>JAZKJV010003344.1:0-453416 GCA_037367405.1 Ottelia alismoides | reverse complement strand
TTTCAAAATATTTGTGAAAATCTTTTCAAAGTATTTTGAGAACTATATACATATTAAGCAAATAAAGATCCTTTATAAACCTTGTATATACAAACAAGAAGATTCCTAAATCCTAAATTATTGTAAATAATTTGATGTACTCCAGTGTAAATATCTACACATATTTCTTTTCTTAAATATTTTTATTTTAAAAAATCCCTAAAATTTTGCATAATTAAAAATCCAAAAAACATTTACAAAAATCATTTCCAAAAATAATTCATAAAAAATAGCAAAACTTTTCAAAATCCATAAAAAGCTCAAAACTAGAAAATTGCATCATAAATATTTTTTATTTGCATTGTACATATCATTTACATTTTTCGGATTGATGTGATAATTGAACTAGTCTAAGTAAGATCTGAAGATTGGATCTTAGTTCGACCTTCATCCATCTAATCACAAGAACCTTTAAGGAACTAGAATTGAGACACTTCAGGTCTACTAGAATTAATTCTTTGAGCATGAGACTTGGTTCAATTTTGTCTTGACTGCCTAAGTAGAATATTCCGAAACACATGCATGACTCATGTTGATAATGACCTAGCTTGCACACCTGCACCTTACATTTTTTCTCACCTCAGTTAAAGTAGTCGAGGGCTGCATTTTTCGACATGAGACATAAGCTAATGGAAACATCGGAAGTCACATATTTTTGGCCATTGTACCCCAACCTGATTTGGCAGCCATGAGGTCTAATGATAGAACTTGTGGATTGCAATAATGCTTCAAAAGAGGGATAGGCTACTGTCTTAAGAGGAAAAAGTCCTTTTGTAAATGATGATGTATATACTATTCAAAAAAATACAATAAAAACATCAGAAAAACTGGACATGCATGAATAAAAATAAATTGTCTGTCGGAGTATGTATATATTTGTATAGCCAATACGCTAGCTTGAGCTTCAGAGTCCTATGTGTGTGAGCATGTAGCCGGATGACTTAGCTACACCGGTCAAGCATCCTAGGATAGGTAGCTACATTGGCTACCATCCATTCTTCTCTCCACCTCCTCTTGAGCTGGTTGCGCTTGAACTTAGATGGGAATACCTCGCTTATCAGGGAAAGAGTTGCTGGATCGGGGAATTAGAGTCACCATGTTGGAGAACACTGGCTTTTACTACTTCAATCGAGGAGAGCTACATATCACACGCATTGTCCAAGATAGATTCATAGTAAGGGTTTGCATATGAGTCGACTTATTCTGACCTGTCTATCGAGGAGACTTGAATAGAATTTTGTGGATCTCAGAGGGTGTTGTTTTTCAAGTCCGGTTCCCACACAAGGTTCTGACCAAACTTTAATTCCAAAGGTTCGATTGAGCTCCAAACTTTGATTTTATGAGGACAGGTTTAAAAGTTAAAATCAATCCAAGTTCTTTCTTTTTCTTTTCTTAGTTTTCTTTTCTGCACTTATAGTCATAAATATTTGCTATGGACTAGCAAAGGAAAGTTTAGGGAGCTGATGAATCTCCATTTTATCATCTTTATTCTTTCATTTTCGTCTTCATTCCCTAGCTAAATGCATATAAATATCATTATTTTGCCTAAATTAACATTCATTTTTATTGGATAAATATTGCATATAATGTAGTATTTAAAGCCAAAATAAAATAATAAAGAAAAGGAAATAAAATACCAAAGGTAGTTTATGACCCCAAACCCCGAGAGCTAGCCGTCATGATGTCTGGATTGACAAGGAATAAAGTAGGGGGGATAAGGGTCAAAAACACAATAAAGACCCTAATTCCTTATTCTTCAATAATGCATTTTTGGGACATATTTATTCTTTATTTGATTATACTTCAAACCAATAAACTTTGTACATGATATTTATATGTAAAAGAACATAGATTAATACAAAATTTATTTCGCACCAAAATAATATACAGTGCTATTCTACACTCAAAATAAAAATCCAAAATCCAAAATTCCAAGACCCTTCTTCATATGACTCAAAATGCAACAAAATTACCATTACTTGTATATAACTTTTCATTAGCTATTTAATGATGGTGGTTTCACTAATTTGGAAGTAAGATGCAAAAGTTAAGTTTTGGACCCCTATTGTACAATATAACTGAATAAAATATTCATTTTATTTACTCTTTATATTTTGGATAATTATATTCTAGGTAATTACAAAAAAGGGTCCCAAGTATACCTCCTTTCCCAATTAGGGGCCTCATTTTTCAATTGCAAGAATTCGGGGTCTGAACTGTCAACTTAAGGGTTTAACATTGGCATATAAGGGTCGTTAAAGCTTATATAGGCCTCTATTTGAGATAAAAACATAAGATCAGACCATTGATGAATCTGTGATTCATCACTTCAAAAGTCAAAAATAGAGCCTTGTTCCCGAGTAAATAGAGGCATATTTCCCTTTATAATGCATAAATAGCATTCATGCATACATACATAATGCATAAATTTTAGTAGTGCATTTGCATTTAAATAAGAAGCCAAAAATCCCTTGTAAAATATCCACTTACTAAAATAACCTCTTCCCTATAATATGTACTCCTTAGTTAATAATATAGGGAAGAAAGCCAAAAATTCCCCTTGTAAATTTATCAATAAAGCCTTAGAACCTCTGTACACTAAAATACACATAGGACCCTCACACAAACTCCGAAATAGGTCTACTCACTCTTAGAATACTACACATTAAAAGACTATTAAAATGAGACTAATTTCATCCAATTTGGAGCTCGTATGAGAAAGTTGGGTTTTTGGGCCACTTTGTACTACAAATATGTATAAATTATATCTTTGTACTTTTTGTATCATACTTGACCTCATCTCCGTCTTTGGTCAACATGAAACTTGTAGATCTCATCGAGATCTACAACTTTCATGTTTTCAGTTTTTCCAAATTCGGCCCCCTCTTCTCTCTACACATATATTTTCTTCCAACCATTCACAGCAGGCCACGTGGCACCCTCTGGTTGCGCAACGTCGCCCGCTGCCCTTGCCTCATCCGCCCGCAGCCACAGCCGTTGGATTACCCTCTAGATCCAACGGCTTAGCTGTTTCCACGTGAGCCTCAATTCTACACCATCAGATCATCTCCAGGGCCTCATCTGATCCGCCCGTTCGCGCCTCTTCCAAAGCGCGCCACGTGGCACATGTTGTGCCCATTGATCACGCACTCCATCCTCTCATCGCAGCCGCTTATCCAGCCTCACATCACGACCCTTCAATCAGCCTTAGATCTAATCTCCGCCACTCGTCAGCGCCCTCTCCTCCACACGACGTGTGGCGCCTTCATTTCCCTCAGATCGCTTCGCCTTGATTTGATCTCAGCCGCCCGCTCGCGCTTCGCCCAGCTCACTCCACGTGGCGCCATCACGGCCTCACATCACCTCGCCTTGATCTAATCCTAGACGTTCCTTCGCACTTTGATCTAGGCTATTGGATCACAAGATCCAATGGCCAGGGCCTCGTCTCCTACCTCTGGCACCCCTCTATCCCACGATCTCCGCCTTGCGGGAGGGGCACCCCCTTTCTATTTTCGGCCGCACTTCAGCCACCTTCGCCGTCCGCCAACTCTCCCACGACCTTCCCCACTCGCAACTCATCCTCGCCAGCTACCCCACTTGCCACCACCTCCACCATAGACGCTCCACGACCTCCATGAACTTCGCCCCATCACCAGCCCTGCCGAGACCTTCTTCCTTTATATACTAGAGCACCGGCCAACTTCAGCCCTATCCGCCATTCCAGAGAGCTTCCCTGAGCTCCGATCTTCCAATTGGTGACAGCGATTTGATGAATCGTTGAGCGAAGAAGGGTTTCTTCTCCGGCGAGATCCACGGCATCTCCGTCGTGTCGCAGCTGCCCTCCGCGACGCTGCACGGGCTTCGGCTCCTTCTCTAACACCTGCAGGTACTCCTTTGCTCGTTGAACGGAACTTCGCCAGAGCTGACTTCAAGCTTCATTGCCATCGACTTCCGATAGACCCCCGCCGCGCCTGAGACCATCAGGATCTTCGCCGTCACACCACGAATCTTCTCGGATATCTCCGACAAGCCGGAGAGCTTCATCGACACGAGGAAGGGAGGGCGGAGCACAGGCATCTTCGCCGGAGTCCCGCCATCTCCTCCGCAGGTGGCGGAGGATCATCAGAGCAGACACACAGCTGCCGTTCGATCAAGTCGATCAAACAGCCCTCAGCCGGGCTTCACAGGAGTCGTTGGATTCACTTAGATCCAACGGCGCCTAGTGCGCCACGCGTCTTCCCACCGCAGCAGCTCTCAGCCGTTGATCTCTCATCTGATCCAGCGGCGGATCTTCAGCCACGTCGCCATCTCCATCGAGCCCAGTAGCCGTTTGATCAGCATAGATCTAACGGCCGGAGGGCACGCCATGCGTCTTCATCGCCATCCATCGGATCGAGCTCGATCCGAGGGTCCCCAGCTTGCCACGAGGCTTCGGACCGAGCCTCTTCACCGAGCCTAGGCTCGGTTTGCCCGAGCCTCACTCCAGACCTCCAGAAGCGCCCGAGCCTAGCCCCGAGCCTCCGCAGCCATCCGACCCTGGGCCGCTCACGTGAGGAGCACGTGCAGCCTGGGAAATTTACACAGAGGCCCCTGAAGCTTTCAGATATTACAAAAAGGTCCCTGTGAAGCTGAACCCACGTGAGGAGCACGTGCCCTAGAGAAAATGCACTTGAGTCCCCAACATAATAGGTAATTGCATTTTAGTCCCTGTCAGCATATTTACTTTATGTATTTTTGATTTTCCTGTATTGCATTTACACCCCTGTGTTTGCACGCATCCCTTGGTTGCATATTACATCATTTTTCAATTCTAAAAGCTGCATTTTGTTGAGAAACTTGTCCTCTGTCTATTGAGCGACGTGTCACATTTTTGTAATTTCAGTGGAATTTTTAATGAATTAATTGGTATATTTGTGGAATATTTTGCCCAGTGACACCTTTTAATTTTTAGTTAATTCTTTGTGGTTCCAAAAATCATCAAAAATTCACAGTAGCTTAAGGACAATATTCTTAACATGCCATAAAAATTTCATGTCATTTGCACACATATCGAGGCCTAAATAAATTGTTGAGTGATTTCCTTATTTTAATTTTAATAAATTCATTTCACATTGAAATTAAGATCTGTCAATTTTCCTGGATTCCTTATCATTAGTGCTATCTAGGATAATTTTATCTCTCGAAGAAATTGTGATTTGTTATTTATTAAAATTAAATAGTGAAAATCACCCTGTCTGCATATTTAATTTATAGTAAATCCATTTAGTGTCTGAAAAATCCAAAAAAAATAGGGTAACTCATTTTCATCATAGTTATTCATCTGGCCAATTTTTAGAATTTTTGGACTCCATTTGATATCCTAATTAAATTGAAACTTATATTGGCCTGCTGGTTGCATGAGTCTGCATAGAAATTAGAAAAAGAACAAAAAAATAATTCCACGAAAATCACACACTTGATCTTTGCTAAAATTCACCTAAGGATACAGATGCCTCCCTGAGTTTGACCTTGGACTTCACCAAGTAAAAAAATCTGCCGCTTGAAATTAACTTAACATAAATTGATAAGTGGTTTTTGACTAGCCTCTCGTATCCGACTGCAACGAACGATTAACATTAATTTGGACCATTAATTTGACCGAATTAACATAGGGTGCGGGACGCATATCAAAATGGCGCCGTTGTCGGGGAGGCACGGCTTAGGTTAATTTTTAGTGATATTTTGAGTGTTTGATTTCTTATCCCCGGGTAGTCTGACCCCCGGTTTTCTTGTAATTATTCTCTCTTTTATTTCTTTGCACCATTTTATTTTTTTGAGTCACTCTCTGACCTCCCTCTTTTTCTGTGCAAGGAACGCGAGGAGCCTTGGATGCTTCGACAATCGAGCATTTGAATTGAGTGATTAGAGAGGCGTTGTAATTTTTTTTATTATTATTTATTTTCTTTTTTCGCATCATTTCCAGTGGTTCCCATTTGGGATCTCGCACGTTTAAGTATAGTGAAACTGTGTCCCGTGTGCTGTGTGGGTGAATGTAATTTAGATTGCACTAGTGGCTCCTCGAGCCCCTCTAGGATTTGCTTGTGCTCATAAATTATTAGGACCACACAATACACTTAAAAGACACACCTAGACCGCAGTACTTAGTCAAATTAACCTGTTCTTCACGCTAATAGAACTGCCTATCTATGAGCGGCTTTCATCGCCTGCATTTGCATTTAGATTAAAAAGTTTTCAATTCTGTTGTGCATCCTGCATAAAAAAAAGTGAAGGGATCACTGTATGTATTCTTCACTCAGCATAAGCATCATAGATTTTCGTGCATCGGCTTTTCTCGATTTCCCCCTCTGATTTTCACATTTAAATTAAACGGAAATTGGGACTGTTCGATAGGCGTGTTGTGTGGTTGGATTAATACAGTGAGAACCTAACTTAAAATCGGGACTTCTAAACAGTATTGACCAAAAAAAAGGAATAAAATTTGAAAATTGTTTGCTGGAGATTAATCCCCGACCTTGTTTTCAGGCTGAGTGAGGGTACTTGAGTGTGTGTGAACACCTTAAGACAGAGCCCAAATCCCCGCCTTCCAAATCACGTTCTAACTGATCCTAGCAAATATCACAAGTCGAATAGTTTCAGATTCTTTGACTAGTACCAAGTAGCCTCCGCCTGTCTCAGGTAGATAGGGGCGAAATTGCGGTACTTTGCGACAAGCTGCCAGTAACCCTCTGGGGTGAAGTTCCGGCCTTGTCAGCCTCCGCCTGCTTGCAGGTAGATAGGGGCGTGGTCATTGAATCCATTGGCTTGGGATAGGAGCGAAGAAAGGAAGGAGCGGCGGTATCTTAGGCGACAGGTTAAACAGGGAAGACGCATCCAGCTCTAAGCCGACTTCCCTATAGGCCACGTAATCCTTGCTAATTTTGCTTGAAAATCACACTTAAATACTACAAGATTAATTGGACTCGATTTCGAGTCCTTCACTGTGTTGAGTGTGAACCCATGGTCTAGGATTGATTTTTGCTTGCTTCAGGTAGGAGTAATATCCTATCTTCTTCTCGCCTCATTCAGATGAGTGACTGGGGAGATCTCGACGCATTATTCACCGATCTCTCTCTAAGTCCCCCAAGTAACCCATCTTCATCGGTCCAAGCGCACCTTGGACCACCCAGGACTCATGACCCTCTTGAGTCTTGGTTCCCTCTTACTCAGGGTGATTACTCTCAATCCAACCCTTTCATCTCCTCCGAGATTACCGAGGAAGACCATTGCCTCGGTAATCCCTTCCTTAATTTGCCCTCTAACACAGATCTTATTTCCAATCCCCAGAATTAGAGGACAAGATGCCGCCAAGTATGCCACCTGATGAGGACCAGATACGACAGATTCTTGCACGCCTTGCCGAAGTCGAACAGAAGAATGCAGATCTCACGGCACGAATGGGACAAATTATAGTAGCTGGAGGAATCGACCGACCAATGGTCGATACCTACAACCCGACAGAGAACGAGATTCAAAACTGGTTAGCACCCGCAATTCCCGCCCAGGCATTTGACCTGAAGCCCCACTTCCTTAGTCTGCTTCTGAAGTTCAACGGAAACCTCACTGAAGAACCATACACTTTCCTCCGTGACTTCGAACTGGTGTGCAACAATCTTAGCCATCCCAATGTTGGCCAAGATTATATCCGACTGAAGGCCACCCCCTTTGCCTTAGGAGATAAGGCTGCTCATTGGCTGAAGAACTTAGGGGTGGTATGTACTACCTGGATGTCGTTCAAGGATCTATTCTTGAAAAAGTTCTACACTCTCAGTAGGACTAACCAGATGAGAATGAAGATCGCCAGCTTCGCTCAAGGACCCAGTGAACCTTTCCATGAAGCTTGGGACAGGTTCAATGATTTAGTACAGAAATGCCCATGCCACGGCATTTCGAAGGCGATCTTAGTCCAGACCTTGTTCTGTGCTCTAACCCCGGAGATGCAGGGGTTAGTCAGCGCCGCCTGTAGAGGAAGCTATCTGAACAAAAACGAGCACGTCGTATGGAAGATCTTAGAGCAGATGGCGGAAACCGACAGGTCACAGGTCACAAGGGCCTATCAGTTGTCTCCCTCAATCCTATCCCATGAGACAACTCGAAGGACTGTAGTAGATCTGACTGAGGACCTCATTCCCAGCATGGGGATGATTGCCGACAAGCTTACCATGGTCAAGCAGATCCACAAGAGAGTCGCGGAGATGGAGTCTCTTTCGAGCCTACTGAAGCAAGTGGAGGTACTTTCTGAGAAGGTAGCTAAGATCAAGCTACCTACCCCTTCTGCACCTCCTGTACTTGTACATCGAGTCCATCTTGTACAGGAACATGCACCGGGGTCTCAGAGTAGTTGGGACCAGACTTACACCCAGCAGAACCAGCATGCACCCCCACAAGTGGAGACTAATACGAGGAGCCTCCGCCTGTGTACGAGATCAACGGGCTTTGGTATAGCCGTGACCCGATGGTCAGGCAGATCGAAATGGGGAAGGATCAGCCACACCGTCCATCCCCGGTCTACCAAGAAACCAGGCCCGTCCCCATACTGCACTTTCAGTCCAGGCCAGAACAGGGGTACCAGCAGCAGCAACGCACCTATCAGCAGGGGCCAGCACCGTCCCATCAGCAGCAGCAATATCGGCATGGCCAGCAGGGCCAATACAGAACCGCATCAACACAGCAGCAAGCCCAGCCCACCGAATTGGAGTCTCTCACCTTGGCGATCTAGACCCTGTCTGATATGGTCCAGCAGATACAAAATGACTACCTGGACATGAGAACCGACATCAATCGGGTCTCTCGTGCCCAGGACCAACAGATGGCGCCAAAGACCCCAATTCACGCATAGGTTCAGGCCAACCCGAACAGCTTACACCAAGGCCAGAACCGACCTCGAGATCAGGTATACTATTCAGATAATTATTTATCTGAACATGAGATCCTTTCGTACGATAATGTAAATCATATGTCCCTCAGGAGTGGAAGGACCGTGACCATACCTAATCGGGCACGGGCGCAAAAGGAAGGAGCCTCCGACACTCTACCTGAGGAGAACTCGGAGGAAGAAGAGGAGGAGCATCACCACCATCATCGCCGGCAGATGAAAAGGACATCTGAGTCCTCGAAGCAGCATTCTCGCATTCGCATGGAGTCAGACGAAACCGATGAAGAGCCCGCACCTCCATCTGAGGAGGATCGTCCAGCAGTCGCGGAAGAAGCGTCACCGGTTTCGCCTCAGCATTTTCTTTTCAGTCAGAGTTAGAGTCCTAGTTTGTTTCAGAGTCAGAGTCATGTAAAGAACTCAGTTCCCGAAGTTAATGAGAAAATTTCAGTTTCCGAACCTGAGTTGGAGTCAATAATTCCTTTCCCCCGAGCTCTCAAGGGTGGAAAGAAGAAAAACAAAAAAAAAATCCAAAAAGATGACCCTGAGATGGTTGAATTCAACAATAAACACATCAAGGTCACAATCCCCTTTGACAAGTTCGTGGAAATGACCCCTGATTCCAAAAATACCTTAAGGTGAGATGCACACCTACTCGGGTTAGCAGGAAGACCAAAAGCCGTGTTGAAAAACACGTTTTATCAGTAGCCACGACTTGTGCAATTAAGAACTCTTTTCCTCGGAAATGAAGAGACATGGGTGCACATTATGTAGTGAGTCATGTTGATGACATCGCGTTTGCACGCACTCTCCTAGACAATGGTTCCTCAATCCATCTGATGCCTACAACCCTCTATGAGCGGCTTAATCTCGGACCTCTTAGGAAATCTAGAGCTCTTCTACAGTTCGCTGACAAATCAACCAAGAGGTCCCAAGGAGAATTAAGGAACGTTGTGATCAAAGTCGAGGGGCAAGAATACATGGTGGACTTCACTGTCCTGGATATGGAAACCCCTCGTAATTGGAGAGATTCCCAGATCATTCTTGGTAGGCCCTTCCTCAGAACAGCAGGGGCATTATTTGATTATAAGAATGGGAAGATTCAGTTCCAAACTCCAGGCGGAGATGAGGAACTTGAAATGAAGCAGACAAGATGGCAGAGACCGGATTCAGAATCCAGCACCGAGTACTCTTCTACCGGAACAGACTGCGAGCATGTAGACTTAGTTGGGCCATGGAGACAGAACCCAGCCAGCACCAATGTGTCCATCTCCTCCAAAGATGATCCAGTGCATGAGTCAGTCTGTGAGATCCTCAGGAATGAGTACAGCTCTGAACCTGCATCGCCCTACATCTTCGATGACGTAGAGGCCCAGTTGGGCCTATCAGTCCTTACATCTCTAGGACAATTGGAAGATAAGGATGACGAGTCGGACGAGGCGTTTGCCGATTGTATGGAGACCTTTGACGATCCGACTCCAGAGCCGAACTTGGTGGCATCTATCACAGAAAACGATCCAGCCACTTCCAACACTGAACCAGATCAGATTGAGCCAGATTTCTTAAACGATCACACTATCCCTGAGCTCAAACCCTTACCCACAACCTTAAAGTATGCCTTCCTTGCGGGCCAAAACAAGAAATTTCCGGTCATCATCAGTTCGCGATTGACCGAGGAGCAGGAATCTCGCTTGCTAGAGATCCTAGAGAAGAACCGCAAGGCGATAGGCTGGAGCATTTCCGATCTCCACGGGATAAATCCCGCTCTGTGTTCGCACCATATTTACTTGGAGAATGAGGCCAAACCCTCTCGTGAATTCCAACGCCGGTTGAATCCAAATTTGCAAGAGGTCGTGAAGAAAGAGATAGAAAAATGGTGCGGTGCGGGTTTCATTTACCCAATCTCCGATTCTAAGTGGGTGGACCCAATCCATGTTATCCCGAAGAAGTCGGGCATTCAGACGACCACCAACGAGGATGGAGAGGAGATCGTGACGAGAGTACCCACGTCGTGGCGCGTCTGTGTGGATTACAGACGCCTGAATGCCACGACGAAGAAGGATCATTTCCCCCTACCGTTCATTGATCAGATCTTAGAGAGACTAGCGGGGAAAGAGTTCTTCTGCTTCCTAGATGGGTTCTCGGGCTACAATCAAGTAGCCATATCTCCAGAGGACCAGGAAAAGACCATGTTTACATGCCCCTTTGGTACCTATGCTTTCAGGCGCATGCCTTTTGGGCTATGCAATGCTCCAGGTACTTTCTAAAGGGTCATGATTGCTGTATTCGCTGAAATGGTCGGCGAATTCCTGGAAGTCTTCATGGATGACTTCTCGGTCCACGACGATTTTTTCGATTCCTGTCTTAGGAATCTGGACCGAGTCCTCAAATGATGTTCTGAGGTTAATCTGGTGCTCTCCTGGGAGAAAAGTCACTTCATGGTGACGGAGGGCATAGTGTTGGGGCATGTCATCTCCATGAGAGGAATGGAGGTTGACCCTGCCAAGGTGGACATGATCAGACGTCTCCAGCCACCAACCAACGTAAAGCAGTTGCGGTCGTTCCTCGGGCATGTTGGATTTTATCGGAGATTTATTAAGGATTTTTATAAGATTGCTCGACCGCTAACTGAGCTTTTAGGCAAAGACATGGAGTTTGTTGTAGATCACAAATGTCTTGAGGCCTTTAAGCTTTTACAAGGAATGATTATGGACGCACCCATCCTACAAGCCCCAGATTGGTCTCTACCCTTTGAGATCATGACGGACGCCTCTGATTATGCTGTTGGGGCTGTGTTGGGACAAAGAAGAGATGGCGTCCCGATTGCAATTAACTACGCAAGCAAAGTACTTGATACTACTCAGCTTAACTATACAGTTACGAAAAAGGAAATGCTTGCAGTAGTGTTTACCTTGGACAAATTCAGATCTCACCTAATCAGATCCAAGGTAACTGTGTTCACTGACCACATGGCACTAGGGTATTTGATGGCGAAGAAGGACGCGAAGGCGCGTCTTCTTCGATGGATTTTACTTATCCAGGAGTTTGATTTGGACATCCGTGATAAACCTGGAAAGAAAAACGTAGTGGCCGATCATCTTTCTCGTCTCGAAGATCTTAATACTTCCGAGGTTTCACCAATTCGAGACTCCTTCCCTAACGAGTCGATTTTTGTTATCGACTCACTCCCATGGTACGCCAATATCGTGAATTATCTTGTCTCCAAGAAAGTTCCCGAAGATTGGCCCAAGAGCCAAATCGACCGACTAAAGTCGGACGCTAGACACTACCATTGGGAGGATCCGATCCTTTTTTTTGAAGGACCGGATTGTGTCTGGAGACGGTGTATTCCTCAGGAGGAATACCAGAGTGTCCTTTCTTTATGCCACAGCTTGGAGGCAGGAGGACACCACTGCGGGAAGAGGACCGCATGGAAGGTACTTCAATGTGACTTCTACTGGCCGACGTTGTTTCGCGATGCCACCGCCTTTGCGAAGTCGTGCCCAGTTTGCCAGAGAATGGGAGGAACCATTGGTTCCAAGGATGAGATGCTAATGCAGCCGGTCATCATTTGTGATGTCTTTGACGCCTGGGGCATCAATTTCATGGGCCCATTCCCTATCAGCCACGGGTTCGAATATATCCTTCTTGCGGTTGACTATCTGTCCAGATGGGTGGAGGCTATCCCGACCCGAACCGCAGACAACAGGACTGTTTGTAAATTCATCGGAGAGCACATAATCTCTAGGTTCGGGATCCCCAAAATGATGATATCAGACGGGGGTAGCCACTTTGTGAATCGGGAGGTGAAGAAACTCCTGAAGGACTATGGCATCGAACACCGTGTCGCGAGTCCTTACCACCCACAAACCAATGGTATGGCTGAGGTGTCAAATAGGGAGGTGAAAACCATATTGCAAAAGCTTGTCCGCCCGGACAGGAAGGACTGGTCTCAGATCTTGGATCAAGTCCTCTGGGCGTATAGGACGGCTTACAAGACACCGTTAGGCACCTCCCCATTCCGAATGATATTCGGAAAGCCGTGCCACTTGCCAGCAGAGTTAGTGCACAAATCAGAATGGGCAATCAAGAAGGTCAACTGGAACACACACCTAGTTCAGAAGCAGAGAGACATGGATCTAAATGAGCTTGTGGAAGTCAGAAACCGCGCATATAACAACAGTTTGGTGTACAAGGACAAGGTGAAGCGTTGGCATGATAGATATATCAGACGAAAGACCTTTGTTCCTGGACAGAAGGTATGGTTGTTCAATGCTAGGCTGAAGATTTTCCAAGGCAAGTTGAAGTCTAAGTGGACAGGCCCATTTATCGTCCGTACGGTGTATGATAGTGGATGTGTCGAGATCTCAGATCTCGTAGATGACGCACCGACATTCCTAGTGAATGGACAGCTGTTGAAGCACTTCATCGAATCCAACGAGCAGGGAGTCCATGTTGAGGAGATTGTCTTCATGCGCGAGACAGATACAACAGATACACCTCGAGCCGTGTATTAGACCTTGCAGCAGTGAACTCCAGCCATCCGCAGCATCTCGAAAGATTCAGACCGACTCATCTGTATATATTATCATTCTTGTACATCCTATCCTTTCTCTCGCGACTCTAGTAACTCATCCCCGTCTCATTACATCACTATCTTGGACTGTACTTAGGATAACCAGATCCTAAGTATAGGGGGGAGGAGTCACTTGAGTCAGTTCTTTGTACATTCTCCAGATCACATTGGTCCTCATACTCACTTCCGTCCTATACTTAGGCTGACCTGAGCCTAAGTATAGGGGGGACCGATGCCCGCATTGTATATACTCATCCATTTTCCCTCTTAACCTCGTCCACCCCATTTTTGATCTTCTACTACACTTTGGCTGCCAGAGCCTAAGTATAGGGGGGCGAGAAGACTTCTATACTTTTTGTTATTTTAGCTCTCCTACGCTTAGCCCGAGCTATGTCTTTTTAGTCGCTTTTGTGCTCTGAGGACATAGCACACGCTAAGTATAGGGGGGCGTGTATATATTACATATATACTTTTCCCATAGCTCGTACTTTCGCGTATTTTCACGTATTTTTGTATATATTTTACAATAATTATGGGTGGGTAAAAATCGAAAATTTTTTTTGTATACTTGTTGTATAACACGTGTATAACTTGTATCATACTTATAAACCCTTGTAAATTGTTGTAAAATAGGAGGTATACCAAAAAAAATTTTAAAATTGAAAATAGGCTTCTTATTTACTGTTGCATATTATCTTGCATTTTCAAAAAAAAAGAGTCTTGCATTTTCCTTCATCTTCATAGCATGACATCTGCATCTCATCTACATATCTTGCATATGCAAGGTGGAAAGCTAGTGGGTTCAGAACCAAGTTATGAGTAGATATTGAGGATGGACTTGATTTGACCTTAATTCACCTAATTTCAGAGGAACCTTATAGGAACTGGAGATAAGATTTCTCAGGTCAAATGACTTGATTCTTCGAGTCCGCAAGTCTATGTTCACATGTCATCTTGATTAGTCTAAATAGAATATCTCGGGCATACGCAGGATTCTTTTAGATAATGACCTAACTTGGACAAGCACTATGCACGTAGCTCTTCATTGATGAGGTGGTAAGGAGGTGGAATCCTTTAGCTTGGAGTAGCACACGGGTGGAAACATTTGTCCTCCTCTAGGGAGGGTAGTGCATCTCAACCTAGTCTGGTGGTGTTGACATCTAAGGACGGGATGCTGTGGGTTGCAATAATGCTTCAAAAGAGGGATAGTCTACTGACTCAAGAAGAAAAACTCTTGATGTACATGCTGCACATTGTTGAAAAAAATGCAAAAACTCCAAAAAAATCAGACAGGTCCAAGAGAAAATAAAATACCTGTCGGAGACTGTATACTAGTAAAGAAATGCAGCTGGATGACTTGGCTACACTGGTCAGGGATCCCGGGATAGGTAGCTACACTGGCTACCGTCCATTCTTTTCTCTACCTCCTCTTCTTGAGTTGGTCGCACTTGAACTTAGAAGGGAATACCCCACTCCTCGAGGAAAGAGTTACTGGACCGGTTTATTGAGTTACCTTGTTAGAGGAGGCTGGTTCCGAGCCATTTCTGATGTGGAGAGTTACATATCACTTACACAGTACAAGTAAGAATCATAGTCATCAGAAATTTGCGTTTGAGGATTTGTTCTGACCTGACGATTGAGGAGTCATGAATAGAAGACTTGTGGAACTTGAAGTCTGATAGGTCTTAAGTTCAGGTCCAAATAAGGTTCCGCCACACAACTAATCCAAAGGTCGAGTCAAGCTCCATTTTTAACTTTTGTTCATGACCTTGGTATGGAACCCAAAGTCATTTCACTCTTTCATTTCATTTAGTTGCTCGGGGATGAGCAAGGTTTAAGTATAGGGGGTTGATGAATCTGTGATTCATCACTTCAAAAGTCAAAAATAGATCCTTGTTCCCGAGTAAATAGAGGCATATTTCCCTTTATAATGCATAAATAGCATTCATGCATACATACATAATGCATACATTTTAGCAGTGCATTTGCATTTAAATAAGAAGCCAAAAATCCCTTGTAAAATATCCACTTACTAAAATAACCTCTTCCCTATAATATGTACTCCTTAGTTAATAATATAGGGAAGAAAGCCAAAAATTCCCCTTGTAAATTTATCAATAAAGCCTTAGAACCTCTGTACACTAAAATACACATAGGACCCTCACACAAACTCCAAAATAGGTCTACTCACTCTTAGAATACTCCACATTTAAAGACCTTTAAAATGAGACTAATTTCATCCAATTTGGAGCTCGTATGAGAAAGTTGGGTTTTTGGGCCACTTTGTACTACATATATGTATAAATTATATCTTTTTACTTTTTGTATCATACTTTACCTCATCTCTGTCTTTGGTCAACATGAAACTTGTAGATCTCATCGAGATCTACAACTTTCATATTTTGAGTTTTTCCAAATTCCGCCCCCTCTTCTCTCTACACATATATTTTCTTCCAACCATTCACAGCAGGCCACGTGGCACCCTCTGGTTGCGCCACGTGGCCCGCTGCCCTTGCCTCATCCGCCCGCAGCCACAGCTGTTGGATTACCCTCTAGATCCAATGGCTTAGCTGTTTCCACGTGCGCCTCAATTCTACACCATCAGATCATCTCCAGGGCCTCATCTGATCCGCCCGTTCGCGCCTCTTCGAAAGCGCGCCACGTGGCACATGTTGCGCCCTTCGATCACGCACTCCATCCTCTCATCGCAGCCGCTTATCCAGCCTCACATCACGACCCTTCAATCAGCCTTAGATCTAATCTCCGCCACTCGTCAGCGCCCTCTCCTCCACACGACGCGTGGCGCCTTCATTTCCCTCAGATCGCTTCGCGTTGATTTGATCTCAGCCGCCCGCTCGCGCTTCGCCCAGCTCACTCCACGTGGCGCCATCACGGCCTCACATCACCTCGCCTTGATCTAATCCTAGACGTTCCTTCGCACTTTGATCTGGGCCGTTGGATCACAAGATCCAACGGCCAGGGCCTCGTCTCCTACCTCTGGCACCCCTCTCTCCCACGATCTCCGCCTTGCGGGAGGGGCGCCCCCTTTCTATTTTCGGCCGCACGTCAGCCACCTTCGCTGTCCGCCAACTCTCCCACGACCTTCCCCACTCGCAACTCATCCTCGCTAGCTACTGATGAATCTGTGATTCATCACTTCAAAAGTCAAAAATAGAGCCTTGTTCCTGAGAAAATAGAGGCATATTTCCTTTTATATTGCATAAATAGCATTCATGCATGCAATCATAAATCATACATTTTAGCAGCTCATTTTGCATTTAAATAAGAAGCCAAAATCCCTTGTAAAATACCCAATCCCTAAAATAACCTCTTCTCTATAATATATACTCCTTAGTTGATAATATAGGGAAGAATGCCAAAAATCACCCTTGTAAAATAACCAATATAGCCTGAGAACCCTTGTACACTAAAATACACATAAAGCCCTCGTACAAACTCCGAATTAGGTCTACTCACTCTTAGAATACTTCATATTAAAAGACCTTCAAAATGAGACTAATTTCATTGAATTTGGAGCTTGTATGAGAAACTTGGGTTTTTGGGCCACTTTGTATACTACATATGTATATTTATGTATCCTTGTATTTATGTATCATATTTGACCTCATCTCCGTCTTTGGTCAACATGAAACTTGTAGATCTCATCGAGATCTACAACTTTCATGTTTTGAGGTTTTCCAAATTCGGCTCCCTCTTCTCTCTACACGTGCCTCTTACTCCA
This sequence comes from Ottelia alismoides, assembly GCA_037367405.1. Lineage (NCBI taxonomy): Eukaryota > Viridiplantae > Streptophyta > Magnoliopsida > Alismatales > Hydrocharitaceae > Ottelia > Ottelia alismoides. The sequence goes on along the minus strand of JAZKJV010003344.1, from coordinate 436,151 downwards.
GCCACTCATAGCAGGCCACGTGGCGCCCTCTGGTTGCGCCACGCGGCCCGCCTCCCATCGCCTCATCCGCCTGCGCCCTCAGCCGTTGGATCTCGCTTTAGATCCAACGGTCCAGCCTTTTCCATGCGCGTTTAAATCCATGGCCGTCAGATCTTCTCTTGCCTTGATCTGCACCGCACATGAGCGCCTTCACCAGGGCCAACCACGTGGCAGCATCTACGCCGCTTGATCGCATCCCCGATCCTCTCATCGCAGCCGCCCTTCTTCCAGCGAATCGTGGCCCTCTGATCAACCCTATCTCCTCATCCAGGCCGTTCGCGTGCGCTTCGCCCTCATCTCGCCACGTGGCTCCACCACAGCCCGTCATCTCCGCGCCCCAGATCAAATCCTACCCGACCAGATCCCCCTTGATCCCCACCGTTGGATCACAAGATCCAACGGTGGAGACCTCGTCTCCTACCTCTGGGCGCCCCTCTCCCCCATGTCCCTTGCCTTGCGGGAGGGGCGCCCCCTTCCTATTCTTGGACGCACGTCAGCCATCCTCGCCCATCGCTGACACCCCCACGACGTCACCCACTCATCCCTCTCCCTCGCCAGCTCCCTCACGCTCCACCATCTCCACCATAGTCGTCCCACGTCGACCTCAAACCTCGCCCCGTCGCCAACCCTGCCACCAACTTCGCCTTATAAATACGCCAACTCCGGCCAACGTCACCCCTATCCGCCACTCCAGTGGGCTTCCCTGAGCTCCGACCTACCAGTTGGTGACAGCAATTAGGTAAATCGTTGAGCGAAGAAGGAGAATCGACTCCGGCGAGATCCACGGCCGCCACCGCCGTGTTGCAACCTCCCACGAGCAGCTGCACAAGCTCGGGACCCTACCGATCCCTCGAGCGAAGACCTGGAGCTCAAATCTGAGCTCCATTCCCCAGGTAACCCCCTCCATCATCGTCTGATCTTCTCTCTAGTTTTTCCTTTGATTTCTCCTAATTTATTCGCCGTCCACCATCACTTTCTCACTCCACCTTCATCCCTCCGAGCTCCACGACGGAGCTCCGGTCTTCGCGCAGTCATTATCTTCGTCCATCACCTTGGACCACCTTCGCTCGACTCCAGCTCCGCCACCTCGGCGGAGCTCGCTCGCCGGACACCCACACTCCGCCTTAGGCCTCGCCGTTCAAGCTACAGACCTCCACGCGCACACACGTGCTTCGGCTATACACCTAACTCCTTGCAAGTCCTCACTTCTTCACTGAACGGAAGCTCGCCGGAGACGCCATCGAGCTTCATCGACAGAGACACCTGGGCATTCTCCGACGCTCCTGAGACCGTCATCATCTCCGCCTCCACGCCGCGAAGCTCCAGGGCTATCTCCGACAAAGCGGAGAGCGTCAGCATCTCGAGGAAAGGCGGGCGGAGCTACAGCCCGATCGTTGGAGCCCCGCCTCCTCCTCCGCAGGTGGCGGAGGACCGGTGGAGACGACGTACAGCCACCGTTCGATCATCTTGATCGAACGGTCCAAAGTACACCACGTCGCTCGCTCACCGGACTCGCCTTCGACCGTAGGATCAGCATCGATCCGACGCCTTAGGACACGCCACGCGTCAGCACCGACAACCCTCGGATCCATCTTGATCCGAGGGCCTTCAGCACGCCACGTAGCCTCGGCACGAGCCTCCTCTCCGAGCCTAGGTTCGGGTCGCATGAACCTAGCTCCGGACCTCCAGAGCGCCCGAGCCTCGCTCCGAGCCGCCGCAGCCTTCCGAGCCTAGGCCGCCCACGTGAGGAGCACGTGCGGCCTGGGTAAATTGCACTGAGGCCCCTGGAACTTTTCAAAATTGCAAAGAGGTCCCTGTGAAGCAGACCCCACGTGAGGAGCACGTGCCCAGTGGAGAATTTGCATAAGAGTCCCCCACATTATAGGTAATTGCATTTTAGTCCCTGTCAGCATATTTGTTTATTGAAATTTTAATTTCCAGTATTGCATTTACACCCCTGTGTTTGCACGCATCCCTAGAGTGCATTTTTCATCATTTTGAAATTCTAAAAATTGCATTTTGTTGGAAATTTTGTCCTCTGTCTATTGGTACACGTGTCTTATTTTTATAAGTCCATTTGAATTATTAATGAATTAATTGGTGAATTGTTGACATATTTTGCCCAGTGACACCTTTTGATTTTTAATTAATTCTCTGTGCCTTCAAAAATTATCAAAAATTCACAATAGCTTAAGGACATCATTTTTAACATACCATAAAATTTCATAGCATTTGCACGCATATCGAGGCCTAAATAAATTGTTTAGTGATTTTCTTAAATTAATTTTAATTAATTCATTTCACAGTGAAATTAAGTTCTGTTAATTTTCCTAGGTTCCTTATCATTAGAGCCAACTAGGATAATTTTAGTTCTTGAAAAAATTGTGGTTTGATATTTATTAAAAATTAAATACTGAAAATCACTCTGTCTGTTTATTTAATTCACAGTAAATTTATTTAGAGTCGAAAAATTCCAAAAAAAATTAGTGTAGGTTATTTTCATCATAATTAACCATCTAGCCAATTTTCATTATTTTTGGACTTCATTTGATACATTAATTAAATTGCACATTAAATTGGCCTGCATTGTCTGCATACGTCCGCATAAAAATTAAAAAGACAAAAAAAATTACTCCTCGAAAATCAACACTTGGATCCTTGCTTAAATTCACCTAAGGAGACAGATGCCTCCCTGAGATCGACCTTGGACTTACCTCAAGTAAAAAAATTGCCGCTTAAAATTAACTTCACATTAATCGATAAGTGGTTTTTGATTAACCCCTCGTATCTGACTGCAACGAATCACTTTAATTAATTTGGACATTAATCTGCCTGAATTAACTAAGGGTACATGAGCGTTATCAAAATGGCGCCGTTGCCGGGGAGGCACGGCTTAGGTTAATTTGTAGCACATTTTTGAGTGTTTGATTTTCAATCCCCGGGTAGTCTGACCCCCGATTTTCTTGTAATTATTTTCTCTCATTTATTCTTGCATTACTTTATTTTTTAATACTCTCTGACCTCCATTTAATTTTTGTGCGAGGACCGCGAGGAGTCGGTGACGCTTCGAGGACATAGCATTTACATTTTTGAGTGAAAGAGAGGCATTGTATTTTTTTATTCATTTTATTTCTTTTTCTTTCGCATCATTTCCAGCGGTTCCCGTTTGGGATCTCGCGCGTGTAAAGATAGTGGAAACTGTGTCCCGTGTGCTGTGTGGGTGAATTGTAATTTAGCTTGTACTAGCGGCTCCTCGAGCCACTCTAGGAATTGTTTGTGCTCGTAATCAATAGGACCACACATCACACATAAAAGACGCACCTAGACCGCAGGACTTAGTCAAAATTAAATTGTTCTTCACGCTAATAGAACTGCCTGTCTAGGAGCGGCTTTTCATCGCTTGCATTTGCATGTAGAGTAAAAAGATTTCAATTCTATTCTGCATCCTGCCTCAAATAGCGAAGGGATCACTGTAAGTATTCTCTACTCAGCATACCATCATCGATTTTTCGTGCATCGGCTTTTCTCGATTTCCCCCTCTGATTTTCTCACTTAAATTAAAAAGGAAATTGGGACTGTCCGATAGGCGTGCTTTGTGGTGGACTAATTAAAGTGAGAACCTAACTTTAAAATCGGGACTGCTAACAGTATTGACCAAAAAAAGAATAAAACTGAAAAGTGTTTGCGGGAGATTAATCCCCGACCTTGTATTCAGGCTGAGTGAGGGTATCTGAGTGTGTGTGAACATCCTAAGGTAGAGCCCAAATCCCCGTTATCCATATCACATTCTAACTAATCCTAGCAAATATCACAAGCCGAATAATTTCAGATTCTGTGACTAGTACCAAGTAGCCTCCGCCTGTCTCAGGTAGATAGGGGCGAAATTGCGGCACTTCGCGACAAGCTGCCAGTAACCCCCCGGGGTGAAGTTCCGGCCTTGTCAGCCTCCGCCTGCTTGCAGGTAGATAGAGGCGTGGTCACTGAATCCATCGGCTTGGGATAGGAGAGAAGAAAGGAAGGAGCGGCGGTATCTTAGACGACAGGATAAACAGGGAAGACGCATCCGGCTCTGAGCCGACTTCCCTCTAGGCCGCGTAATCCTTGCTATTCTTGCTTGAATATCACACTTAAAAACTACAAGATTAATTGGACTCAACTTTGAGTCCTTCACTGTGTTGAGTGTGAGCCCAGGGTCTTGGATTTGTCTTGTTGCTTGCTTCAGGTAGGAGTAAAACCCTATCTTCTTCTCGCTTCATCAAGATGAGTGAATGGGGAGATCTCGACGTGCTATTCACTGATCTCTCTATGAGTCCCCCAAGTAACTCGTCTTTCTCGGTCCGAGCGCACCTTGGACCACCCGGGACTCATGACCCTCTTGAGTCCTGGTTCCCTCATGCTCAGGGTGGTTACTCTCAAACCAACCCTTTTATCTCCCCCGAGATCACCGAGGAAGACCATTGCCTCGGTAATCCCTTCCTTGATTCACCCTCTAACACCGATCTTATTTTCCAATCCCCAGAACTAGAGGGAGAAATGCCGCCAAGGATGCCGCCAGATGAGGACCAGATGCGACAAATTCTTAGACGCCTCGCTGAAGCCGAACAGAAAAATGCAGATCTCACGGCGCGGATGGGACAGATCATTGTAGCTGAAGGGATCGACCGACCAATTGTCGATACCTATAACCCGGCGGAGAACGAGATCCAAAACTGGTTAGCACCTGCAGTTCCCGACCAGGCATTCGAGCTGAAGCCCCACTTCCTTAGCCTGCTGCCGAAGTTTAACGGAAACCTCAGTGAAGAACCTTACACCTTCCTCCGTGACTTCGAACTAGTGTGCAACAATCTTAGCCATCCCAATGTTGGCCAAGATTATATCCGGCTGAAGGCCACCCCGTTTGCCTTAGGAGATAAGGCTGCACATTGGTTGAAAAACTTAGGGGTGATATGTACTACCTGGATGCAGTTCAAGGACCTTTTCTTGAAGAAGTTCTACCCTCTCAGTAGAACTAATCAGATGAGAACGAAGAACGCCATATTCGCCCAAGGAACCAGCGAACCTTTCCATGAGGCTTGGGACAGGTTCAATGACTTAGTACAGAAATGCCCATGCCACGGCATTTCTAAGGCGATCTTAGTCCAGACCTTGTTCTGTGGCCTAACCCCAGAGATGCAGGGGTTAGTCAGCGCCGCCTGTGGAGGAAGCTATCTGAACAAGAACGAGCACGCTGTATGGAAGATCCTAGAGCAAATGGCAGAAACCGGCAGGTCACAGGCCACAAGGGCCTATCAGCTGTCTCCCTCGATCTTATCCAATGAGACAACTAGAAGGACTGTTGCAGATCTGACTGAGGACCTCATCCCCAGCATGGGGATGATAGCTGACAAGCTTACCATGGTCGAGCAGATCCACAAGAGAGTCGCGGAGATGGAGTCTCTTTCGAGCCGTCCCAAGAAAGTGGAGGAACTCTCTGAAAAGGTAGCTAAGATCAAGCTACCCACCCCTTCTGCACCACCTGTGCCTGTACATCGAGTCCACCTTATACAGGAACAGGCACCAGGGTCTCAGAGCAGCTGGGATCAGACTTATACCCAGCAGAACCATCATGCACCCCCACCAGTGGAGACGGAATACGAGGAGCCTCCGCCTGTATACGAGATCAACGGGCTTTGGTATAGCCGTGACCCGCTAGTCTGGCAAATCGAGATGGGGAAGGATCAGGCACACCGCCCAACCCCAGTCTACCAAGAGACCAGGCCCGTCACAGTCCCGCGATACCAGTCCAGGCCAGAACAGGGGTACCAGCCGCAGCAGCGCACCTACCAGCAGGGGCCAGCACCGTCCCATCAGCAGTAGTATCGGCACGGCCAGCAGGGCCAGTACAGGACCGCATCCACTCAGCAGCCAGCCCAGCCCACCGAATTGGAGTCCATCACCTTGGCGATCCAGACCCTGTCTGATAGGGTCCAGTAGATGCAGAATGACTACCTGGACATGAGGACCGACATCAATCAGGTCTCTCGTGCTCAGGACCAACAAATGGCGGCAAGGACTCCAATTCCCGTACAGGTTCAAGCCAACCCAAACAGCGTACACCAGGGCCAGAACCGACCCCGAGATCAGGTATACTATTCAGATAATTATTTATCTGAACATGAGATCCTTTCGTACGATAATGTTAACCATATGTCCCTCAGGAGCGGAAGGACCGTGACCATACCTGATCGGGCACGGGCGCAAAAAGAAGGAACCTCCGAAACTCTACCTGAGGAGAATTCGGATGAAGAAGAGGAGGAGCATCACCACCACCACCGCCAGCAGAAGAAGAGGACATCTGAGTCCTCGAAGCAGCACCCTCGCATCCACCTAGAGTCAGACGACACCGATGAGCCCGCACCTCCATCTGAGGAGGATCTTCCAGAATAAGCGGAAGAAGCATCACCGGTCTCGCCCCAACATTTTCTTTTTGGTCAGAGTCAAAGTCCGAGTCCGAGTCAGAGTCGTGTTCAGATCTCAGTTCCAGCAATTAATGAAAATATTTCAGTTCCAGAACCTGAGTTAATAATCCCTTTCCCCCAAGCTCTCAAGGGTGGAAAGAAGAAAATCAAAAAAATCCAAAAAGATGACCCTGAGATGGCTGAATTTTGCAATAAATACATCAAGGTCACAATCCCTTTTGACAAGTTCGTGGAAATGACCCCTGCGTTCCAAAAATACCTTAAGGTGAGATGCACACCTACTAGGGTTAGCAGGAAGACCAAAAGCCATGTTGAGAAACACGTTCTATCAGTAGCCACGACTTGTGCAATAAAGAACTCGTTTCCTCGGAAATGGAGAGACATGGGTGCACACTATGTAGTGAGTCATGTTGATGACATCGCGTTTGCACGCACTCTCCTGGACAATGGTTCCTCGATCAACTTGATGCCTACAGCCCTCTATGAGCGGCTTAATCTCGGACCTCTTAGGAAATCTAGAGCTATTTTGCAGTTTGCTGACAAATCTACTAAGAGGTCCCAAGGAGAGTTAAGGAACATTGTGATCAAAGTCGAGGGGCAAGAATACATGGTGGACTTCACTGTCCTAGATATGGAAACCCCTCGTAATTGGAGAGATTCCCAGATCATTTTAGGTAGACCTTTCCTCAGAACAGCGGGGGCCTTATTTGATTATAAGAATGGGAAGATTCAGTTCCAAACTCCAGGCGGAGATGAGGAACTTGAGATGAAGCAGACGAGATGGCAGAGACCGGACTCCGAATCCAGCATCGAGTACTCTTCTACCGGAACAGACTGTGAGCATGTAAACATAGTTGGGCCATGGAGACAGAACCCAGCCAGCATCGATGTGTCCATCTCCTTTGAAGATGATCCAGTGCATGAGTCAGTCTGCGAGATCCTCAGGAACGAGTACAGCTCTGAGCCTGCATCGCCCTACATCATCGATGACGTAGAGGCCCAGTTGGGCCTGTCAGTCCTTTACATCCTTAGGACAATCGGAAGATGAGGATGACGAGTCGGACGAGGCGTTTGCCGATTGCATGGAGACTTTTGACGATCCGACTCCAGAGCCGAGTTTGGTGGCAGATACTACAGAACATGATACAACCACTTCCAACACCGAACCAGATCAGATTGAGCCAGACTTTCTAGACGATCACACTATTCCTGAGCTCAAACCTTTTCCCACAACTCTGAAATATGCCTTCCTTGCGGGACAAGACAAGAAATTTCCAGTCATTATCAGTTCGCAATTGACCGAGGAGCAGGAATCTCGCTTGCTAGAGATCCTGGAGAAGAACCGCAAGGCAATAGGCTGGAGCATTTCCGATCTCCATGGAATAAATCCCGCTCTATGTTCGCACCATATATACTTGGAGAACGAAGCCAAACCCTCTCGTGAATTCCAACACCGGTTGAATCCAAATTTACGAGAGGTTGTGAAAAAAGAGATATAAAAATGGTGCGACGCGGGTTTCATTTACCCAATCTCCGACTCTAAGTGGGTGGCCCCAATCCATGTGGTCCCGAAAAAATCGGGAATTCAGACAACCACCAACGAGGACGGAGAGGAGATCGTGACGAGAGTACCCACGTCGTGGCGCGTCTGTGCGGATTACAGACGCCTGAATGCCACGACGAAGAAGGATCATTTCCCCCTACCGTTCATCGATCAGATCCTAGAAAGATTAGCGGGGAAAGAATTCTTCTGCTTCCTTGATGGGTTCTCGGGCTACAATCAAGTAGCCATAGCTCCGGAGGACCAGGAAAAGACCACGTTCACATGCCCTTTTGGTACCTATGCTTTCATGCGCATGCTGTTTGGGTTATGCAATGCTCCAGGTACTTTTCAAAGGTGCATGATTGCTGTATTTGCCGAAATGGTCGGCGAATTCCTGGAAGTCTTCATGGATGACTTCTCGGTCCACGGTGACTCTTTTGATTCCTGTCTTAGGAATCTGGACCGAGTCCTCAAAAGATGTTGTGAGGTCAATCTGGTGCTCTCCTGGGAGAAAAGTCACTTCATGGTGACGGAGGGCATAGTGTTGGGGCATGTCATCTCCAAGAAAGGAATGGAGGTTGACCCTGCCAAGGTGGACGTGATCAGACGACTCCAGCCACCAACCAACGTAAGGCAGTTGCGGTCGTTCCTCGGGCATGTCGGATTTTATCGAAGATTTATCAAGGATTTTTCCAAGATTGCCCGACCGCTAACTGAGCTTTTAGGCAAAGACACGGAGTTTATTGTAAATCACAAATGTCTTGAGGCCTTTAAGATGTTACAAGGAATGATCATGGACGCACCCATATTACAAGCCCCAGATTGGTCTCTACCTTTTTTGATCATGACGGATGCCTCAGATTATGCTGTTGGGGCTGTATTGGGACAAAGAAGAGACGGCGTCCCGTTCGCAATTCACTACGCAAGCAAAGTGCTTGATTCTGCTCAACGTAACTATACAGTTACAGAAAAGGAAATGCTTGCGGTAGTGTTTGCCTTGGACAAATTCAGATCCCACTTAATCGGATCCAAAGTAATGGTGTTCACAGACCATACGACACTACGATACTTGATGGAGAAGAAGGACGCGAAGGCGCGTCTTCTTCGATGGATTTTACTTATCCAGGAGTTTGATTTGGATATCCGTGATAAACCTGGAAAGAAGAACGTAGTGGCCGATCATCTTTCTCGTCTCGAAGATCTTAATACTTCCGAGGTTTCACCGATTCGAGACTCCTTCCCTGATGAGTCGATTTTTGTTATCGACTCACTCCCGTGGTACACCAATATCGTGAATTATCTTGTCTCCAAGAAAGTTCCCGAGGATTGGCCCAAGAGCCAAATCGACCGACTAAAGTCGGACGCTAGACACTACCATTGGGAGGATCCGATCCTTTTCTTTGAAGGACCGGATTGTGTCTGGAGACGTTGTATTCCTCAGGAGGAATACCAGAGTGTCCTTTCTTTATGCCATAGCTTAGAGGCAGGAGGACACCACTCCGGGAAGAGGATCGCATGGAAGATACTTCAGTGTGGCTTCTACTGGCCGACCCTGTTTCGCGATGCCACCGCCTTCACGAAGTCGTGCCCAGTTTGCCAGAGAATGGGAGGAACCATTGGTTCCAAGGATGAGATGCCAATGCAGCCGGTCATCATTTGTGATGTCTTTGACGCCTGGGGCATCGATTTCATGGGCCCATTCCCTGTCAGCCACGGGTTCGAATATATCCTCCTTGCGGTAGATTATCTTTCCAGATGGGTGGAGGCTATCCCGACCCGAGCCGCAGACAGCAGGACTATCTGTAAATTCATCAGAGAAAACATAATATCTAGGTTCGGGATCCCCAAGATGATGATATCAGACGGGGGTAGCCACTTTGTGAATCGCGAGGTGAAGAAACTCCTGAAGGACTACGGCATCGAACACCGTGTTGCGAGTCCTTACCACCCACAAACCACTGGTATGGCTGAGGTGTCGAATAGGGAGGTGAAAACCATATTGCAAAAGCTTGTCCGCCCGGACAGGAAGGACTGGTCTCAGATCTTAGATCAAGTCCTCTGGGCGTATAGGACGGCTTACAAGACACCGTTAGGCACCTCCCCATTCCGAATGGTATTCGGAAAGCCGTGCCATTTGCCCGCAGAGTTAGTGCACAAATCAGAATGGGCAATAAAGAAGGTCAACTGGAACACACACCTGGGTCAGAAACAGAGAGACATGGATCTGAATGAGCTTGTGGAGGTCAGAAACCGAGCATACGACAACAGTGTGGTGTACAAGGACAAGGTGAAGCGTTGGCACGATAGATATATCAGACGAAAGACCTTTGTTCCTGGACAGAAGGTATTGTTGTTCAATGCCAGGCTGAAGACTTTCCAAGGCAAATTAAAGTCTAAGTGGACGGTACCATTCGTTGTCCGAACGGTGCATGATAGTGGATGTGTCGAGATCTCGGATCTCGCAGATGACGCACCGACATTCCTAGTGAATGGACAGCTGTTGAAGCACTTCGTTGAATCCAATGAACAGTTAGTCCATGTGGAGGAGATTGTATTCATGCGCGAGACAGATACAGCAGATACACCTCAAGCCGTGCATGAGACCTTGCAGCAGTGAACTCCAGCCATCAGCAGCATCTTCAAAAGATTCAGACCGATTCATCTGTATATATCATTCTTCCTGTATATCCTATCCTTTAGCCCCAAGATTCTAGTAACCCATCCCCACATCATCGAACCATTATCTCGGACTATACTTAGGATGACCAGAACGTAAGTATAGGGGGGTGGGGTCACCCGAGTCGATTCACTGTACATTCTCTAGATCACATTGGTCCTCATACTCATTTCCTACCGATACTTAGGCTGACCAGAGCCTAAGTATAGGGGGGACTGATGCTCGCACTGATACTCACCCACATCTCATCTTTCCCTCGTCCGCCCCATTTCTGATCTTCTTCTACACTTAGGCTGCCAGAGCCTAAGTATAGGAGGGCGTGACGACTTCTATACTTTCTGTTCCTTTTGGCTCTCCTACGCTTAGCACGAGCTATGTCTTTTTCCTCGCTCTTCGTGCTCTGAGGACATAGCACACGCTAAGTATAGGGGGGTGTGTATATATTACATATATACTTTACCCATAGCTCGTACTTTCGCGTATTTTTGTATAAATTTTACAATAATTACGGGTGGTTAAAAATCGGAAAAAAAAATGAAAAATATAACAATAGGCTTCTTATTTACTCTTGCATATCATCTCTGCATAGAAAAATAAAAAGAGTCTTGCATTTTCATAGCATGACATCTCATCTCATCTGCATATCTTTGCATATGCAAAGTGAAAAGCTAGTGGGTTCTGGACCAAGTTATGAGTAGATATTGAGGATGGACTTGATTTGACCTTAATCCACCTAATTTCAGAGGAACCTTATAGGAACTGGAGCTAAGATTTCTCAGGTCAAGTGACTTAATTCTTTGAGTCCGCATGTCTATGTTCACATGTCATCTTGATTAGTCTAAGTAGAATATTTCGTGCATACGTAGGATTCTCTTAGATAATGACCTAATTTGGACAAGCACAATGCACGTAGCTCTTCATTGATGAGGTGGTGAGGAGGTAGAATCCTTTAGCTTGGAGTAGCACACGGGTGGAAACATCCGTCCTCCTCTATGGAGGGAAGTGCGTCTCAACTTGGTCTAGTGGTGTTGACATCTAAGGACAGGATGCTGTGGGTTGCAATAATGCTTCAAAAGAGGGATAGTCTACTGGCTCAAGAGGAAAAACTCCTGATGTACATGCTGCTCTTTTCGAAAAAAAAATGCAAAAACTCCAAAAAATCAGACAGGTTCAAGAAAAAATAAAATACCTGTCGGAGCCTGTATACTAGTAAAGAAATGCAGCTGGATGACTTGGCTACACTGGTCAGGCATCCCGGGATAGGTAGCTACACTGGCTACCGTCCATTCTCTTCTCTACCCCCTCCTCTTGAGTTGGTCGCACTTGAACTTAGAAGGGAATACCCCGCTCCTCGAGGAAAGAGTTACTGGACCGGGTTATTGAGTTACCTTGTTAGAGGAGGCTGGCTCCGAGCCATTTCTGATGTGGAGAGTTACAAACCACTTACACAGTACAAGTAAGAATCATAGTCATCAGAAATTTGCGTTTGAGGATTTGTTCTGACCTGACTATTGAGGCGTCTTGAATAGAAGACTTGTGGAACTTGAAGGCTGTTAGTTCATAAGTTCAGGTCCAAATAAGGTTCCGCCACACAATTAATCCAAAGGTCGAGTTAGGCTCCATTTTTCAACTTTTGTTCATGATCTTGGTTTGGAACCCAAAATCATTTCACTCTTGCATTTCATTTAGTTGCCCGGGGACGAGCAAGGTTTAAGTATAGGGGGTTGATGAATCTGTGATTCATCACTTCAAAAGTCAAAAATAGAGCCTTGTTCCCGAGAAAATAGAGGCATATTTCCTTTTATATTGCATAAATAGCATTCATGCATGCAGTCATAAATCATACATTTTAGCAGCTCATTTTGCTTTTAAATAAGAAGCCAAAATCCCTTGTAAAATACACAATCCCTAAAATAACCTCTTCTCTATAATATATACTCCTTAGTTGATAATATAGGGAAGAATGCCAAAAATCACCCTTGTAAAATAACCAATATAGCCTGAGAACCCTTGTACACTAAAATACACATAAAGCCCTCATACAAACTCCGAATTAGGTCTACTCACTCTTAGAATACTACATATTAAAAGACCTTCAAAATGAGACTAATTTCATTGAATTTGGAGCTTGTATGAGAAACTTGGGTTTTTGGGCCACTTTGTATACTACATATGTATATTTATGTATCCTTGTATTTATGTATCATATTTGACCTCATCTCCGTTTTGGTCAACATGAAACTTGTAGATCTCATCGAGATCTGCAACTTTCATGTTTTGAGTTTTTCCAAATTCGGCTCCCTCTTCTCTCTACACGTGCCTCTTACTCCAGCCACTCACAGCAGGCCACGTGGCGCCCTCTGGTTGCGCCACGCGGCCCGCCTCCCATCGCCTCATCCGCCTGCGCCCTCAGCTGTTGGATCTCGCTTCAGATCCAACGGTCCAGCCTTTTCCACGCGCGTTTAAATCCATGGCCGTCAGATCTTCTCTTGCCTTGATCTGCACTGCACATGAGCGCCTTCACCAGGGCCAGCCACGTGGCAGCATCTACGCCGCTTGATCGCATCCCCGATCCTCTCATCGCAGCCGCCCTTCTTCCAGCGGATCGTGGCCCTCTGATCAACCCTATCTCCTCATCCAGGCCGTTCGCGTGCGCTTCGCCCTCATCTCGTCGCGTGGCTCCACCACAGCCCGTCATCTCCGCGCCCCAGATCAAATCCTACCCGACCAGATCCCCCTTGATCCCCACCGTTGGATCACAAGATCCAACGGTGGAGACCTCATCTCCTACCTCTGGGCGCCCCTCTCCCCCATGTCCCTTGCCTTGCGGGAGGGGCGCCCCCTTCCTATTCTTGGACGCACGTTAGCCACCCTCGCCCACCGCTGACACCCCCACGACGTCACCCACTCATCCCTCTCCCTCGCCAGCTCCCTCACGCTCCACCATCTCCACCATAGTCGTCCCACGTCGACCTCAAACCTCGCCCCGTCGCCAACCCTGCCACCAACTTCGCCTTATAAATACGCCAACTCCGGCCAACGTCACCCCTATCCGCCACTCCAGTGGGCTTCCCTGAGCTCCGACCTACCAGTTGTTGACAACAATTAGGTAAATCGTTGAGCGAAGAAGGAGAATCGACTCCGGCGAGATCCACGGCCGCCACCGCCGTGCTGCAGCCTCCCACGAGCAGCTGCACGAGCTCGGGACCCTACCGATCCCTCGAGCGAAGACCTTGAGCTCAAATCTGAGCTCCATTCCCCAGGTAACCCCCTCCATCATCGTCTGATCTTCTCTCTAGTTTTTCCTTTGATTTCTCCTAATTTATTCGCCGTCCACCGTCACTTTCTCGCTCCACCTTCATCCCTTCGAGCTCCACGACGGAGCTCCGGTCTTCGTGCAGTCATTATCTTCGTCCATCACCTTGGACCACCTTCGCTCGACTCCAGCTCCGCCACCTCGGCTGAGCTCGCTCGCCGGACACCCACACTCCGCCTTAGGCCTCGTCGTTCAAGCTACAGACCTCCACGCGCACACACGTGCTTCGGCTATACACCTAACTCCTTGCAGGTCCTCACTTCTTCACTGAACGGAAGCTCGCCGGAGACGCCATCGAGCTTCATCGACAGAGACACCTGGGCACTCTCCGACGCTCCTGAGACCGTCATCATCTCCGCCTCCACGCCGCGAAGCTCCAGGGCTATCTCCGACAAAGCGGAGAGCGTCAGCATCTCGAGGAAAGGCGGGCGGAGCTACAGCCCGATCGCCGGAGCCCTGCCTCCTCCTCCGCAGGTGGCGGAGGACCGGTGGAGACGACGTACAGCCACCGTTCGATCATCTTGATCGAACGGTCCAAAGTACGCCACGCCGCTCGCTCACCGGACTCGCCTTCGACCGTAGTATCAGCATCGATCCGACGCCTTAGGACACGCCATGCGTCAGCACCGACAACCCTCGGATCCATCTTGATCCGAGGGCCTTCAGCACGCCACGTAGCCTCGGCCCGAGCCTCCTCTCCGAGCCTAGGTTCGGGTCGCACGAACCTAGCTCCGGACCTCCAGAGCGCCCGAGCCTCGCTCCGAGCCGCCGCAGCCTTCCGAGCCTAGGCCGCCCACGTGAGGAGCACGTGCGGCCTGTGTAAATTGCACTGAGGCCCCTGGAACTTTTCAAAATTGCAAAGAGGTCCCTGTGAAGCAGACCCCACGTGAGGAGCACGTGCCCGGTGGAGAATTTGCATATGAGTCCTCCACATTATAGGTAATTGCATTTTAGTCCCTGTCAGCATATTTGTTTATTGAAATTTTAATTTCCAGTATTGCATTTACACCCCTGTGTTTGCACGCATCCCTAGAGTGCATTTTTCATCATTTTGAAATTCTAAAAATTGCATTTTGTTGGAAATTTTGTCCTCTGTCTATTGGTACACGTGTCTTATTTTTGTAAGTCCATTTGAATTATTAATAAATTAATTGGTGAATTGTTGACATATTTTGCCCAGTAACACCTTTTGATTTTTAATTAATTCTCCGTGCCTTCAAAAATTATCAAAAATTCACAGTAGCTTAAGGACATCATTTTTAACATACCATAAAAATTTCATAGCATTTGCACGCATATCGAGGCCTAAATAAATTGTTTAGTGATTTTCTTAAATTAATTTTAATTAATTCATTTCACAGTGAAATTAAGTTCTGTTAGTTTTCCTAGGTTCCTTATCATTAGAGCCAACTAGGATAATTTTAGTTCTTGAAAAAATTGTGGTTTGATATTTATTAAAAATTAAATACTGAAAATCACTCTGTCTGTTTATTTAATTCACAGTAAATTCATTTAGAGTCGAAAAATTCCAAAAAAAATTAGTGTAGGTTATTTTCATCATAATTAACCATTTGGCCAATTTTCATTATTTTTGGACTTCATTTGATACATTAATTAAATTGCACATAAATTGGCCTGCATTGTCTGCATACGTCCGCATAAAAATTAAAAAGACAAAAAAAAAATTACTCCTCGAAAATCAACACTTGGATCCTTGCTTAAATTCACCTAAGGAGACAGATGCCTCTCTGAGATCGACCTTGGACTTACCCCAAGTAAAAAAATTGCCGCTTAAAATTAACTTCACATTAATCGATAAGTGGTTTTTGATTAACCCTCGTATCCGACTGCAACGAATCACTTTAATTAATTTGGACATTAATCTACCTGAATTAACTAAGGGTACCTGAGCGTTATCAGCTACCCCACTTGCCACCACCTCCACCGTAGACACTCCACGACCTCCATGAACTTCGCCCCATCACCAGCCCTGCCGAGACCTTCTTTCTTTAAATACTCGAGCACCGGCCAACTTCAGCCCTATCTGCCATTCCAGAGAGCTTCCCTGAGCTCCGATCTTCCAATTGGTGACAACGATTTGACGAATCGTTGAGCGAAGAAGGGTTTCTTCTCCGGCGAGATCCACGGCATCTCCGTCGTGTCGCAGCTGCCCTCCGCGACGCTGCACGAGCTCGGGACACCACCGGCCCCTCGAGCGACGACCTGGAACCCAAGAAGGAGTTCCAATCCCCAGGTGATACCTCCATCCCTCTCCGATCTTCTCTTCATTTCTTCCTCGATTTTCTTGCATTTTATTTGCCGCCACCGGTCATCCTCTCGCCTCCATTTCATTCCGCCGAGCTTCGCGTCGAAGCTCCCATCTTCGCGGTAGCCTCCATGACCTCCAACGACGCATATCGCCGTACCTCGATCTCCAGCTCCGCCACTTGGCCGGAGCCCCTCCGTCAGGCCACCTCCGTCTGCCTTAGGCCTCACCAATCATCCACCCACCTTCACGAGCGCACGAACGAGCTTCGGCTCCTTCTCTAACACCTGCAGGTACTCCTCTGCTCATTGAAAGGAACTTCGCCGGAGCCGTCTTCAAGCTTCATCGCCATCGACTTCCGATAGACCCCCGTCGCGCCTGAGACCATCAGGATCTTCGCCGTCACACCACGAATCTTCTGGTATATCTCCGACAAGCCGGAGAGCTTCATCGACACGAGGAAGGGAGGGCAGAGCAAAGGCATCTTTGCCGGAGCCCCGCCATCTCTTCCGCAGGTGGCGGAGGACCATCGGAGCAGACACACAGCTGCCGTTCGATCAAGTCGATCGAACGGCCCTCAGCGAGCCACGTCGCCTCTCAGCCGGGCTTCACAGGAGTCGATGGATTCACTTAGATCCAACGGCGCCTAGTGCGCCACGCGTCTTCCCACCGCAGCAGCTCTCAGCCGTTGATCTCTCATCTGATCCAGCGGCGGATCTTCAGCCACATCGCCATCTCCATCAAGCCCAGTAGCCGTTTGATCAGCATAGATCTGACGGTCGGAGGGCACGCCACGCGTATTCATCGCCATCCATCGGATCGAGCTCGATCCGAGGGTCCCCAGCTTGCCACGAGGCTTCGGACCGAGCCTCTTCACCGAGCCTAGGCTCGGTTCGCCCGAGCCTCACTCCAGACCTCCAGAAGCGCCCGAGCCTAGCCCCGAGCCTCCGCAGCCATCCGACCTTGGGCCGCCCACGTGAGGAGCACGTGCAGCGCGAGAAATTTACACAGAGGCCCCTGAAGCTTTCAGATATTGCAAAAAGGTCCTTGTGAAGCTGAACCCACGTGAGGAGCACGTGCCCTGGAGAAATTGCACTTGAGTCCCCAGCATAATAGGTAATTGCATTTTAGTCCCTGTCAGCATGTTTACTTTATGTATTTTTGATTTTCCTGTATTGCATTTACACCCATGTGTTTGTACGCATCCCTAGGTTGCATATTACATCATTTTTCAATTCTAAAAGTTACATTTTGTTGAGAAACTTGTCCTCTATCTATTGAGCCACGTATCACATTTTTGTAATTTCAGTGGAATTTTTAATGAATTAATTGGTAGATTTGTGGAATATTTTGCCCAGTGAGACCTTTTAATTTTTAATTAATTCTCTGTGGTTCCAAAAATCATCAAAAATTTACAGTAGCTTAAGGACAGTATTCTTAACATGCCATAAAAGTTTCATGTCATTTGCACACATATCGAGGCCTAAATAAATTGTTGAGTGATTTCCTTATTTTAATTTTAATAAATTCATTTCACATTTAAATTAAGATCTGTCAATTTTCCTGGATTGCTTATCATTAGTGCTATCTAGGATAATTTTATCTCTTGAAGAAATTGTGATTTGTTATGTATTAACAATTAAATAGTGAAAATCACCCTGTCTGCATATTTAATTTACAGTAAATCCATTTAGTGTCTGAAAAATCCAAAAAAATTAGGGTAACTCATTTTCATCATAATTAATCATCTGGCCAATTTTTAGAATTTTTGGACTCCATTTGATATCCTAACTAAATTGAAACTTATATTGGCCTGCTGGTTGCATGAGTCTGCATAGAAATTAGAAAAAGAACAAAAAAATAATTCCCCGAAAATCACACACTTGATCTTTACTAAAATTCACCTAAGGAGACAGATGCCTCCCTGAGTTCGACCTTGGACTTCACCAAGTAAAAAAAATCTGCCGCTTGAAATTAACTTAACATTAATTGATAAGTGGTTTTTGACTAGCCTCTCATATCCGACTGCAACGAACGATTAACATTAATTTGGACCATTAATTTGATCGAATTAACATAGGGTGCGGGACGCATATCAACCCTCTTTGTTACAAAAGAAAAAAGAGTCCCTTAATTGGGAATTGAGGCATAGCTGAGGTGCTTTTTTGTAAATTGCCCTTATATTTTTATAATTTTATAAATATTATTTATAGTATATGTACATATTTAGAATACAACAAAACCATTAAAAATAAATTAAAATAAATAAGTATAGAAAATCTATAGATAAACTATCGATACTTATACATATATAATAAATACATCGATTTATTTAAGTATACAAATAACATCACAAAAATACAATAAAAATATATTTGTATAAATCTAAATAAGTTTTAAATATGTAAATTAAATTTATAAAAAAATAAAATATATAATACAAAATAAAAATAAAATATCTATTATATATGTAAATAAACCTATAATTATACTTATGAATAATAACTTGTAATAAATAGCCTCATAAAAATAAATAAAAATCAGAATAAAATACTACATAAAATAAAAAACATTTTTTATTTTATAATCTAAAATTAATAAATTCCTTTACTTATTATTATTATTATTATTATTCATTTTACAAGGCATTTTTACCTTGTATTTTTCTTGCTGGTCCACGTGGACCAACTAAATCGCGGGTGTTTGTTGCCTCAAGTCAACTGCCCCCTCCGCCTTCTCTCTACTCTGATACCTACCTCGAGCACTCAAGTTTTCTCCATTTCCCCTAACGATCTACTGATCAAATCGCATTGAGTTTTGAACATAAAATGTATATGGGATCTTCGTGATTCACGCGGGATCTTTAGATCCCATCAATCTTCTTCGAATCAACCTCCATTTGATCCGCAAGTTGGCCCTTACCCTTGTTTATAAATAAAACCCCATTTCAATCCATTGGTTATTTGGTCCTTTTTCAATCCCTAAAACCCTCTACACTTGGCCAAGTGTGACGCCTGGTGACAACATGCGATCCTCTATGGTATTGGAGTGGTGCTAGGAGAAGAGGAGGCGGACCACGGTGGTGCTCTGGCGTCATCCCGCTCCTTGGCGTACAAGCCAAGTTCGAGCTGACCCTTTACATTCTTAGGTATATTTAGTTACTCTCTTTCGATTCAGAATTTAAGTATCAATTTTAGTTGTTATTTTAGCTTAAATTAGGTTAATTAGCTTTTTCGAAGCTCTAGAGCCCTGACCACCTCTATCCCACCATCTACCCTCTATTCCGACCCATTTAATCGCCTCATTCTTAGCCCCTTCGCTTCCCCATCTGATCGATCCATCTGAACACCCAGATGAAACCTCGATCTAGAGATTGAGGTCCAAATCCATCACCTTCACTGGACCTCCATGCCTCCACCCATTCTGCTTCCATTCCACACCTAATCAGGTCAATGCAGTTTGGCCTCTACCAGTGGTTTTGTGTGTGCATGTCTTGAGTAGAACAAAGCCCTGTAAGGGCTAAATCGACCTTGCGTTGCCCCTCCTGGTGCTCCAGGACTCACCAGAGCTTCGAGCCTTGATTGTAGGGCCTCAGACCTTTTTTAGTAGCTCCACAGCTACGGACCACCATCTGGAGAGATTCCCCATCTAAGCAGCTTGATCCAGTACCTGAAGACAGAGATTCTACGGGAGGAAGGAGATCCAGGGCCGAGTTCTACCATGTTCTTGACGATGCCCTCCGAGTTTTCCGATGAAGCCACATCACAAGATATATTCCTCATCGTTGGATCAGAACAAAGCGATAAGTCTCCTCGGTCGTTGTATGTGCGTATGTGAACGATCACATGTTGTTAAATGACGCATGTAGTGGGGTTAAATTTCATCAAACCCCTCGCATTTTGTACATTTTTAAATAAATATATAGTGTATAATAAATAGGTGAAAATTGCATTGATCCCCTTCTCTTCCACATGATTTGCTTAGGGGTTTGTACCATCTCATCTCACGTAGTCCCCCACGTGAGGTGATCATTTTGCAGCAGTACACCCCTGATTTTTACATTTGTAGTTTAATACGTATAATTTAAATTTCTTTTGTAAATTTTTCGGAAATTTGCACGCTCATCCTTGCATTTTATTTTTATTTACAAATCGGTCCATTTCAGCTTATTCATTTTTGTGCATGCTTATCTAATTTTTATAAATATCATTGATGCTTCAAAAAATTTGCAAAAGTTGGACAATGTACCTAGATGCATGCTCTTTCATGATACATATTTTGTTTTATATTCTATGCACAATTACTATTTATTAAAATTCAAAAAGAGCACATTTTACCCCTGTTTGGCTTAGAAAAAACCTAAAAATTATAAAACATTTTGAAAAATTCCAAAAAAATACATTGTGTTTATTATAGTATTGTACAACTTCAGAGAAAAATTCAAAAAAAGTAGAAAAAATGATAAAAAAATAAAAAGCTCCAAAATCCTATAAAAATATGAAAATTCTTCAAAATTTCCAATAATACCATTTTCTATTTTATAATTTTATTTACATATATTATTAAATATGAAAAATAGTTAGTAATTTTGACTTTATTTACTATTTTTAAATCTCAAACCAATCTGGCCTACTTATGGAGTCACTGATTTTGACTACTTTAGACTTCAAAAATTCCTAAAAATTATAAAAACCCTTGAAAAAAATAGTAAACAAATTAAAAAAACCAAAAACATTTTTTTTGAAAATATTGATTATTTTTAGCTATACCTATAATTATAATACCTTATCTTGTATTATATAAATATATATAGTTTATATTATTACCAATTATTATAAATACCTTATAAAATTATTAAAACCTAAAAACGCAATATGTAAAAATGGATCTACTTCTTAATTATTTTTTTATATTTAGTATAATATATATATATATCTTAAATCATATGTATGTTATCTTATATATATTTATATACCCTTATATATGTCTCTATAATATTTAAATTAAAAAACATTAAAAATTATAAAATTAAAATCAAATAAAAATTTAAAAACCAAAAACCCACACAAAAAGACTAAAAGGACACTTGTGTACATAATTCATTTTGATTAGAAATAGTCATTAGGATACCTTGTTTGCTTTAAGTGGTTCGTCTTCTACATGCTTGCACATTATACACCTTTGTTTGTAGAGTAAAATAAATTATACTACACATTTTTGTCACTAATTGATTCTTCATATTTTGTGGGTACTTGTTGATTGAATTGGGGATTTGTGAGCGGTCGCCTCAGCGATACTCTATCTTTTCTTTGCAGGGAGGATAATTTTTTAGACCATCGCGCATATTCTCTCACTTCTATTAATCGGTACTTGCTACCTAAGTTAAATGAAATTCATTTCATCTTCCTTCAAACTTTGGTTCTAAACAAAATTGTGAAATCTTTGGACATATTAAAGGTTTCTAAGGTGAAGGGCAAAAAATCTCATATCACAAAGAATCATCAAAAGGATATCACATATGATTAATGTTTATTATGATATAGATGATCCACATACATCAACATGTTTGAGATATTAAATACCTTGACATCTTACACCAGTCCCAAAGATGGGAGCATTAGACATTTTTACTTTGAATACAATATTCACAACTTTGTATAATTTGAAAGTTCAGACATTCTAAAATTTCATCTCTTATCAGTCTATTGATATCATCAACAGACATATGTCCAAGGCTTTATGCCAGATCATTGTCAAATGATCTTCATACTCTTATTGATATTGTAAGGTTTAGTCTTCATTATTCAGAAATGTTAATGAACCATTCATCAATTTTCTAATTTAGTATAATCCTCTAGATGTTAGATTACTATCTGAAATATATTCATCATAACTCTTTATGATATGTCTATTCCAGAATTCATGTTTATTTCCAATGCTTAGAAATAAACAATGAGTATACTCTACTCTCTAGGTCATAGAGACATTCTATGAGACTAAGGGCTCTCCCACTGAAAATATGAAGTATATCTATCTAATAGAGATTGTTACAACAACTTCATAAATATCCATATGGATGACTATTAGACCTTAAGATCAAATTTTTCAGTCTTCTAAAACACATGCAACCAATTGCAAGTGTTATTAGAGGAATGAGATATATTTTTTTTAGACTTTGATATTATATATAAGCAACTCAATTTCAATGATTATATGTAGATATATAATATACCGATGCACTATATGAGTCCTTCTCTAAGGATGTTAGATAGTCATACTATCGTACATCGGCTTGTTGTAGTATTGCATTCATCCAACTCTTTGAATGTCATATGTGTGGAAATTACAGAAGTACAATAAATTCTTTTGACTTTCCTTCACACTGGGATCAGACCCATGCTTCCACTGCACTCCCTTCATTTATAAACAACCATTGCTTAAGACAAAGGAACTCTTATGTTAAATTCAAAAGATATCAATATAAGAGTATTTCAGCATTTATACATGCTTCATTCAATTCATACAATATCAATATTATGAAGCTTCATGAATGACTAGAATATAATCATATCTTCATCCATCCTAACTCTTAAAGACTTTGGTTTACACAAGTACTCAAAAATTTTAGTACATCTTTTCTTATCGAGCCACCATTCTGCATAATTGATGAATCTCCATTTCATCACCTTTATTCTATCATTTTGGCCTTAAAAATCCTAGCTAATGCATGTAAATAGCATTAATTTGTGCATATAAACATTCATTATTTATTATATTAATTATATATGAAACATGGTTTCTAATGCTAAAATTATACAATAAAGAGAAGAAAAGAAAAGAATAAAATATTGAAGATATTTTATGACCCTAAAAACCGAGACCATGTCAGGAATTGAGTTGGTCGACAAGGAATAAAGTAGGGGGAGATAAGGGCCAAAAACACAATAAAGCCCATTTTTTTATTCATTATTTATGAATTTTTACACCTATTTATTCTTCATTATTTATCCATCAAATGAAGAAACTTTGTACATGAAAGTTATAGATGATAATGTAAATAAAATTACAAAATTGAGTTTGTGCAAAAATAATACACAGTGTTCATTATATACACAAAATAAAAAAGACAAAATCTCAACTTCACATACCCATATCTTTCAAATAAAAATCAAAACATACCAAAATCACCTCTAATTATATATAATTTTTCCCATGCTATATAATAGAGTTGGTTTCATATTTTTTGGAGTTAGGATGTGAAAGTTAGGTTTTTGACCCTCATTGTGCATTTTACCCAATTAAAATATTCAATTTATTCATTATTTATTATTTTTACAAATTCAAATTTTTATAATTCTGTAATTATTATTTATAACTTGTATACACACTAAAACCAAAATAAAACTAAAAAAATGTGAAATAAAATAAGTCTATATGAAAATGTAGACAAAACACCAATAGTATACATGTCTATAAATAAAAGGGAAACCTCTTCTTTTATTCTTTATTCATTTATATTTTTATAATATTGTAAATATTTTTATATTATATTAGAAATAAAAAACCAAAATAAAACTCAATAAAATACAGTAAAATCAAATAAGGTATGTAAAACATAGATAAAGTACCTATACATATACATATAAAATGTACATACCTATTTATTTAAAAGTACAAATAATATCGAAAAAATATAATAAAAATCTTTTTACACCCATAAAAATATGTTATAAATATATAAATAAATTAATAAATTAAAATATATCAAATAAAAATAAAAATGAATAAAATATAGGCAAATATACCTATAAATAAACACTTCAAAACTAACGACTAATAAATAACATTAAAAATAAATAAAAATCATAATAAGATACTACATTAAATAATAAAAAAATTACACAAAAAATAATAAAATTATTTCCTATTTTAAAATAATTATTTTTTGAATAAATTGGCAGTTTTGTCATTTTGTGGGCCTACGTGGTCCAATCACAACCCCCCGTTTGTTGACCTCCGGTCAACTCAACCTCCAGGCGTCGGATAAGTCACAGTTGTCCAATCCTCATTTTTTAGCCCTTTATCCCGATCACTCCATCCATCCATAGCGATCGCTTCCTTCGGCAAAAATGATCATTGATTATTGTACATAAGCGTCGAGCCCTTTAGTGCCTTGTATATAAGCCCAAATCCTTTATCTTAACCGGTCAAATAAGGGTGTCGATATGTTCTATAAATAAAACCTCAGTCTCCTCCATGATTTTTTGGTCACCATTTCGAGTTTAGGAGCCCCGATCTTGAGCCTAGTCGAGTTCCTCGTGATAGGAGTTTCTTCGTTGAGGCCAGGCCGAGCTCTTAGAGGATGGGGTGCACCTACGGCCGCCATCTCCAACGTCCTTATTCCCTGAGCTCTCTCAACTATAGGAGCTGCTTTTTTATGCATCTGTAGGTAGATTTAGTTACTGTACTTAAATTCTAGTATTTAGTTTCGTAATATACTCAGTAGGTAGAGTAGAGTAGCTAGGTTTCCTTATCGGAGCTTTCGAGCTCCGTCTTGGTCGCTCGACAATCTGAGCTACCCCCCACCTTCCATTTTACGACCATTACCTTCCTTGCGCATTCACCACATGATGCCTCCATCGAGACCCCTTGATCATGCTCCAATCGGTGAAGTGGAGCTTGTCCATTGTCGTTTCCCAGAGCTCCTCCGCCCACCTCATTCCTTGCAAATTCAGCTTCAGAATTTGGTCGAAGAGCACCTCCTCGAGCCACTCTTCCTTGCTTTGTAGGTCCTGTGAACCACGGAGTCCTTCTGGGCTCAGATCAAGCCTGCCTATAGATTTCTGGAGGTCCAATCTTCCGTAGGCTCGCTTGATACCGTCGTGAGGTCTTGGAGCCTCTTTTGACCCTCAACCGCTGCGAAAGGCCTCCCTGGAGGAGTAGAGCCCATTGCCATCAAAGGATCTCGTCAGAGGGAGGAGAAAATCAAGGATAAAGATCGAGGAAGGGGACTTTCTTCCCTGTTCTTCGTGGACTGCAACCACCATCTGATCCGGGGAGGTGCCCTAGATTTAGTCACAGCCGTTGTATCACGCCACGCTCTAGTTGTTGATCGCTTCCAGGCAATCTGATCTCCATCATGCATCCATGAACCGATATCTGTCGTCAGGATGGCGCCAAGTGGATAAGTGAATGAAGCTCCGTCGTCTGATCATGCCTCTTTGGGGTAATTTGTAAATCTCGCCCCACATTTTTTGCAGTTAATAATTGGTCATGTAAATAAAGTATAATGTGTTAAATAAATTGGACATTTTGCAAAAGGACCCATGTATTTACTATATTTACATTTGGGTCCATTCCACATCACCTCACGTGTCATCCCATGTGAGGTGGCGAAATTGTAGGAACACCCCTACAGATTTTTGTATTTATATTTAATCTAATGAAATTTGAATTACGTTGTACAGTTTTTGTAAAAGCTATTGGAAGGCCCGTAGACTTTAATACATTTACATTTTAGTACTTCCCAAGCAGAGTCACGTATAGTTCCATGTGATGGGTCTTTTGCATGTACGCCCTGGCGATTTTTGGTAATTATAAAATAGGCTGTAAACATTAAATAAATGATGTATTGTGTTGGGTTATTTGCATTGTTGCCCTTGACGTTTATTTTATTTGAAAATATGCTCCTATTAGGATTCATATTTTTATATTTCTTCTCTATTTATTAAATATAGCTAATGTGCTCCTAAAAATTAACAAGAATAGGGTTTAGTGCTTCGTGCCATGTATATTCACGCTCATATTTTATTTATCCTTTTTTTCATTTTATCCATTTATTGAAAATGAAATGGAGCCTTTTTATTCTCTGTTTAACTTATAAAATACCAAAAAATATATAAAAACGTGTCTAAAAATTTCAAAAAATATAAACAATATATTTGATCTTATTTTAATTACACACCAAAAATCACTAAGAATGGAAAAACAAAAATCCTAAAAATTGAAAAAAAAACCCCAAAATCTTTATAAAAATCTAAAAAACTCCTTTAAAAAACAAAAATATGTTTTTTTTGTTTTAAAATTCTATCTATATATTAAAATAGATTGGGTAATTATGGAACATATTTATTATTTTTAATATCCAAATCAATTTCAGGTATTTTATTTGTCCCTTATTTGGGATATTTTACCTTTAAAAATACATAAAAATTAGCCAACTTTCCAAAAAATAAAAAAAAATTAAAAAAATATGAAAAACTCGTGAGTGGTTCGCCCTCAGCTTTGGGGGCTAGTTCTTAGGGCAGGAACCTATCTGACCTAGAAAGTTGTTGTTGATGTATCAGAATTCGAAGTCCTATCCTAATAGTCTGGCAGAAGCAGAAAAGAAGTCAACAGAGCATTTATTTATGTATTTTTTTCTATATTTACTAGTATTTATAAATATATTATTATACATTTTATATATAAAACCTTATACATGCTATAATTTTTATATAAAAAAAGGCAATAAAGGATAGAAAAAATATAAAAAGAAAATAGAAAAATAGAAAATTAAGAATCAAATATAGAAATATAAAAAATTAATAAAACTAAAAATATATAAAACTAAAAACCAACAAAAATATCTATGTATATACATGATAAATGACTTGGTTGTACACAAATAACCTTAGGTTACATGTTTTACTCTCTCTGGATTGACCTCTACATGCTTGCTTGCTATACATCTTTTGGTAGAAAAACATAAATTTTAACCTCACTTGTGTTATTCATTGCCTTTATTTAAGATTATGGGTTAATTGCTGACTAACCGGGGGATTTAGAGTAGTCAACTCATCGACCGTGGTCTCGCCTTGTGAGACCGTGCGACCCTCTATCTCCTTTCCCTATTTGTCAGATGGCGTCGTTGCCTTGGAGCAATGAGCGTAGCCTAATTTTATTAGTCATTTTGTATAGTCATTTAGTTGATTTGTTGATTCATTATTGAAAATATTCATTGATTTGTATTCAATTAATTCTTTGATTATTGTTGTAAATATTTATTGAACTCATTGATTTAATTATTTATTAGTACTAATGACATCTCTTTGTGACTTTGTTGTGAGGTCCTGCCACACGAGGATGGCTTTCTAGGAAGCCGATGCAGCCAACCTTGGAGGAGGCTTGTCTGCTCTCTATGACCAGCTGAAAAGGGTACCAAGGAAGCAAAAAGGTGAAATTAGCTTAGAATCAATTTAAATTTTATTTATGTAATTGTTGGTGAGAGAGAGACAATATTGACATGTAATAATTAACTCAGACTCTACTCTCCAGAATGAGGTACAGTGCTCGGGTGTCTGTTCACCTGGGGGCCTCGTTGCAGCTTTCTGCATTTTATCGTTTTCTTTTATTTTATTTTCCGATGTTTTGAGTTTTTTTTGCCTTGTTTTTATATGTTTTGTGTGTATGGAGCCCCAGGACTTAGGTTGCTTGACTCGGTAACTAGGTCCAAACCTTAATAAGAATGCTTGTTCATATAGTCTTTTATGTATGGATTTAGTCAAATAATAATGTTACAAAGTTGGACTTGAGACCGCGTGCCGAGAGATGTCGTATACAGCACGTGTAGGACTCGTTGTGGTGGGCACCGATCGGCATCAGAGATCAGACCTTGGTCTCATTTCTGAGTAACTAACAATTGGTTCTTCACGATTAATAGTAGTTATTGTTTAGGGTGATTTTGTCGATTGCACACCGCCATATAGATAGGTCTAAAAATTATGTTTTTCATACGACAATGTAAGTCCTCTAACTCAGCATGCATCATTAGATTCAATGTGAGATTTCCCTCATTGAATCGACTTGCACGACTTTATCGCTATCTCCCTCTGATTTTGAGCCCCTAGGACATGGAAATCTACAAAAACTTTTGGCACTTGTGTGAAAACAGACTCAAAAAAAGTGAAAACCCGAAAAAATTAAAACAAGGGGGCTGCTAAATAAACTTTAATCTTAATTAAAATCTGTAATGGACTATCATTGTTTTGGGTTCATAAAGCCCTCATTGTTTTCAGGTACCTTAGGAGGGAATCAATACCCCTCCCATGAGCGAGCCATGACCCGCTAAGGATTAGAGTCAAAAACCCAGTCTATAACTGCCTTGTGTATCGCCTGTATTTCCGAATTAATGGCGCTTCTATCTTACGTGACCGAGTAGGGCCTTATCAATGATGGTGTTCCTGCCTTGTGTGGAACATCGACATGGTCTGAAGTACTAAAGCATAGGCCACACCTTCATGGGGGTGTCTGTCTCATCGGTTTGCGTCCGAGTAGGTTCGTGCACGCTCACGGGTGATTCTGTTGCGAGCGAGAATCGAAGTAATGGTTTCGCCTATCGGCTTCCTCTCTCTGTTTCTTTGACTGAGTAGGGATCCAGGAAGGGTTTCAAGGAACTCAAAAAGTGCAGACTACATGTTATAAAGGAGGAGGACAAGTACATGATACTTTTCTGGCAGTACTCTCTCTCCTATAGGGTTAGCGTGCTAAGGACATGTTATAAGATATGCCTGAAATAACAACTCTAAAACTGAAAAGATAATAAGTAGTTGAACCTTTGCAGCTTCACATGGCATGAGTTGGTGAACCCAATTTTGTATTGTGTTTGTATGGATCTAGATAAGGTTAAACGATCAAGTCACGTGCACTTGCGCAAATTTTGTCATATGTTTCTCCCTTTGACCCACGCTCAGTTTCGAGCCTTGCTACTGTTTTGCACTCCTATTTACTCCATGTTGACCACAGTATCTTTTTTCCAGCATCTATAATCCTCGTGCTTCACGATGTCGATCCATGGATGGTTTAGTCGGGACCCCGCCGACACCTACATCGATTCAATGAACTCGACCTCGTCAATAATTCGAGGTGATTCCCGAGAACCCGATCCGGACCTTATGGGTCGATCTCCAGACTCCTCATCTTCTACCCTTCCTTTTGACCACCCAATAAACTGGGATCACTCTTGTCTCACCTTCGTCATTGCAGATGAAAGTCGACTACAGTCCATATCCTTTTATATTCACAACACTCTGGGATTGACCTTAATTTCAGATTCATCTTGGTAGCTACGATTAAATTGCAAGTGGTCTGATTGGGATTCTCTCATCTTGCATATAGAAGCCAAACCAAGCCCTGGATCCCAATCTAGAATTCATCTACTCAGACTCAGACCCTGAAATGGATCCTCAAGGAAAGGACAAGGGTCAGCAACCACCTTCCCAGTCTGAACAAGGACAGATGCCAGACCAGAACAAAGTGAATTCTCAGCTATTGGCATATATCCAGGCCAGTCAGCAGCAGCTGACAAAGCAAGCCCTAGCACAGACTGTGTTTCAAGATATGATGAACAATGTCATGAACAAACAAGGAGCAGGAGGAGGAGGCAGACTAGGAGGAGGAGGATGAGGACCCCTTGAGAACCCTGATGAAGAAGAGCCTGAACAAGGGAGGCCAAAACCCATACTAAAGGAGACATATAACCCTAGAGATAGCCAGATGATAGAGGGGATTCTCATACCACTGGTGCATGCTCACTTCAAGCTGAAGCCTCAGTTCCTTGCTCTTCTCACTTCTTTCCACGGGAACACCAGTTAAGAGACTTACATTAATCTGTAGTAATTTGTACACATCTGTCATACTACCTACTACCCCAATGTCCCATTGGACGTAGTGAAGATGATGATGTTCCCCTTCAGCATACAAGGAAAAGCCCTCTATTGGGTTAACCATCTGGGAAAGGTTGTGACGACATGGGAGGAACTGAAGTCTGCTTTCCTGCACAAATTTTATCCTCTCGATCATCTCAATCAGATGCGAGCCAGAATCAGCAATTTCTCTCAGGGAGCCCACGAAACTATTCATGAAGCCTGAGAGAGGTTCACAGATCTGCAGGAGAAATGCCCCCACCATGAAATTCCAAGGACCAGCTTGGTCCAACACTTCTTCGAGGGTCTGAACATAGAAAGCCAAAGGCTGGTAGACGCATCCTGTGGGGGGGTCACATTTCAACAAGGATAAGGACGTAGTTTGGCATATTTTTTAGGAAAGGGTCGAAGGAGAGGCCACCCAATCTTCATCCAATGCATATCAAAAGCAACCCCATATCCTCCAAAAGCAAGTTCATATGGCAGCGTCCTGTGAGGCA
The DNA here is from genome assembly GCA_037367405.1 of Ottelia alismoides. NCBI lineage: Eukaryota > Viridiplantae > Streptophyta > Magnoliopsida > Alismatales > Hydrocharitaceae > Ottelia > Ottelia alismoides. Next base: position 405,670 of record JAZKJV010003344.1, on the reverse strand, counting down.
GAGAGAGATGAGAGCTCTAATCTTAGCATCATCGAGGGCCATCTCTCAAAAGTTAATATCATTGAGAAATGATTGCAGGATCTCGAGAAACTCACTATGATCGAGAAGAGGACACAAAAGCCGGATCAGATAACCAAGTAGTTGGAACTGTTGATGGGTACCATCAGTTCTGTCCAGTCGGCAACTCCATCAACCGAATCTCCATCTAAAAAGAAGGACGAGCCATCACCGTCACATCAACCTCAACCAAGCCAGCTGCCACCGGTCGTCCAGCATGTATAATATGTGCAGGCGCCCAATCAGGGCCAGCCGCAGCAGCAGATGGTTATCTACTGGCCGAACTACCTTCCATTATCAGATCCAGTCTTCCCACCACCACCCTTGATCCAAGAAGTCAATGGTGTATGGAGCAATGATGCGTAGTTGGCCCATCCTACCAGACACCCCCAGGCCAGCAACAAGTCAACCAGCAGTACCACCAACTACAGGGTTGTCGTTTTGTGTAGTCCTCACAACCCTCGCCTAAGTATCACCAGCCTCCGCAATTCAACAACCAATGGAGGCAGCATCAGCAATACCAGCAACCACAATACCGTCAGGCTCAGCCATATCACTAGTATGAGGCTACACCACCTCCATAGTATCAGCAGTATCCTCCTCCCCCTTACCATTAGTATCAGCTTCCTCCACCTCCTCAGCACCACCAACAGTCGTAGCCTCAGCTTCCAAATACTCAGCAACAACGTGGTGCACACGTTGAACCTACCGAGTTGAATCCTGTGAACTCAACACTTGACTTCTTGGCCCAGCTCATCAAAGGCCTTACACACATGACGAAGAAGCTCAATGACCTTACCACCACCAAAACTACTATTCCGGTGCATGTCGAAGCTAACTCCAACAGCTTGAAGAGAAAGGAGCAGGTAGAATGAGATGTCTAGTCTATGCCTATAGAATCAGATGGTTGTACAATTACGTTATCTAATGCTGTAACTCTCAAGAGCAGTATGAACCTGCCTCCGTCTGCCACCAACAAGGGGGAAAATAAATCTTCAGGTGAATTGTCATCTTATACATCAACCGTGCCAGCTACAGAGGCGGTTGAGGAAGATAAAAAAGGAGGAGCCATTCTAGCAGTCGCTCACCACCATCTGCATCACCAAAATGAACAAAAAAATCTTAAAAAGAAAAGAGAACAAAAAAAGATCGTCACCAAAGCGAAGCCATGCCATCCATGGAAGAGCTGCCAGCATCAACCGATCTTATGCCTATCGACAGAGCGGAGGCCCCACTTTTTGCTTGTCCACCTACGGCAGAATCTTCACTTCCAAACTGTACACCTTTTTCTAATTCGGATGTACAAGATATTGTGGACAATAATTTTATTGTAAAAGAACTCTATTTACAATTTTAGCACTATACATATTCTTTTTTTGATGCAATAGAAAAATCCAAAACAATTGCAAAAAGAAAAAGTACATTATCTGATCCTAGAGTTGTGGATATTATTAAGAACTTTACTGTTGAGATTCCCTTAATGAAGGCCATGGAGTACATGTCAGGTTTGAAGAAAGGTTTGAAAGAGGCATGTACAAGCAAGCGTCGACCAGCATGGAACAACAGATGCCGATGGGTTGAGAAGCACATTCTCACCATGGCCACCGTTGCAACCATCAGCGATCTCCCACAAAAGAAACAAGACAAAGGAGCGCCTCTGATCAGTTGTGAGATTTTTGATCACATCTTCGAGCGCACTCTTCTTGACATCAGATCTTCCATCAACTCTATTCCCTCATCATTATTGCAAGAATTTAGGCTATATCTTCTCAAACAGACACGAATGATCCTTCAGTTTGCAGATAGATCTATCAAGTGACTTAGAGGTCTTTTGGAAGACACTGTGGTAAAGGTGCAGGAGATGCAGTTTCTAGTTGATTTTGTGGTCCTTGATATGCACTCAACTGAACCCTTACTCCATACTCCTATCATCCTCTAGGTTGGTCATTCCTACGCACATCAGAGGTCGTGGTTGACTATGGGTCTGGCAATATCACCTTCAGCTCGGGCAACAAAAGAATTAACGTAGACATGATCAGTGAGCCCAAAGTCGTAACTGATGAGGGTCATGTAGCACTGTCCGAAGCAGACTATGACTTCATTGCAGAAATCAGAGATACACAACTCTCTCTTTGAATGATCCTTGGACGCGGGAAACGCTCTCACTCGAGGAGGAGGACCTGGAAAGCACAGTCGATGCAGGCTCTGATGACATTAGGGAGACAAAGTCAAACTTGTTGATGCAGCTCCTTGACACCTATGATTCACTCTAGACCAAACAACAATGATTCCATCGCTGAACCGTTTGGCATAGTAACAGAATCTTAACCTAGCACTGAGGCCGGCAACTCTGCCAAAGTTCAAGCAGCACATCCTTCCACCAGTGCAGTCTTAGAAGTGATCGAGAAGTTAACCAGATCAAAATCGGAACTAAAGCCATTTTCAGTAGGCATGAAGTATGCTTTCCTTGCGGGCACAGAAAACATGTATATGGTCATCATCAGTAGCAGGCTGACCTCGGAGCATGAATCTTGACTTCTCGAGGTTCTAGATAAAAACCACAAGGCACTTGGTTGGCAAGTCTCAGATCTCCGCAGGATCAATCCTACATTGTGTTCACACCACATTTACATGGAAGAAGATTCCAAGCCGTCCAACGAATTCTAAAGGAGATTGAACCAAAATCTGAGGGATGTCATCATGAAAGAAATCACAAAATAGTGTGACGTAGGCTTCATTTATCCCATCTCTGATTTAAAATGGGTAAGCCCCTTGCATGTAGTTCCAAAGAAGTCATGGCTTACTGTGGTTACAAATGATGGAGGAGAAGATATATCTACTTGGGTACTGACATCCTAGCGTGTATGTGTTGACTACCGTCGTCTCAATGTAGCAACAAAGAAGGACCACTTCCCCTTGCGATTCATTGATCAGGTTCTAGAAAGACTAGCTGGTAAGGAGTTCTTCTGCTTTCTGGATGGGTACTCTGGATATAACTAAGTGGCAATCTCCCTAGAAGATCAAGAGAAAATGACCTTCACTTGTCCATTCGGCACGTATGCTTTCACGAGAAAGCCCTTTGGATTATGCAACGCACCAGTGAAATTCCAGAGATGTATGCTTGCAGTCTTTGCTGAGATGGTAGGAAGTTTTCTCAAGGTGTTTATGGATGACTTCTCTGTCTATGGTGACAGCTTTGATTCGTGTCTTAAGCACCTAGACAAAGTACTTCAGAAATGCGTGAAGTCAATCTAGTATTATCATGGGAAAATAACCACTTCATGGTCACAGAACGGATTGTGTTGGGACACATCAATTCCAAAAGTGGCATGGAAGTCAACCCATCAAAGGTGGATGTCATTGCCAATCTTGAGCCACTTCATACAGTTAAGAATGTGAGGTCATTCCTGGGGCATGTGGGTTTCTACGGAAGGTTCATCCATGATTTCAGTCGCATTACCCAACCTCTTACGGAACTTCTATGCAAGGAGACTGAGTTTAATGTGGATCAACAGGTTCTCCTTCCATTCAATCAGCTAAAGGAGCTAATCACTCAAGCTCCAGTCCTACAGCCACCGGATTGGTCTCTTCCCTTTGAGATCATGACGGATACATCAGACTTTTTAGTTGAGGTTGTTTTAGGACAAAGGAAAGACAAGGTACCCTATGCCATTCATTATGCCAGCAAAACATAAGATGAAGCTCAAAGAAATTATACGGTGACAAAGACATAGTTGCTGGCTGTGATATTTTCCATCAAGAAGTTCATATCATACCTGCTTGGAACAAAAGTCACCGTCTTCATCGATAACGCTGCTATTCGATATTTACAGCAGAAGAAGGATGACAAACCCAGAGTGATCAGATGGATCCTTCTCCTCCAGGAAATCGATTTGGAAATCAAGAAGAAGCCTGGAGTTCAAAATGTGGTAGCAGATCACCTCTCCAGAATTGAGCAACAAGAGCCTCCACTGAGTAGTGCACCGATCACAGACACCTTTCCTGACAAGTTAATTTTGGTATTGGATTCACTCCCTTCATATGCTGATATTGTCAACTACCTCATTGCGAGTGTAGTTCCACAAGATTGGACGAAGATTCGGAAGGACAAATTCTTATCGACGATTCATTTCTACCAATGGGAAGATCCTCTCTTATTCAAGGAAGGTGCATATTGCATTTGGCGTAGGTGCAGTCCTCGGGAGGAGCATCATAGTGTCCTCGAGCATTGTCACTCACTCGAATCTGGTGGACATTACTCTAGAGACAGAACGTCAGCAAAAGTACTTCAGTGTGGCCTCTGGTGGCACACACTATTCAAGGATGCAGCAGCCTTCATCAAACGATGCACTGAATTTTAGAGATTGAAAGGCACCTCACAATGAAGGATTCAATTTCCCTGAAGATCATTCACATAGCATACATATTAGATGCTTGGGTCATCGATTTCATGGGAACTTTCCCCAGTAGTCAGGGATATGAGCACATCATGGTTGTTGTTGATTATGTGAGTCACTGGGTTGAAGCTATCCCCGCTCGAGCCACAGACAATCGTACAGTTTGACGGTTTCTAAAAGAGAACATCATTTCACGGTTCAGGATTCCAAAGATACTGATATTAGATAGGGATAGTCACTTCATAAATAGAGTGGTCAAGAAGCTCATGAAGGAGTAAGGCATCAAGCACCGTGTGGCATCTCTTTACCCTCCCCAGACCAATGGCATTGTAGAATTATCAAATAGAGAAATCAAGACGATGCTTCAAAAACTTGTGAAGCCGAACAGAAAGAATTGGTCTCAACTCTTGGACTCTATCCTATGGCATATAGAACCACTTACAAGTCTCCCTTGGGCATGTCGTCCTATCATCTTGTATATGGGAAGCCATGCCATCTTCCCGTGGAATTAATTCTTAAATCTTTATGTGCAATTAACATCTGTAATCTGGACTCACAAAGAAGTGGTCAGAAAAGGAAAGATGATTTGAATAGGCTCCTAGGCTTTCGAGAATATGCATATGATAACACATTGATGTACAGGGAGAAGGTGAAACACTGGCATGACCGGCACATTAGAAGAAAGACCTTCGAAGTTGGATAGAAAGTGTGGCTATTCGATGCAAAGTTGAAGATCTTCCTGGGTAAATTAAAAAGCAAATGGACAGCGTTGTTTCAAGTTCGAGAAGTGTGTGACAGTGGTAGCATTGCAATATCATAATTGTCTCCTAACACACAACCATTTGTCGTCAACGGTCAACTCTTAAAGCCTTATCTCAAGCATGACAACTTCTTGGTCATCTTCGACTCCATCCAAATATTGTGCTCTGATGGTACATCCACATCATTGTCAGCATCAAAATATTCAGAAAATGCAACTCAAAAACTCTTCCTTTATTCTCTTATCTTTTCTTCTTTTCTTCTTTTCTTTGTTTCATTTTCAGCTTTCATTCTAAAAAAATGAAAACAAAATATAAAAACAGAAAACTAAGAATCAAAAAAATATAAAAAATAATAAAATAAAAAATATATAAAACCAAAAACCCACAAAAAGATCTATATATATACATGATGAATGACTTGGTTGTACACAAATAACATTAGGCTACCTGTTTTGCTCTATGTGGTTCGACCTCTACATGCTTGCTTGCTATGCATCTTATGGTACATAAAAATAAGATTTAACCTCACTCAGTGTATATACTTTAGCCGTAACTCGTACTTTTGTATTTTAAATAATACTTACATCTAAAAATAATGTTAAATTCATTACAACCTTTTAAATAATAAGATGCTTATAGCTCCTCAAACGCCCGTTGTACATGCTGATTATTAAATCAAGCAAAAATACTTTTGCAAAATGTTGAAAAATAGTTTGAAAAATCTTTTGAAAACTTTATAGAAAATATTTGTAAAATGTGTTCAACCTATGTCAAATATTTTGTTTGTAAAATGTTATTTTCTTGGTGTGAAATAAAAATATTTGAATTTTTTTTGCAAATGATTTGAAAAATGGTTGCAAAACTATTTGAAAAAAGCTATATATACTGTTTGAAAAACCCTTGCAAAATGATTTTCAAATACATGTAAATGTTTGTAAAAATCATTTGTAAAAATTTTGTTGGACTGTAGTTTTAAAAACTGTGAAAATGATTTTCAAATAAGTTTGAGGAGTATACAGACCATACTAAAAATTCCTTATTTATTTTATTATAAAAGTGATCAATTATCCCTTGAAAATCCTTTAAGAACCGAAACTCTTGTAAATATAAGATGCATCCCCATGTAAATATCTGCACCTATTTTCTTAGATAAAACCTTCTTCTTTCAAAAACCATAAAAAAAATTTGCAAAAATAAAAACATCAAAAACATTCTATATTTTCACAAATGGCATTTTTATTCCTCAAAATGCTTCTTGTATATACTGATTAATAAATCAGAATAGAAATATTTTTTTGCAAAATGTTTCGAAAAATGGTGTGACCCGTTTGGAAAACTTTTTGTGAAATGTTTTCAACCTTTGTAAAAATGTTTTGAATAGCAAAAAAAAATTTTCTTTGTGTGAAATAAAAGATTTGAAAACCTATTTGCAAATGATTTTGAAAATGGTTGTAAAACTATTTTGAAAAATCTATGTATATTGTTGAAAAATCTTTGCAAAATGGCTTTCAAATGTTTGTAAATACTTGCAAAAGTTATTTTGCACTATAGTTTTAAAAATTATCTTCAAATATTTTTGAGGAATAAATGCATCATTAAATAAAATAATTATACAAAAATAATAAATTCTTTACCAATTATATATATACCTATAAAAATAGGTTGTTAAATCTTGTGAATTCTTCAAAATTCTTAAGTCTTGTAAATAACTAAAAAGTGGCAAGACCGTGTAAATAGTTGTGTATATCTTTGATTTTTATGTGCCAAAATTCTTTGTGTAAAACTTCTTTCAATTTCTTTTTGAAAATAGAATCAGTCTTTCTGCATTGTACATAGCATTTGCATATCATTCTTTCGGATTGAGCTTCATAATTAAACAAGTCCAAATAAAGTCGAAGATTGGAGCTTGGTTGGACCTTATTGCACCTAACTGCACTGGAACCTTATGAGAACAAGGTTTAAGTACTTCGGGTCCATTGGGACTTAATTCTTTGAAATTAGGGTTGGGTTCAAGTCACCTCAACTGACTAACTAGAACTTTTCAAGGCGCACGCATGACTCTTGTCAGTCGTGACCTAACTTGGACACTTGCACCTTTTACTTGGCTCAACTCAGTTGGACTGGTGAGGGGAAGGGATTTTCCGGTTTGAGACGCACGAGTGGAAACATTCGTCCTCATCTAGGGAGGGAAGTGCACCCCAACCTGGTCCAGTTGCCATGAAGTATAAAGACAGGAGTGTGTGGGTTGCAATAATGCTTCAAAAGAGGGATAGTCTTCTGGCTCAAGAGGGAAAACTCCTTATGTAAATGTTGTTGTAAATAGTATGTAAAAAAACTCCAAAAAAGTGGACAAGCCTGATTGAAAATAAAATTCCTATCGGAGTATGCATATATGTTGTATAGAAAATAAGCAAGCTTGAGCATTAAAGTTATACCATGTGAGCTTGCAGATGGATTACTTGACTACGTTGGTCATGCATCTCAAGATAGGTAGCTACACTGGCTACCGTCCATTCTTTTCTTCACCTCCTCCTCTTTTGTTGGATGCCACTTGAACTTGGAAGGGAATACCCCGCTCCTCGAGGACAGAGTGTTGGATTCGGGAATCATTGGGTTGTCATTCTGGAGAAGTCATCCCTTTTGTCATTTCGGTTGGGGAGAGCCACTATCACTTACATTGTACAAGTCAGCTTCATAGTCATAAGGGTTTGTATATGATGCAGGCTATTCCTGACCTGGCTATTGAGGTGGTTTGAACCGAGTTCTGTGACTCTCGAAGGTTGTTGTGTTTTACATTTGGTTCCCAACCAGGTTCCAGACACATTCTCACATCAAGGTCTAACCTGAGCTCCAACCTTTGATTTTGTGAAGACAAGTTTAATAACGGAAATCAATTCCATTTATTCTTTTTTTTTCTTTTCTTCTTTATTCTTTTTATACTTGCATAAGTGTTTGCTAGGGACTAGCAAAGGCAAGTATAAGGAATGATGAATCTCCATTTCATCACCGTTATTCTATCATTTTGGCCTTAAAAACCTGAGCTAATGCAAGTAAATATCATTAATTTGTGCATATAAACATTCATTATTTAATGTATTAATTATATATGAAACACGATTTTTAATGCCAAAATTATAGAATAAAGAGAAGAAAAGAAAAAGAATAAAATATCGAAGATAATTTATGACCCTAAACCTCGAGACCAAGTCAAGAATTTAGTTGGTCGACAAGGAATAAAGTAGGGGGGATAAGAGGCAAAAACACAATAAAGCCCCATTCTTTTACTCATTATTTGTGCATTTTTGACACCTATTTTATTCTTTATTATTTATCCATCAAATAAAGAAACTTTGTCCATGAAAGTTGTAGATAATAATGTAAATAAAAATAAAAAATTGAGCTTGTGCAAAAATAATACACAATGTTCATTATATACACAAAATAAAAAACCAAAATCCCAATTTCACATACCCATATCTACCAAATAAAAACTCAAAACATATCAAAATCACCTTAATTGTATATAATTTTTACGAAGCTATTTAGTAGAGGTGGTTTCATATTTTTTGGAGTTACGGTGTGAAAGTTAAGTTTTTGACCCTCGTTGTACACTTTACTCGATTAAAATATTCAATTTATTCATTATTTAGTATTTGTACAAATAAATATTTTTATAATTTTGTAATTATTATTTATAACTTTTATACACATTAAAACCAAAATAAAACAAAAAATAAAATGTGAAATAAAATAAGTCTATATGAAAATGTAGACAAACCACCTATAATATACTTGTCTATAAATAAAAGGGAAACCTATTCCTTTATTCATTATTCATTTATTTTTTTATAATATTGTAAATATTGTTTATATTATATTAAAAATACAAAACCAAAATAAAAATCAAGAAAATATAATTAAATAAATAAGTTATGTAAAATATAGATAAAGTACATATACATATACCTATAAAAATGTACATACCTATTTATTTAGATGTACAAATAATATCATAAAAATACAATAAAAATATTTTCACACTCACAAAAATATATTATAAGTATATAAAATAAAATTATAAAATAAAATATATCAAATAAAAATAAAAAGGTATAAAATATAGGCAAATATACCTATAAATAAACACTTCAAAAAGAACGACTAATAAATAACATCAATAAATAAATAATAATAATAATAAAATACTACATTTAATAATAAATATTTTTTTATTTTTATATAAAAAATAATAAAATAATTTACTATTTTAAATTAATTATTTTTTGAATAAATTTGTGGTTTTTTCGTTTTGTGGGCCTACGTGGCCCAATCGCAGTCGCCCGTTGGTTGACCTTTGGTCAACTCAACCTCCAGGCGTCGAATAAGACACGGTCGTTCAATCCCCGTTTCTCCGCCCTTTTTCCCTATCACTCCATCCATCCATCGTGATCGCTTCCTTCAGCAAAAATGATCATTGATCATTGTACATACACGCCGAACCCTTTAATCCCTTGTATATAAGCCCGAATCCTTGATCTTAGCCAGTCAAATAAGGGTGTCGCTATGATCTATAAATAAAACCTCCGTCTCCTCCATGATTTTTTGGTTACCATTTCGAGTCTAGGAGCCTCGATCTTGAGCCTAGTCGAGTTCCTCGTAGCAGGAGGTGCTTCTTCGAGGTCGGGCCGAGCTCTAGGAGGACGGGTGCACCCACGGCTGCCTTCTCCGACGACCCTGCTCCCTGATCTCTCTCATGTATAAGAGCTGCTTCTTTTATGCATATGTAGGTAGATTTAGTTCTTGTACTTCATATATAGTATCTAGTTTCACAATATACTCAGTAGGTAAAGTAGAGCAGCTAGGTTTCCTCGACGGAGCTTTTGAGCTCTGGCATGGTCGCTCGATGATCTGAGCTACCCCCCGCCATCCATCTCACGACCATTACCTCCCCTTGCTCATTCTCTACCAGATCCCTCCATCGAGACCCCTGGATCGTGCTCCGATCAGCGAAGTGGAGCTTGTCCATAGACATTCGTCAGAGCTCCTCCGCCCACCTCATTCCTTGCAAATTCAACTTCAGAATTTCGTTGAGGAGCACCCTCTTGAGCTACTCTTCCTTGCTGTGTAGGTCCTCCCAACCACGGAGTCCTTCTGGGCTCGGATCAAGCCTTCCTGCAGGTTCCTAGAGGTCCAATCTTCGCTAGGCTCGCTTGATCTCACCGTGAGGTCTTGGAGGCTCTTTTGACCCTCATCCACTATGGAAGGCCTCCCCATAGGTGTAGAGCCCATTTCCATCGAAGGACCCCGCCAGAGGGAGGAGAAAATCAAGGATGAATATCAGGGAAGGGGACCTTCTTCCCTGTTCTTCGTGGACAACAGCCACCGTCCGATCTGGGAGGCGCCCTAGATTTAGTCACACATGTTGGATGTTGCCACGCTCCAGCCATCGATGGTTTCCAAGTGATCTGATCTCCGCCATGCATCCGTGAACTGGTATCCGTCGTGAGGATGGCACCACGTGGATAAGTGAATGAAGCTTTACCGTCCGATCGTGCCTCTTTGGGGTAATTTGCAAATCTCACTCTGCATTTTTTGTAGTTAATAATTGGTCTTGTAAATAAAGTATAATGTGTTAAATAAATTGGACATTTTGCAAAAAGACCCATGTATTTACTATATTTAAATTTGGGTCCATTCCACGTCACCTCAGTCCTATGTGAGGTGGTGAAATTGTAGGGACGCTCCTGCAGTTTTTTGTATTTATATTTAGTCCAATAGAATTTGAATTATGTTGTACATTTTTGTAAAAAATTACTGGAAGGGCCCTAGACTTTAATATGTTTACATTTTGGTCCTTCCCAAGTAGAGTCACGTGTAGTCCCATGTGATGGGTCTTTTGCCGGTACGCCATAGCGATTTTTGTTAGCTGTAAAAAAGGTTGTAAACATTAAATAAATGATTGTGTTGGGTTATTTGCACTTTTGCCCCTAACATTTATTTTATTTGCAAATATGCCCCTATCAGGATCATATTTTATGTTTTTTCTCTATTTATTAAATATAGCTACAGTACTCCTAAAAATCCACAAAAATAGGGTTAAATGCTTCATGACATGTAATTCGTGACCATATTTTATTTGGCATAATTTTGCATTTTATCCATTTTTTTAAAATGAAATAGATCATTTTTATTCCTTGTTTCACATAAAAAATACCAAAAAATATATAATAACGTGTCTAAAAATTACAAAAAATATATATTATGTATTTGATCTTATTTTAATTGCAGACCAAAAATAACAAAAAATGGAAAAACAAATAGCCTAAAAATAAAAAAAAACCCTGAAATCTTTTATAAAAATCTAAAAAATCCTTAAAAAAACCAAATTTATGTTTATTTTGTTTTATATTTCTATTTATAAAAATAGTTATATATTAAAATAGATTTGGGTAATTTTGGGATATATTTATTATTTTTAATATCCAAATAAATTTTGGGTTTTTTTATTTATCCCATATTTGGCATATTTTTAACTTTAAAAATACATAAAAATTAGCAAACACTCCAGAAAAATAACCAAAAAATTAATAAAATATGAAAAACCCAAAAATAATTTATTTTCTATATTTTATCTATATATATTTGCTTTATAAATATATTATTATATTTATGTATATATAAAGGCTTATTCATGCTATATAGTTGTATAAAAGAAAAGTTAATATAAAAATATAAAAATATATAAAAAGAAAATGTAAAAATTGAAATTTTAAATAAAAAATAAAAAAAATAAAAAATATATAAAACCAAAAACCCACAAAAATATCTATGTATATACATGATGAGTGTTTTGGTTGTACACAAATAACCTTAGGCTACTGGTTTTGCTCTCTGTGGTTCGACCTCTACATGCTTGCTTGATATGAATCTTATGGTAGAGAAAAATAAATTTTAACCTCACTTGTGCTATTCATTGCCTTTATTTAAGATTGTGGGTTAATTACTTACTAACTGGGGGTTTTAGAGTGGTGAACTCATCGATTGCGGTCTCTCTTTGTGAGATTGTGTGGCCCTCTATCTCCTTCCCCTATTTATCAATAATGCAGTGAACTGTGTCATTCATGATTAAATATCAAGAGCACGTATGTATGCCAAAACATCTTCTTAGATTTTATAAGGATTTTTGATAATTATGATCATCATCGACATGGTACTTCTAAAGCACATTCGATGAGATATCAAGACTATATAGACATACAAAACCAAGGTTGTTGTCCTATTTACTATTTAATTGTCATTCCTCAATATTATGAGGAAACTAGCACATTGCAACAACATACATTATGTGTCCAACTGCAAGTACAATATCTTGATCATGGATCCAATCCATAATATTTTACTAGTTATTATTGAGTATAGTTTTAAGTGAGTTTAATATAGGTTATTTGAAATAAGAAATATTTTCATAAATACGTATTTTTATTTTGATTTAGGATTTTTTATATCAAAGTTGTCTTGCCTTGTCAACTCTAAAAGTTCATTCCCTTATTCACTTTAAAGTTATGAGGTATACTTACCGCTATATCTCTACCTTTGTTACATCCCAATAATATGAGAAACTGTAACTTGGGTAAAAAGAAGCGGGAACTCATTCCGCCTTGAAAGTCCAACTTGCATTCCAATTAGGTCTTTAATACCTGGGACCATCACCCCTAAGGCAATGTTGCCCCATCGTTAATTGAACCAACCATCAACAAGAATAGATCTCAATATGCGCAATCCAAAATCACCCGAATAATAAGAGGTACTGATGTTGGGGTCACTACGCATATAGCCTTACTCTTTTGAGAAGAAAAGAACCTGATCTATGTGCGCTAGTTTGGTGGAGTTGTCACTTTGGGCACGCATATCCTACATACAATCCATGGCGACGGAACCCTTTGCCTTGATGAAAAACCATGGATGTCACTTATATGACCCTCCATATCATGTTCAAAATTTAATTAATTATTATGACTCGTATTAACATAATTAATTCTTCCTATGGAAATATTAATTGGATATAATTCTATTAATCACATTAAATCAATTATCAATCTATCTCAATCAACCAACAAACAATCATGATTGTTACTTGAAAGGATGGTATAATCTCAAAATACGTATTATTTAAATTTTAATAATTAGAAAAACACAACAATAGTTCTTCAAGCATTATCCTTTCCATGGCTAGTACGCACAGGATGTGGGACAGACTGCTTATGGTGCAACCTGCTACCCCATTGATCCTTGACTAGACACCATATCTTCCTTTGGTCAGGATAATGTGATTTGATCATTTTGTATTTGAGATGATATTCGATCTTTCAATCTAAGTTATACCATATAATATTTTATCATAATCATTTTGATTACTATTTTAAGGAGATTTGCTAAATAAATCCCTAATCCTATTCAGGTAACAATGTTTTGCATGTAGAGATTGTCCTACAGCTATTGTAGGATAAACTAGGATTTTCATGAAATATTCATTCAAAGGACTATGATGATTAATCAATTATTTCATAATTATTAGGCATCATATTTAATAAAGGCAAATTTATAATTTCCATGATTTTCATTGAATTATAAATGCAGTAAAGGGATTTGATGATCTAATCATTTTCTGACCCATCTCCACTAAATATGGGATATCTAAGGAAAATGGAGTTAGAATCACGTGAAATAAATTTGATCTATTTGCTAGTTTGATTCTATACTTAATCCAATTATTTATTTCATATTTCATGGTGGGAAAACTATAAGTAAAATTAGTTTCTTACAGATCCGTGAATTTATGCAAAACATCTATCATAATGGGAACTCTTCGAATAATTTTCATGCACTTTTGAAACCAATTATAGGTTACTATTTTTTGGAAATATTTAGACATTCTAAATATATTTTAATAATAAAAAAACATGCAAAAATAGTGTACAAACAGGCGATTTTTATTTTAGCGATAAATAGATTTAAAGCATCCAATGCAAAAACAATGATTCCCGCGCATCTAAAACTTGAACCTCGATCGCCTAGGCTTTCATATCATATCCAAGACCTCGACCAAGGCTTTGATAACACTTTGAGGATATTAAAGATCTTTAAGATCATCATGGAAGCGTGAAGATCTCATCATATGTGATCGGAGCGAGTAGTCACACTAGTGGCTTGGTGCAGCAGGATTTAAAAATTTCAAATAATGAAACCACGTGACCTGAGAACATTTCTTGAGTTGTTTCATCTAAAACAAAAATAAGATGTAGGATTACTTCTCGAATCATGTTTGTGTTTGAATCTCTAAAGAAGGAGACCGTTTGTCTCAAGTCCGATCTAAGAAAGAACGTTTGCGAGCACGTTGATGAAAGGTGTGATCCTCGCAATCCCAGTCGATGAAGATCCAAGCCTTGAATCTCCTGATTTCGTCACAATAAATCTAACATCTTCTTCACGAGAAAGAAGCACCAAAGAAGATGGAGATCTACAAGTAGTCAATCTGGCAGCACAACGACGCAGCGATGACTATGGTTCCCTCTAGTAAAAGGGGCGGACGACCACGCTTATGAGAGAGGAAAGGTGTGTTATTTATATAAGAGAGAGAGAGACTTGCAAAAATGTTGTTAAAAGAAGAGCTAGGGTTGTCTCTTCTTTTATAGTATTTGGGATTCCATGGATCACAAACAATGTAAAACACAAAATCAATGGTTGAGATTGATTTGTTTTTCTATTCAATGGCCACAATTTTGTTGTATAAAGATACAACAATAATTAATTTTCTTTTTATATATATATATATATTGAATTATCATCAATATAATTTAATTTAATTCAATTAATTTGGATAAGCGGATGAAGAATGAGTCCACTTACTAAAAATAGGGGGGACAACCACACTTGAGATAGTCAAGGGTGGTCGTGCACCCTCCATATATGGAAGGTGGCTCATCCTTTTAATTTATGTGAGATTTTATATCATATAAACCTCTATATATTTGCAACAACTCCTCTATATATTTGCAACAACTTTTATTGTAAATATATTTATAAAATTAATTCCAAATTAATTTGTGAATATTCCAATCATGCCATTGAAAAATATGAATCATATTCATAAACCCAAAATAACATGTAAATTGTATTTTCAATTATGTATCTAATGTGAATCCAATTCACATTAACACTTAATTAGTAAATACTATTTACAATAAGCTCTCTAATATATTAAAAATCACATAAAGAACATTGATAGCGATATCCACATTATTCATATCCTTAACAATTAAATCACATTATTTATCTTGGATCATCATTCTCGTGCAACTAAATAATATGAATCACATTCACAATATTCATGATAATTAAATCATATTTAAGTGTCAATTTCTCAATGCTCATATACATAATTCATCAATGGAATTACTCTTGAACTCTTTCAAGAATAATGCACTTTCTCCACGGATACTTTGAGATAAGGACCGGGTGATTGTATATTCCACGTATAGTGACTTGGATATTGAGATCATATCTCAATCCAGATCTCAGAGACCTCCCTAGATGTTTGATTAAATAAAAGCTATAAATCTAATCTTCTCATTGCATCTGAATCATATTTAGATCAGTATCCAAAAATTGGACTAAGATCAGATTACTTATCTACTGAGAGGAGTCACTAAAATCCAGACCTATTTCATTCCCTCAGAATGAAAGTATCATGGTCATATAATCGTTTATTCATCACATCACCCTCAGGTATTCCTAATACATGTACATCCTGCATACTAGAAGAGCTATAAAAATCTCGAAGATATAGATCAATATTATGTATCACTTCAGAGTTTTATCACTAAGTTTGTCATAAGATCATTGGGAGTTGGTATCGATCATATGCTTTCTAAAAGCATATACCGTACCTATAAATTCTTGTCATGCTTCTAAAGCAAGATGACCATAAATGGAATTTAATCAGTCCCAATACCTCATGAGTGAGCTCATGTCTTCCGGTTCACAAGGGAACCTGTATGATTCCTTTGAGAGATCGTATTACTCATATGCCCTTGTATGCACACAAGCCCGCTAGTGTATAGACCTTGATTAGGTCATCAACCTATCGGTCCGTCAAATTTACATATTTAGACATATAGTCATACATATATCTCTAGTCAAAGGATGCATGCCTATATCATGACAGTATATGACATAGGACTTGGTTATCTCGATCTCGTTAAGTCAACTCTTTGACCTAACTTATCTGATACCTCCAAATCTCTATTCCTATGTAGAGGATCTGCATCAAGAGGTCGGTTAGATATAGACCGAAAGAGAAAGGATTGTCATCTCCTACTCATGCTACAGATCATCTCTTAATAATCATTTGATGGTGCTTGATGAGTTCCTAATATAACTCTTTAAATATTCATCCAAGCACCAGCCTTTATGATTCAATAATTGAATCAACAACTGTGTAATCATTAAGATGGCCATGGTATATAACCCTAATTGTACTAAGGGATCTATTATGCAAATTAATTATTCTTCATTTCAGATCAGATAATGAATTACAATAACATTTATTGCATTATGGCTCGTCGTACGCTCACATGTCCAACATGTAACCCCTTGAAATTCACTCCAGATGTGAGTTCTCCATGACAGGATGATTCCCCAATCATTTTGTGGTGAGGAGAAGATCGCTCTGAGGTGATTCAAAAACCCCATCATCAGAGCTCCTCCATGTGGTTATGTCTCCCTATTTCTCTACAAGGCGAGGCTCGTTTCTTAGCCATTTATCTTCATTTCACAGTTCATAGCTAAGTGGTCTTTAATTTCCTTTAATGTTTTTTTAAATATAAAAACCATAAAAAATAGTAACCTGGAGATCTTGAGCTCCACATCTTCATTCGCAGTTCAAACCGTTGTTTAGCCCTGTTGAACACATCATCTCTATCCCTTTACATTTCTTCGCATCTCGGTCACTCTTGTCCCCTCGATATTTCTTGATACGAGTCAAGTCGATCTCATCTGACACCTTCTCTTGAGATCGGTCCACTTCACTACATGCCACCTCCATTTTACTTCATCTGAGGTTGAGAGACTTCAATCTCAAGCCATATATATGTCTGTACAGGTTGCAAGCCTTCAAGGCCCCATCTGGGGGTCAAACAGATAAGGTCCTGAAGTTCTAGGAGCCACTTGAAGCTTCAAGCTCCAGACCTCTCTCAATGAGGCCCAGACTCTCAACAAGACTTCTAGGAGCAAAAAGATTCAATGAATCGAAGAAGGGAAGATCCATGTTCTTCCCTGTTCTTCATGAGGAGCACCGACCGTTTCATGAAGGATTGAGATCCATATTAGAAGCCATTTGTTGGATGAAGATGCTTCACTACCGTTCGATCAAGAGCCAATATATAATCTTGGTCATGCATGCACGAAGCGTCATCAGCGCATCTGGACCGTCCAAGGCTTAATTGATTCAATCATGGTTGTCATTTAGCGTGTAGGGTTTTGGTATTTTGCAACTTCACAATCCTGCATTTTTTATTTTTTATTTAGTCTTAAAACATTCCATTGTAGTGTATTTAATTTTCTGATATTAACATATGGACCCCTGGACTTGTTGAACATTACACTTAGGTCCCTTGCCAGGTCACTTCACATGCCCACACACACGAGGCATCTGGGTATTTTGCGAGGATACCCCTCGGATCTCCATATTTCATTTTGGTATCAAAACATACGGATTAAGTGTAAATCTTTTGTGAAATTTGCATGTTTATTCCTGGAAGTGGATTTATTGGCAAAAATACCCATTTCAATGCTTATTTAATGCGATATATTTGGGGTTATTTACAGAATAGGTCTTGAACTTCAATATATTTTTATGAATTGAATTTAAACTTCTTGGAAATTGCATTTTGGTCCTTAATTTCTTGAATTTAAATATTTTAGGTATTTTAAGTGTTTCAAATAGCATTTCATGTCTAAAATATTCAAGAAAATTACCGTAATTGCCTGGAACTATATTTTAATACATATAATTTTCTTGGAGCATTTAATTTTCTATTTATAAAAATCCAAAAACATTGCATATTTCCCTATTTGAGATTAAAAATTTTATAAAAATTTCAAAACATCCTCAAAAATTCCCAAAAAAAAAGTAAATTAGTTATATTATATAGTTGTTCTAACATATATCTAAAAATCACAAAAATTGACAAAACTAAAACCTTAAAAGTTACAAAACATTGAAAATTTATAAAAATCATAAAAATTCCTCAAAAATCCAAAAATAGTGTTTTATATTTTAGATTTTTTTTTACATTATCTAGATCTTTGAATTGCATCTGAATCACATTCGGATCAATGTCCAACATTTGAACCAAGATCAGATCACTCCTCCACCGTGAGGAGTCACTAAAATCCAGACCCGTTTCATCACTCCCAAGTAAAGGAAGCGTCATGGTTATTCAACTGTTTATGATCACATCACCCTCAGGTATTCCTAATACCTATACATCCTGCATACTGGAAGACCCAGAATAAATCCAAAGTATTAGATCAATTTTATACTGTCTACTTCATGATTTTGTCATAAAGTTTCTCATTTAATTATTGGGAGTTGGTATCGATCATATACTTTCCAAAATCATATATCATACCCATATGTTGATCATATACTTTTCAAAAGTATATATATCAAACCTATAAATTCAGTCTAGCTTCCAAAGCGAGATGACCGTGCACGGAATTTGATTCTTTCCAATATCTTATGAGTGAGCTCATGCCTTCTGGTTCAGTAAATGAACCTGTAAGATCCCTTTAAGAGATCGTATTACTCATATGCCCTTGCTTGCACACCAGCACGTCGGTGTATAGACCTTGATTAGATCATCAAACAATTGGTCTGCCAAATGTACATACTCAGACCTATTATAACACATCTGTTTCTGTTCAGAGGATGTGTGTCTATATCATGACAACATACAACATAGGACTTTGGTTATCTCGATCTCATTTAGTCAACTCTTTGACCTGACTAATATGACACCTCCGAATCTTTATTCCCATGCAGAGGACCTGCATCAAGAGGTCAATGAGATATAAACCTTTAGAGAAAGGATTGTCATCTTCTTCTCAGGATAGAGATCATCTCTTAATAATCATTTGATGGTGCTTGACGAGTGGTCCTCAATCTAACTCTTTAGATATTCATCCAAGCACCGACCTCTATGATTCAATAATTGAATAACCGACTGTATGATCATCAAGATGACCATGGTACATAACCCTAATTGTACTAAGTGACCTATTATGCAAATTAGTTATTCTTCATTTCAGATGGGGGAATGATATTTGCAATTAACATTTATTG
This sequence comes from Ottelia alismoides, assembly GCA_037367405.1. Classification (NCBI taxonomy): domain Eukaryota; kingdom Viridiplantae; phylum Streptophyta; class Magnoliopsida; order Alismatales; family Hydrocharitaceae; genus Ottelia; species Ottelia alismoides. The sequence goes on along the minus strand of JAZKJV010003344.1, from coordinate 386,051 downwards.
CATAATTTCTCTCCGTGGGCTCACATGTCCAACAATCTCCCACTAACCCAAAGTGTTGTTAATGGGCTAATCTTTAAATCCACACCCATGTGACAATCATAGGTTATTTAAAAAAAGCTAGGCAAGTTGATCAGTCACTCTGTTCCCAGAAAACTACACCATGTCCTTCTACAACACTTGCATATCTCCCAGTAACAGTGCTCTCATCCAATGCGAATGTTGCATCTTATGCAACCAATACTTAATATTGTCAGCTATAGTGTCCTTGACAGTATACCTCAATAATTATTATAACCTGTATGTAATTTCTATCATCCTTATTAGAATACCCTTATTCATGGAGATCTATATCTCCTAAGGTATCCGAAGTTAAGTCCTTTAGAGCACTATCTACAAAGTCTTAAGCTCTTGAAGATAAGACTTATAGATCACTATCTCTAAAGTCTTGTCATCTTGGAAGATATTGTTATTACTGCAATAAAGTGTTTTATTTCAATTAAAGTATTAGTGATATTTTACTACTCCCACTGTATGGCAGACATCTACCTTTTGTACATAAATATAGCATATACCCGGCTTCTCATAACTGACGCACAAGGGCAAGAAGTTTTAGCATTCACCTCCTCTACTCCATGAGGTGCTATCCATTTAGAAATGTCAGTACCATATCTTGAGGGAAAGAAGTCTTTCTTGGAATGTTCCAGAAAATGAAACATGACCAAGGTGTACTGCTAATGTGACTGTCTCAATACCCTCTTTTCTTTACTTCAGAACTACTTCAGAACTATAATCTACGAGGTATCTTTGAGATCATTTCTCAAGGTATGTAATAGCCAGTCTTTAAAACACTTATTATTATCTTTATATCATTCCAAATGATTAGGATATTATCTACATTTAGCATAATGTACACCATGGCACTCCCACTAAGCTTCACACGGTTCATCAAGATTCTATCTGAAATCAAAACATTTATAATTTCATCAAATCTTATGTTCCAACTACAAGAAGATTATTTGACTCCATAGATGGAGTTCTTTAGCTTGCACACCTTGCTTTCCTTAACCGTAAAGCCCAGGGGCTACTTCATGTAAATATCCTTAGAGAGGAATTCATAGTGGAAAGCAATATCGACTATTATCTTGAAGATGACAAAAGTCAAGTTGTGTAGCTATAGTTAGCAATATCGCGATGGTTTTAAGCATGGTCACTGAAGAGCAAGTCTCATCGCGAGCAATGTCTTCTCTTCGATGTGTAGTTCATGGCTACGGACCATGACTTGAAGGTCTCTACCTTCTCATTTGGTTCCCTCTTTCTCTGGAAAATCCATTTATACCTTCACAAGTCTTACTCATATAGGTGGATCCTCGAGGGTCCATATACAGCACTTGTATATGAAGTCTACTTTAGACTTTTATTGCTAACATCCATCTTTCCATGTCATGATCTTCAGAAGATTCATCACATGAAGTAAGATCATTGTTAGATTTCTCTGACACGTGGAATCCATCCTCAAACACATTTGAAGAGGTATTAGTGTTTCATATTTAATTGTCCTTTTAGTTTCATCATTATCTTCTCAAGATTCAATGAGTTCCTTTACTTCATTTTCATCTTGATTCTCAAGAGTCTCAATCTCTAAGAATCATATCCTTAGAGATGAAATCTTTTAAGAATCCCAAGGTCATAAAGTATGTATCCAATACCATCCTTTATTTTCCTAATGAAACATCACTCTTTGGTGCTAGATTCCAGCTTACTTGCATGGAACCTAAATAAGGATATATATTGTAGTCTCTACTACATATATACCTAGAAACTAAGAGTTAATTACGCTAAGATTCATCATTGATCAAATCATGTCACACATGATCAATTGTATCTCCCTACAACTCTACTGAGTTAAGGTACATTAGGAGGATTGATATAGGAATGACATACCTTTCTATATAAGGTATTCCATGAATTCATCTAATAGGTACTAACTACCTAAATTAGATCAAATTCATTTTCATTATGCTTCAAAATTTGGTTCTAAACCAAAATAGTGAAATCTTTGAACATTTCAAAGGTTTCTAGGGTGAAGAGAAGAATTTCACATCACAAATAATCATCGATAAGTATTACATATCATTAATATTTATCATGATAGATGATCCATATATATCAATATGTATGAGATCTTGAATGCATAGACATCTTACACCATTCCCAGAGAAGTGTGCTTTGGACATTTTCTATTTTGAATACAACATTCATAAGTATAAAAGATTTGAAATTTCAGACATTCTGATGTTTCATCTCTCACTAGTCTATTGATCACATTAACAGATTTATGTCCAAGGCTTGATGTTAGATAATTTGACCAATGATCTTCATCCTCTTATTGATCTTGTTAAGGTTTAATTTTTAGTATTAGAAATGGACCATTCATTAATCTTCTAATTTAGGAGAGTCCTCCAGATGTCAGAGTACTATCTGAAATATATCAATCATAACTCTTTATGATAGGTCTATTCCAGAATTCGTGTTTATTCCCAACATTTAGAAATAAACAATGAGTGTATTCTAATATCTAGGTCATAGAGACATTCTCTAAGACTAAGGGCTCTCCCACTAAAAACATGAATTTCATCTATCGAATGGAGATTATTGCAATAATTGCATCAATTCCCATGTAGATGATTATTAAATCCTATGATCAAATTTACTAATATTCTAATAAATATGCAACTAATTGAAAGTATTATTAGAAGAATGAGATACAATTATTAGAGTTTGATGTTATCAAATAAGAAAGTCAATTTCAGTGTTTAAATGTAGACATAGATTATCCCGATGCACTAGCTGGGTCCTTCTCTAATTATCCTAGATAGACTTGATAGGCATACTATCAATACAACGCTTGTAACAGTATTGGCATCCATCAAACTCTCTGGATGTCATATGGAAGTCACAGAAGTGCAATCAACTCTTTGACTTTCCTTCTTACGTAGGTCCAACCCATGCTCCACTGCGCTCCTTTCATCTATAAACAACCATTGCTTAAGACAAAGTATTTCTTATGTTGAATTCCAAAGATTTCAATATAAGAGCATTTCAACATTTATACATGCTTCATTCAATTCATACAATATGAATATTCTGAAACTTCTTGAATGACTAGAGTATAGATAGTAGAATCATGACACTCATTGTATCTATATACATCTTAACTCTTAAATACTTTGATTCAGGTAGGTACTCAAACATTTTGAATACATCATCTCTCATAGAGCCACCATTCTGCATGATGTAGTAAACCATGTCATTAATGATTAAATGTCATGAGCGCGCGCACACACACACAAACACACACACACACACATACACACACACACACCCACACACACACACACACACACACACATATATATGCCAGAACATCTTCATAGATTTTATAAGGATTGTATGACAATTACAATCATCATCGACATGTCACTTCCAAAGTACACTCGATGAGAGATTAAGACTATAGAGATATACAAACCCTATGATTTTAGTCCTATTGTCTATTTAATTGTCACTCCTCATTATTATGTGGAAACTTGCACATTGCAACAACGTAGATTACGTGTCCAACATCAAGTAGAATATCTCGATCACGGATCCAACCCATGATATTTTACTGGTTATTATTGAGTATAATATTGAGTGGTTTTAATGAAGGATTATCTGAAATAAAAAATTTGCATAAATCGATATTAATATATATATATTTTTTAATTTTATTTTGGAATTTTTATATCAAAGTTGTCTTGCCTTGTCAACATTGAAAGTTCATTCCCTTAATCACTTTCAATGTAAGAAATATACTTACCATTATATCTCAATCAAGATCTGGCATCTCCATTCTTATCTTTGTCACATCCCAATAATATGAGAAACTATAACTCGGGTAAAAAGAAGCGGGAAGACATTCCGCCTTGCATATCCAACTTGCATTTCCCAATTCGGTCTTTAACACATGGACCCACCACCCCTAAGGTGATGTTTACCCACATTAATTGAACCAACTGTCAATAGGAATACAACTTGCTATGCGCAATCCAATATCGCCCCAATAATATGAGGATATGATATTGGGGTCACTGCGCATACGTCCTTACTCTTTTGAGAAGCAAAGAGCCCGATCCAAATGGCTTGTATGGAGGAGATATCACTTCAGATAGGCATCTTTGACATACAATCTATAGCGATAGCACCCTTTGCCAAGACGGGAGACCATGGATGTCACTTATGTAATCCTTCATATCGTGTTCGAATTCTAATTAATTATTGTGAGTCATATTCACATAATTAATTGTTCCCAAGGAAATACTACTCTATTCATAATAGAGAGTTTTTATTTTTAACTGGATTCTAATTAATCTAATTACATTAAATCAATGATACAATTAGTATCCAACAAGCAATTTCTAATTATTACTGAGTGATGGTAAATCCCAAAGTACGTATTATTTTGAATTTTAGTAATTAGAAAAGTACATCATGCTCGCTAAAGAATTATCCCTTCCCTACCCGTTGTCATGGCCAGTACCAACGGGAGTGGGACAGATCGCACACAATGCAACCTGCTATCCCAACGCTCGCCGACTAGACACCATATCCGTCTCGGGTTAGGATAATGCCAATTGATCACGTTGTACTTGAGATGATAGTCGGTCTTTCAACCGAAGTTATACCATATAGTCAAAACAATTTTTATTAACATTATAAGGAGATTTTCTAAATAAATCCCCAATTCAATTCAAGTAACTTTGTTTGTTGGAAGAATATCATTTAACCAATTGTGATCAATATCATATCTAATCAATTATTGGTTAAGGCAAGGTCATTTAAGGAAATAATTATCAATCAAATATTTCTCAAATATTTATCCATAATTATTCCAGAAATTAACTATTAATTTCACTAGTTGATTAAATGACCATCACAGGGTTCTTGATTATGAATGTAATGTCCAGCAGTGACCCCCACTTACTAAAAACAACATATCTCAATCAATTTAACTAAAAATCAAGCAAAACAAGTTTCTATAGTTTGCTAATGTGATTTACAACAGAACCTAAGTGATTTGCACGTATTTCTAGGTGTTTCAAAATAGTAATTAACTTCTTATTTACATCAAGATTCGCAATCCCCGCAACAATGGATACATGTTCTCTAAAATGATCATAACTTGAGCAAACGGATTCCAGATCACATAAACTCAAATTCCACGGTTTCCTTATTTAATAGGGAACAAAATACAAGTGATAATTTTGTTTTAAAAAATTTAAATAGAGCCAAAATTATTCATAAAACTGGGCTGCGTGAATGAAATGCGATAAAAAATTTCGCAAACCCTAATCAGACCAAATCATCATAGGTTTATGGATCTAATCCGAAACCTTTAACCTATGGCTCTGATACAACTATAAAGATATGGTAAGATCCTTAAGCGCATCACAGAAGCGTGAGGATCGCATCGTATGCGATCGGAACGACTAGTCACACTAGTTGTTCAAGGCAACGAAATTTAAAAAATTCGATACGATGAAACCACATGATCCAAGAAAACTTCTCGGATCATTTAATCTAAACCACAAACAAGTATTAGTGTTACCTATTGAAGCATGGTTGTGATCGAGTCTCTAAATGAAGAGACCTCTTGTCTCATGTCCGATTTGGTAGAGGAGACGCTTGAGAGCGTGTTGATGAAACGCTTGCTCTGCACAATCCATGTTGATGATCAAAGTGGAGAATCTCCTGATCTTGTAACACGATATCCGACGTCTTATTCATGAGCAAAATTCACAAAAGGAGATGGAGATCCACGAGAAAAAAATCCGGCAACATAACAACGATGCTTCTGCAATGGCGACTCTCTCTAGGGCTCCATGGTGAACGGCCACAATGAGAGATAGAGAGGGCATGTAGAGAATGAGAGAGAGAGTATATGTTATAAGAAGAGCAAGGGGTGTCTCTTCTTATATAGTATTTTGGGAGTCCATGGATCCCAATCCATGTGCACACAAATCCAATGGATGAGATTGATTTGTACTTCTTTCAATAGCCAAGATTTTATTGTAAAAATACAACAATAATTAATTTAATTTATATTATATATATAAAATCAATAAAAAATAATCCCAAATTAAAGCAATGAGGCTTGGAGATTATGGAATGAAGATTGCCTCCTTCCATAACATGGGAGTTGGTGGCAATCTCATGTAATCTCACGAGAATACATTATTCCAAGGAAATCTTTAGAATTTACAACAATTGTTGTAAATTATTATAAAAAAATAATTCATAATTATTTTGTGAATATTGCAATCTTGCTATTGGAAAATTGTGAATAACATTCACAACCCAAAATAAAATGTAAATTACATTTTCAATTAATTGTCTAGTGTAAATCCAATTCACATCGACATTTAATTAAGAAATGTAAGTTACAAATATCTCTCTCTTATATATTATAAATCACATTTATAATATCTATGATTAATATGGATAGTGTTATCCACATTATTCAATATCCATGATAATTAAATCCCATTTAATAATCTTGGATATTAATTCCCATGTGCCCAAATAATATGAATCACATTCACATTATTTACATCTTTGATAATCAAGTCACATTTAATTATCTTAGATAACTCTCCATATAATATGAATCAAATTTATATTATTTATGATAATTAAATCACATTTAATTATCCATTTTCTCAATGCTTAGATACATATATCAAAAATGAAATTATCCATGAACTCTTTCAAGGATAATGCACTTTCTCCGCGAATACTTGGAGATAAGGACATGGCGTTTGTATTGTTCCACATATAGTGACTTGGATATTGAGATCATATCTAAAATCCAGATCTTACGGACCTCCCAGAGAGATTTGATTAAATCAAAGCCGTAGATATAATCTTCTTATTGCATCTGAATCACATTCGGATCAATGTCCAACATTTTAACCAAGATCAGATCACTTCTCCACCAAGAGGAGTCACTAAAATTCAAGCTCGTTTCATCACTCCCAAGGAAAGGAAGCGTCATGGTTATACAATCATTTATGATCACATCATCCTAAGGTATTCCTAATACATGTACATCTTGCATTCTGGAAGACCCAGAATAAACCCGAAGTATTAGATCAATTTTACAATGTCTACTTCATGGTTTTATCATAAAGTTTCTCATATGATTATTGGGAGTTGGTATCGATCATATAATTTCCAAAAGCATATATTATACCCAGGTGTTGATTATATACTTACCAAAATTATATATCAAACCTACAAACTCAGTCTATCATCCAAAGTGAGATGGTCATGCAAGGAATTTAATTCTTCCCAATATCTTATGAGTGAGCTCATGGCTTCCGGTTCAGTAAATGAACCTGTATGATCAATTTGAGAGATCGTATTCTTACTCATAGGACCTTGCACGCACACCAGTGTGTCGGTGTATAGACCTTGCCTAGGTCATCAGCTTATTGGTCTTCCAAATGTACATACTTAGACATATAGTAACACATTTTTCTCCGGTCAGAGGATGCTGATGAATCTCGTATTCATCTTGCTAAAATCAATCATTTAGGATCAGTTTCCCTTCATCCACTTGTAATTAATCATTAATAGAGCATTATTAGTCATCATGCATGTGTGAATAATTTCTGCATTTCATCATGCATAATTTCATCTAAAATGCCCAGTGTAATTTAGCACAAAAAGCCGCTAACTTCTAACAATTTAGTTTAATTCATCCTCACTCCAATTGACTTAAAACCACCTCCATTGTGTAGATATTACTAACCTTATTAAATAAAAAATACAAAAAAATTACTAACCCCAATAAATGTCAAATAATCCCAAAGTCAAATTTCACATATGACTGACTAAAATGAGCATATCTCCCACATACAGTGTCCGATTTTGGTCTACTCACTTTTAAAGTACTCCATTTTCAAATACCTTCAAAACAAAATCAATTTCGTAAAATTTGGAGCTCATATGTGAAAGTCGGGTTTTGAGCCACTTTTGCGCATTTTAACTTTTTGCTAATTTTGACCTGAGATTTTATGTGCATAATTAACTCTTTTAATTTTATTTCTTTTTCATTTGTGTTCATTGATGAAAGTTTATTAAGTGACACAAAAATCCAAATACAGATCAAAACTAAAATCAAAGAAACTGACCAAGTCCAAGCGTCCGTTGCAAGTATATACAACATTTGTGCGTTTCTTACTTTTATTTTATTTTCCTTTTTTTATTATTTATTAAAAATCCAAAAAAATTTAGATTAGTGTGTAATTAATTTTATTGTATTTTATCATATTTGTTTCTATATTTTTATCCTCTTTAAAACAACCAAAAAAATACAAAATCCCAAAAACCTGGTTTTCTATACACATGGAAAGCCACCAAAAATACCACTTCGCACAAGAGACCTCCTTTGCTCCCGGATCCTTCATGAAAGTTGTAGATCTCGTCGAGACGAACAACTTTCTTGAAGAATTTTTTTTGATCCGAGGTCTCCTGCTATTTCTTTTCTATTTTTCTTTGTCTACAAATTTTGAATTTTTTTTGGGGGCGCCACGTGGCAGCTCCTGGGCGTGCCACGTGGCACCCCCACTCTCTCTCCAGCCGCCCCACCCAGGTCACGTGCCTAGCACGTGTTCACCATCCCCTCGCGCGTAACCGCCGTCCTCACGCCTCCTATAAATCCACTTGCCAGCAGCCTTCTCCAGCCATCCGCCCAGTTTCAAGATCGCAGGTGACAGCGGCTCGGTGGCGAGATCCAGTCGTCGCACGGCTGTAGAGGGCACCCTCCTTCCTCGAGGTGAGCTCCTCCGCTTCGACTTCCCCTCTAACCACCGCCGGCCTCACACAGGCCGGTGCTCCGCCCCCTTCTCCCTCCACACGAAACCCCATCTCCAGCTCCCCCTATTTCGTTTATTTTTCTCTGCTAACCCTTGCAGGAAGCACCGCCACCTCTCCACCCGCCTCCGCCATCTCCTTCGGCCGCAGCTCGGCTGCTCCGCCTGGCGCGGTCGCCGCCTCAGCCCCAGCCCGCCTCTCCGCCGCGGCATCGCCCTCCGATCGGCCTCAACCTCGCATCCTCCACTGCACGCCTCCACCTCGCCACGCCTCCACCCAGGCCCCTCCGTCTCCGCCTCGCGACTCCGCCCTCTCCGCCGCACCTCAAGTCCTCCGCCTCCGCCCTCGCGCCGTGTGTCGGCATCTCCGCCTCCATTCGGCCGCCCGACCTCCGCGGCTCCGCCCTCGCCCAGGAGCTCCGCCGCGACGCTGCACCGCCCGACCTCGCAACGTACAGTTGCCGTCGGATCGGGAAAGTGCTGCCCTTGATCCGACGGCCCCTGTGCTGCCACGTGCCCCCCCCTCGAGCCTCGGCCACAGCCTCGTGGCTCGGGCCTCCCGAACCACCGCCCCCTTATCCGAGCCTGAGGTTCTCCACTCGAGCCTCAGGTCCGGATCCGAGCCTCTGCCTCGGCACCAAGCCTCCGCCTCGGGTGCCCGAACCTCTAGGCTCGCCACCCGAGCCACCTGCTCCGTCACCCGAAGCTCCTGGCGCACGTGCTACGCATGTGCGCTTTGGGCAAATTGCATTGACCCCTCTGCATCTATCAGAAATTACATTTATACCCCCCGCCTGGGTAAATTGCAGAGGAGCCCCTCCGACTTTCCTAAATTGCATATAATTCCTTCCAGGGACCCTTTTGAAGGAAAAACTTTGTTTTATTTACATTTTACTCCCTGAAATTAATTTTATCATATCTTTGTGATTTGGACTCCGATTTTAGCATATAATATGTCGTTTCGAAGCTAATTCCATGCTCTACAACTTAACATCATTTGTGGACAGATTTGAGGCAGCTTATTGATAATTATTATTGAGTATATCTGTTGGCATATGTAGGTTTTTTTTGACATATCTGTGCCACACGTAACTTGAAAAAAAAATGATGATTTCTTTTGCAGGAGCACGGCTGAGGACTTTACATTGAATAAATTCCTTTGAATCAATGATTGCTATATTTAGGGATTTAAATCACACGAATTTTGAGGATAAATCCTATACTTTTTATATTTGCATTAATTTAAAGTAGGATAATCTATTCCTCTTATGATTACAATCTGGGATTAATTGGAATATTTTTGTTGATATATATCGATTGATCTGTGATAAAATTCGAGGTATTTTATTTTTCTATATTTTGGAGCAAAAATATTAATCTCAGATCCAGTGTTGAACTGTCATCTCTGTATATTTCCTTGCATTTGCATATTGTTGCATTATATATTTTCTCAACATAGAAATTAATTGATCATTAATTAATTATTTAATTTGATTAAAGACCACGCAACTAAAAATCTCCGTTCCCTGTGTTCGACCTTGGTAAACTTGCCAAGTAAAAATACTCCACAACATTCAAAGTATGTGGTTTTTGATCGACCGAAATCCGCCTCCTACTACAATTATCGACTATTAAAGAGGTGGATTTCGCGCTCATCAAATGGCGCCGTTGCCGGGGAACGACGAATTTTTAGGGTTTTAAATCATTTTTGTAATTGATTTTTGTGAAAATTAGATTTTGTGCCATTTTTTTTATTTTGCATTTCTCTCTTACTTCTGCTACTAACCGAAAATTCTCTCTTCGCAGACTTCTGGGAGCTGGATTTTGATATTAAATCAAGGATCTGCGATGAAGACTGAATTTTAATTTCGTGAGAGAGAGTAGCATAGATTTAATTTTCCACAATATTCCCAGGGTCCCTCACTTTGAACACTTGTAATAATTCAGACTAAACACTTCTGTGGTGTGTCGGGTATGTTTCAACCCCATCTGTGTGGTTGGGACCCGACTTGAGTGGCGTAGGACATAGGCACATATACGCTTGCTTGTTTGTTATTTGTTTGTGCCCGTAATTCTTAGGCCACACATTCACTAATTATACGCACTATAGATCGTTCAACATTAGCCAAATTTTAAATCCATTCTTCCCGCTAATAGAACTATCTGTTTAGGGCGTTTTCATCTGTGCATATCATTTAGTGTAAATTTTAAATTTCTTGTCTTGCATCCCGCATGAAGAACGCGAGGATTCACTGTAAGTCCTTCTCTTAAGTATGCATCATTGATTTACGCTTGCATTGGCTTTTTCGATTCTCCCTCCTCGAGTTTTACAACTTAGGAATTAACGGAATTGGGACTGCTCGTTAAGCGTGAATTCCTGTGCTCACATAAACTGTAGTGATAACCTTAATCTAAAATTGGGACTGCTAATCAAGGTGACTGTAAATAAACTGACCTAAAATTAACTTTTGTTTGGTGGAGAGAAACCCACTCATTTTTTGTGTAAGGACAAGATCGCACACCTTAGGGTAGAGCCAAAAAAAACCGAAACACTTCATTCAAACTACTGATTTTAAAAATAATTAGCTACTTTTCAGTGAGGGTCTCGGGTAGCCGTTTACGGTCCGACTTCCCTTAGCAGAGTAGGTGGTTTAGAGGACACCGCGGAAGGCACCGTCCTCAAGTAACACGGGTAGCCGTTTAAACGGTCCGTACTTACACCTATACTGGATGAAAGTGGGTGCAACTAGTTGTATGAACTCGGGACAGTCTTTATGAAATATTTCGGCACCTAATAGCTCCGCTTAATTTGCAAGATTGTCTTTTCATTAAAATAAAATTGAAAAGATAAGCGGCCGAACCCTGACGTGCCTTCATCTGTGTTGAGTGGTGAACCTGAAAATTGGCTTGTGTTTGCTTTGTGTCTGCCTCCTAAGGACTCTCTCCATCCTCCTTATCTAGGGGAAATAGTCACTACATGGGCCACATTCAAGACTTTGTTTTTAAAGAAATTCTACCCAGCTAGTAGAATTAACAAAATGAGTATCAAACTCACGAGTTTCACCCAACACCCGAATGAACCATTTCATGAAACCTGGGAAAGATTCACAGACTTAGTACAGAAATGCCCAGGACACGGGATAAGTAAAATGATGCCGGTCCAAAGTATTGTGAGCAGGCTGAACCCTGAGACTCAAGGGTTGGTTAGTGCATCCTGCGGAGGAAGCTACATGGGGCGCCACAAGGACACCGTCTACAAGGTGTTCGAAAGATTTGCTGAATCCAGCCGTGCACAAACCACTAGCCGTGCTTACATAGCCGACTCCAAAAAGATGATGAATAATCTGACAACCGACCACAATGCTGACATGGGAATAATAGCTGATAAGCTAACTATGGTTGAGCAGATTTATAAAAAGGTGGATGAGATCCATAAATCCTCTGATATGGAGAAATTAGCTAAATTGCCAAAAAAAATGGAGGAATTGGCTGACAGGGTATCAAAGATTGCACCCCCCGTACCCATACACAAAATTTACTACATTCAAGGTCAAGTGGTAGGGCAACAAAGCCATTGGGGTGGAGACCAAGTCTTGTCCTCTCAAACTGATGAAACCTCCACTCAGACTGATTTTGAGGAACCTCCACAGGTCATGGAGATAAACGGAGTCTAGTATAATTTGGAACCGTTCAATCGCTCAGGCCAAAACTCTACTCCAAACCCTCGTCCACCGCAAGCCCAGCCCACCTACCAGCCTCAACTGCAGCAGAGGCAGCAATATCGCACGGGTTATCAAAACCCGCAACCTCAGCCACAAGAGAACCAACGCCAAAGCTAACAAGGCCAGTATCAGCGACCTCAGGCCAGGCAGGGCCAAGGGTCCTCCTCTTCTGCTATCTCTCCAGAGCTCCAGCGAGTGCTGGATGAGCTTCATGATATGAGAGTCGACATAAATCGACTCTCTCATTGGAGAGATGAGGTGACTGCACCCTAGACCGTGATTCCAGCCCAAGTCCAGGCTAACCCAAATAGCCTTGGACACAATCAGGTATTAATCTCTGACTATTCCGTACCTGAACTTGAGCCCTCCAGGAATAATAACTCTTATCATATATCTCTTAGGAGCAGAAGGACCGTAACCATGCCTGATCGAGCAAAGGAACACGGAGACATAGCCCCAGTGTCCACCAATTCATACAACCCTGGGGGAATTGACAAAGGAAGACAGGAGGAGAAAGAACAAATCCCACCCACACCACCCGGATATAATGGAGAGTCTGAGTCTGAGTCAGACAAACAAATGCCACCAACCACAAATTTCCCTGTTTTTAGTCCGAGTCCAAGTCCTGTAAGAAATTTTTCATTCAATAAAAGTGATGTTCTTGATCATACCAAGTCCATTCCTTTCCCCTGTGCTCTTACGGCAGGAAAGAAGAAAAACATAAAAAACCAAAAAAATGATGAAGAGATGGCCTGCATCTGTAAGGAAAATATTAAGGTCACTCTGTCCCTAGACGAGATGATAGAAAGAGACTCGGCTTTTCGAAAATACCTAAAGGTGAGATGCACACCAACTGGGGCCAGCAAACAAACTCCTAGCCGAACAAAGAAACACATACTCTCAGTAGCTACATCTCGTCTTATAAAAAATGAGCTGCCAAGAAAGAAGAGAGACCTGGGTGCTCACTTTGTCACTAGATACATCAAGGAAATCAAGTTTGCAAGAACATTGTTAGACAATGGATCATCCATCAATCTCATGCCCACAACCCTATATGAGCATCTAAATCTAGGTCCTCTTAAACAATCTGCAGCCGTACTACAATTCGCAGACACATCAACTAAGAGTTCTAAGGGCGAGATTCGAAACATTTTCATCAACATAGAGGGACAAAACTACCCAGTGCATTTTACAATTCTTGACATGGATGTCCCTAGAAATTGGAAAGATTCCCAGATGATACTAGGGCGACCCTTCCTTGGGACCGCAGGAGCTATATTTGATTATACATCCGGGAGAGTCCAGTTTGGAAAAGTTGAACTTAAAATGCAGCAAACTAGGTTCCAAAGACCTGACACTGAGTCGAGCACCGAGTCTGAAAAATCAGAAACTGAGACTGAAATTACAGAACCAACAGTTAAGTCTTGGAGACAAAACCCAACCGCTATGAGAGAATCAACCTCATCTGGTGAGGAAATTGTTGATGACTTAGCCTGCCAGCTCATTCATGCATCTACCTATACTCTAGCAGACTCAGAGGCCACTCTAGACCTGTCAGTCCACTCTCCTTATGGATAATCCTTGAGTAAGGTACACAGATCAGACGCGGCGATTGCCACACCTCATTCCATCATTAGCAATCTGATCCCTGATACAACCATGATGGTGGCCAACATTGATACACTACAAGCGTCCACATCACAAAAAGAAACATCACAGATAGAACCAGATTCGAGAAACATCATTAACTTACCTGAACTCAAACCATTACCCCCTACACTTAAGTATGCCTTCCTTGCAAGAAAAAATGGACAATTTCCGGTCATTATCAGCTCACAACTGACCGAAGAGCAAGAGATCCGCCTGCTTAATGTTTTGGAGAAAAACCGCAAGGCTATAGGTTGGAGATTGTCTGATCTCCCAGGGATTAACCCAGCCCTGTACTCACACCATATTTACTTGGAAGATAATGCTAAACCCTTCCGTGAATGCCAACGTAGATTGAATCCAAACTTTCAGGAAGTAGTTAAGAATGAGATTGAAAAATGGTGTAAAGCTGGGTTCATATATCCCATCTCCGACTCCAAATGGGTGTCACCTTTGCATGTAGTCCCGAAAAAGTCAGGACTCCAGAGTATCACCAATGAGGATGGAGAAGAGATTACGACACGGGTACCTACGTCGTGGCATGTCTGTGTGGATTACAGGCGCCTGAATGCCGCAACGAAGAAGGATCACTTTCCGCTGCCTTTTATTGATCAAATACTGGAGAGATTGGCAGGGAGAGAATACTTCTGTTTCTTAGACGGGTACTCGGGCTACAATCAGGTAGCCATCGCCCCCGAGGACCAGGAAAAGACTACTTTTACATGTCCCTTCGGCACATACGCATTCAAGCGAATGCCTTTTGGGCTTTGCAATGCCCCCGGCACCTTTCAGCGATGCATGATTGCGATTTTCGCCAACATGGTCGGGGATTTCCTAGAGGTCTTCATGGATGACTTCTCGGTTCATGGTGATTCATTCGATGATTGTCTAGCGCACCTGGATCGAGTCCTCCAAAAGTGCAGGGAAGTGAATCTGGTGCTCTCTTGGGAGAAAAGCCATTTCATGGTGAAAGAGGGCATTGTATTGGGGCATGTCATCTCCAGGAAGGGAATGGAGGTTGACCCTACCAAAGTTGATGTGATCAAAAAGCTTGAGCCACCTACAAATGTGAAACAAGTACGGTCTTTTCTAGGGCATGTCGGATTTTACAGGAGATTTATAAAAGATTTTTCAAAAATTGCCCGACCGCTAACTGACCTTCTTGGGAAAGACACAAAATTCGTGGTCGATCATAAGTGTCTAGAAGCATTCGAATTACTCAAGAGAAGGATCATTGAGACTCTCTTCCTACAAGCTCCCGACTGGTCTCTTCCCTTCGAGATCATGACAGACGCATCCGATTTCGTTGTAGGGGTTGTATTAGGACAACGAAAAGATGGGATCCCGTATGCTATTCACTACGCAAGCAATGTTTTAGACCCTGCTAAGAAAAATTACACTGTGACCGAAAAAGAAATGCTTGCTGTGGTTTTTACCTTGGAAAAATTTCGATCAATACTTCTAGGATCTAAGGTGATAGTTTACACAGACCATTCTGCCATTCGCTATTTAATGGCCAAAAAGGACTCAAAAGCACGACTTCTGAGATGGCTTCTACTGCTTCAAGAATTTGATCTGGAGATTAAGGACAAACCTGGCGTTAAGAATGTCGTGGCTGATCATTTATCACGGATTGAACATAACAAAATTCCGGAATCTGAATCCATCCGTGAAACCTTCCCAGACGAGTCAATTTCTGCTATTGACTCACTCCCTTGGTATGCAGACACAGTAAATTATCTCGTCACCAATGAAGTTACTCAAGGTTGGCCCAGGAACAAAATCAATCGACTCATATCTGAAGCGAGACACTATCATTGGGAAGATCCTTTCCTTTTCTTTGAAGGACCAGATTGCATATAGAGAAGATGTATTCCTCAAGAGGAATATCAAAGTATCCTCAATTTATGCCACACCTTGGAGGCGGGAGGACATCACTCTGGGAAGAGGACCGCTGAGAAGATATTGCAATGCGGATTTTACTGGCCGACCTTGTTTAAGGATGCATACAATTTTGTGAGGTCGTGCCCCGTCTGTCAGAGAATGGGATGAACCATTGGTTCCAAAGATGCCATGCCTGTGCAACCAGTGATCATCTGTGACGTATTCGATGCATGGGGCATCGACTTTATGGGCCCATTCCCTAATAGTCAAGGATTTGAATATACTTCTTGCGGTAGATTATTTATCTAGATGGGTGGAGGCTATCCCTACTCGAGCTGCAGATAGCAAAACTGTTTGCATGTTTTTGAAAGATCATATTATTTCGAGGTTTGGAATTCTAAAAATTTTAATATATGATGGGGGAAGCCACTTTGTCAACAGGGAGGTGAAGAAGTTGACTAAGGAATACGACATCGAGCACCGTGTCGCTACTCCTTACCACCCACAATCCAATGGCATGGCCGAGATGTCAAACAGGGAGGTTAAAGGAATTTTACAGAAGCTCGTTCGCCCTGACAGGAAGAACTGGTCCCAACTCCTGGACCAAGTTCTATGGGCTTACCGGACGGCTTATAAGACCCCACTAGGCACCTCCCCGTTTAGAATGGTATATGGAAAACCATGCCATTTGCCAGCAGAACTCGTGCATAAATCAGCATGGGCAATCAAAAAGATTAATTGGAATTGTCACCAAGGAAAGAAGAACCGAGAGATGAATTTGAATGAACTGTCTGAAATTAGAAATCATGCATATGAAAATAGCACCATTTACAAGGACAAGGTAAAGAGATGGCATGACAAGAACACTCGAACAAAGATCTTTGTCCCAGGGCAGAAAGTTTGGCTATTTAATGCAAAGTTGAAAATTTTCCAAGGGAAATTGAAATCAAAATGGACGGGACCCTTCATTGTAAGAGAGGTACACAATAATGGGAGTGTTGAGATCTCAGAGACCGCAGATAGCGTGCAAACATCTATGGTCAACGGTCAGCTGCTTAAACATTTTGTCGAATCCAATGAGCAATTAGTACAAGTTGAACAGATCTCCTTCACTCAAGGCATAGATTTTGACGAAAAATTTGATCTGCACAGATAGCACACCTCTCTGGAACCTACACTCTCTTGTACATCCGAAATTCTTCCCGATTCCCCATCTGTAATTATCCTATTATACTTAGGCTGACCTGAACCTAAGTATAGGGGGACCGCTACCATTGTTTATACATTACTTCTCTTCTTTTGTTTTTAGTCCTTCTATATTTAGTACGAGCTATGTTAACATTTCACTTTGTGCCATGAAGACATAGCACAAGCTAAGTATAGGGGGGGTGTTTGTATATATTTTATCTACCTTATCCATAGCTCGTACTTTATTCGTTTTTATCTAACATCGGGGATGGGTACAAGTAGTGTGTATATTACTTGTTTTCCAAAAAAAAACTTTTGCATTAAAAAAAATCATCACTCATGGTCTTGCATTTCATCAAGCATTTCATGCATTCCTTGGTCGATATATTCCTGACACATTCACCATCACTCAAGGCTTGAGGATTGTTGAGGACACTTGATTTCTGAGATCTTGAGATTCTGAATTAGCATGTCTTAGTCATTAGGGTTTTGAACTTAATAATCCACACTTCCCTAGTTTGAAAGATTTGAGCGCTATATTGCACTCTTCATCTCTAACATTCAAAAAGAATATGATCAGCACAATCACCTTCACAACTGCATGATTGATGAGATGAGTTGAGATATCACTTGAGGAACTAGGACTAGAGATTTGAGTTTAGACCCGATCTGATGATATTCAAGGATGGGATAAAGTTAATGAAGGCTTTAGAAAACCTGAGTGTCAGCAAAACACTAGCCAGTATGTGAACAAGATTCATATGCTATCTTTTTGATATTGACCTAAGTGCCAGGGTGTGATGAAACTTAAGGAAAATTGTTGATCAGTGTGCACCAACTTTTGGTAAAAGCAGTGGAGCTAGCCAACAAAAGAAAAGAAAAAGAAATGTCAAGAAAAGCTCTACCATCCCAAGTCAAATTCTAAATGAGCTTGCACCAATGGCGAGCGCTCCCAAACATTTTCAAAGTGTCCACTTAGACCAAGCACTCATTAGGACCAAGGAGTCAGGATGGCACCATAAAAGGGCTCTGCATCGTAAGCGATACAAGTCTGGGTGTCGATGGTATCTTAGATACTCAAAAGAGACACACCCCGGTGTACTCCCAGAAAAACAAGTGCAGACGACTCCAAATTCTCTTGACGGACACATTGATCAACAAAATAAAATATACTTGTGTTGAGTAATAAGGCACTCGAGAGGCACCTTGTTCCAATGAAAGGGAGAGAAAATCAGACACAATCCTATGCCCTCCATCTACACTTTCAAGTCTGACAAACTAATGAGGCGGTTGACTGAAGCAAGAATAGACTTATTCCCTAGGGTTGTGGATCAGGTCTAGAGGAGAGTCTCTTGGATTGGAACTTTAGGTGATGTCTCGACTTGACTCTCATGAATGCAGTACACTAAGAATCATATCCTTATATTATATGTACAAACAGAGAGTCTGAAAATTAGAGAAGTTGGATTCCTTTTGATTAAATCTTGGTTGAGACCAGAATTTTAGGATCACTCAAATTAAGAATCTTCTATGAATTAAGCCTTGAAAATTCACATGCACAGTCAGGGATGTAATCAACTAAGTCATTCAGTCATGCTCGGGGACGAGCATGGTCTAAGTATAGGGGTATGATGAATCTCGTATTCATCATGCTAAAATCAATCATTTAGGCTCGGTTTCCCTTCATCCACTTGTAATTAGTGATTAATAGATCATTATTAGTCATCATGCATGTGTGAATAATTTCTGCATTTCATCATGCATAATTTCATCTAAAATCCCCAGTGTAATTTAGCCCAAAAAGCCGCTAACTTCTCACATTTTTAGTTAATTCATACTAACTCCAATTGACTTAAAACCACCTCCATTGTGTAGATATTACTAACCTTATTAAATAAAAAATACAAAAAAATTACTAACCCCAATAAGTGTTAAATAATCCCAAATTCAAATTTCACATCTGACAGACTAAAATGAGCATATCTCCCACATACAGTGTCCGATTTTGGTCTACTCACTTTTAAAGTACTCCATTTTCAAATATCTTCAAAACAAGACCAATTTTGTAAAATTCGAAGCTCATGTGTGAAAGTCGGGTTTTGGGCCTCTTTTGCGCATTTTAACTTTTTGCTAATTTTGACCTGAGATTTTATGTGCACAATTAACTCTTTTAATTTTATTTCTTTATCATTTGTGTTCTTTGATGAAAGTTTTATTAAGAGACACAAAAATCCAAATCCAGATCAAAACTAAAATCAAAGAAACTGACCAAGTCCAAGCGTCCGTTGCAAGTCTATACTACATTTGTGCGTTTCTTACTTTTATTTTATTTTCCTTTTTTCTTATTTATTAAAAATACAAAAAATAGATTAGTGTGTAATTAATTTTATTGTATTTTATCATATTTTTTCTATATTTTTATCCTCTTTAAAACCACCAAAAAAATACAAAATCCCAAAAACCCGGTTTTCTATACACATGGAAAGCCACCAAAAATACCACTTCGCACAAGAGACCTCCTTTGCTCCCAGATCCTTCATGAAAGTTGTAGATCTCATCGAGACGAACAACTTTCGTGAAGAAAATTTTTTGATCCGAGATTTCCTGTTATTTCTTTTCTATTTTTCTTTGTCTACAAATATTGAAATTTTTTTGGGGGCGCCACGTGGCAGCTCCTGGGCGTGCCACGTGGCACCCCGACTCTCTCTCCAGCCACCCCACCCAGGTCACGTGCCTAGCACGTGAACCAAGCCTTCTTCCCTAATGCATCTTCTCCCAGCTGTTTCCCCACCACCCCCGCCATGCACGACCATCAAGCCGCCGTGCATGGCCCATTTCACCGTCCCCTCGCGCGTAACCGCCGTCCTCACGCCTCCTATAAAGCCACTCGCCAGCAGCCTTCTCCAGCCATCCGCCCAGTTTCAAGATCGCCGGTGACAGCGGCTCGGTGGAGAGATCCAGCCGTCACACGGCTGCAGAGGGCACCCTCCTTCCTTGAGGTGAGCTCCTCCGCTTCGACTTCCCCTCTAACCGCCGCCGGCCTCGCACAGGCCGGTGCTCCGCCCCCTTCTCCCTCCACACGAAACCCCATATCCAGCTCCCCCTATTTCGTTTTATTTTCTCTGCTAACCCTTGCAGGAAGCACCGCCAGCTCTCCACCCGCCTCCGCCATTGCCTTCGGCCGCAGCTCGGCTGCTCCGCCTGGCGCGGTCGCCGCCTCAGCCCCAGCCCGCCTCTCCGCTGCGGCATCGCCCTTCGATCGGCCTCAGCCTCGCCTCCTCCACCGCGCGCCACCGCCTCGCCGTGCCTCCGCCCTGGCCCCTCCGTCTCCGCCTCGCGACTCCGCCCTCTCCGCCGCACCTCAGGTCCTCCGCCTCCGCCCTCGCACCGTGTGTCGGCCGAGGGGCGGCATCTCCGCCTCCGTTCGGCCGTCCGACCTCCGCGGCTCCGCCCTCGCCCAGGAGCTCCGCCGTGACGCTGCACCGCCCGACCTCGCAACGTACAGTTGCCGTCGGATCGGGCAAGTGCTGCCCTTGATCCGACGGCCCCTGTGCTGGCACGTGCCCCCCCCCCCCCCCGAGCCTCGGCCCCAGCCTCGAGGCTCGGGGCTCCCGAACCACCGCCCCCTCATCCGAGCCTGAGGTTCTCCACTCGAGCCTCAGGTCCGGATTCGAGCCTCTGCCTCGGCACCGAGCCTCCGCCTCGGGAGCCGGAACCTCTAGGCTCGCCACCCGAGCCTCCCTCTCCATCACCCGAAGCTCCTGGCGCACGTGGTACGCACGTGCGCTTTGGGCAAATTGCATTGACCCTCCTGCAACTATCAGAAATTACATTTATACCCCTGCTTGGGTAAATTGCAGAGGAGCCCCTCTTACTTTCCTAAATTGCAGATAAGTCCTTCCAGGGACCCTTTTGAAGGAAAAACTTTGTTTTATTTACATTTTAGTTCCTGAAATTCATTTTATCATATCTTTGTCATTTGGACTCCGATTTTAGCATATAATATGTTGTTTCGAAGCTAATTCCGTGCTCTACAACTTAGCATCATTTGTGGACAGATTTGAGGCTGCTTATTAATAATTATTATTGAGTATATCTGTTGGCATATGTAGGTTTTTTTTGACATATCTGTGCCACACGTAACTTGAAAAAAAATGATGATTTCTTTTGCAGGAGCACGGCTAAGGACTTTACATTGAATAAATTCCCTTGAATCATTGATTGCTATATTTAGGGATTTAAATCACACGAATTTTGAGGATAAATCCTATACTTTTTATATTTGCATTAATTTAAAGTAGGATAATCTATTCCTCTTATGATTACAATCTGGGATTAATTGGAATATTTTTGTTGATATATATCGTTTGATCTGTGATAAAATTCGAGGTATTTGATTTTTCTATATTTTCGAGCAAAAATATTAATCTCAGATCCAGTGCTGAACTGTCATCTCTGTATATTTCCTTGCATTTGCATATTGTTGCATTGTATATTTTCTCAACACAGAAATTAATTGATCATTAATTAATTATTTAATTTGATTAAAGACCACGCAACTAAAAATCTCCGTTCCCTGTGTTCGACCTTGGTAAACTTGCCAAGTAAAAATACTCCACAACATTCAAAGTATGTGGTTTTTGCTGAACCAAATTCGCCTCATGTACTATAACATAATTCCACATTATTATAGAGGCGAATTTTACGTTCATCAGATGCGTGCCTATATCGTGACAGCATACGACATAGGACTTTGGTTATCTCGATCTCGTTAAGTTAACTCTTTTTCTTGACTAATCTAACACCTCTGAATCTCTATTCCCATGCAGAGGAGCTACATCAAGAGGTCGATTAGATATAAACCTTTAGAGAAAGGGTTGCCATCTCATTCTAAGGCAGAAGATTATCTCTTAAGAATCATTTGACGGTGCTTGATGAGTCCTCAATCTAACTCTTTAGATACTCATCCAAGCACCAACCTCTATGATTCAATAATTGAATCAACAACTATATGATCATCAAGATGGCCATGGTACATGACCCTAATTGTACTAAGGGACCAATTATGCAAATTAGTTATTCTTCATTTCAGATTAGGGAATGCTATTTACAATAACATTTATTCCATAATGGCTCACCGTAGGCTCGCATGTCAAACACAATAAAGTCAACATCACACCATTTCCTGATCTCTTTCATGACAACATCCCGGAGGTTTGGATTTAAACGGTGCTGACACTCACGGGATGGTTTGTTGTCATCCTCTAAGTAGACATGATGTGAGCACAAAGCTGGACTAATCCCATAGAGATCTGAAATATTCCAACCTATGGCCTTGTAGTTTCTCTTGAGAATCTCTAGCAAGTGAGATTCATGATTGTCGGTCAACTGCAAATCGATGATGACTAGAAAATTGATCTCTGCTTAGAATAGGAAGGCTCATTAGAATGTTCAAAACTCTCAATAAATTCATAAACCAATATCTTAGAGATCTCAGTAGGAGGTGTCTAATCGGTAATCTCATAAGAAGAATGTATCTCAGGAATCTCAGATTGTACCTCCGAAAACTCAGAATGATCCTCAGAAAATATCTCATACAATACATCAACTAACAACTCATAATAATTAACATGATAGCAATTGTCAACTGTGCTTTCCAGAGGTTCCTTCTTGGAAATGAACTCTTGTGTGCTCAAGAAATCTATGAAAATAACTATCTCCCAAAACATAGCAAGAAAATCACAATCCTCAGTATCTATTGTAACTATCTCTCTCTCATATGTTGCTAGTGGTGGTGGTGACGGCTTCGAATTTGAAATCGTCTCAATCTTAACCTTTTCACTAAGGGAGTTAAAGGTTATCTATCTAGTATCGTAGTCAACTACAACTTCAAACGTTCGAAGGAACGACCGACTAAGTATGATTGAGGTATGGAGTAACGCTGCAGAGGTGTCCATATGCATAACAACAAAATAAACTGGAATCTCATTCCTTGCACTGTTACGATAACGACCTCAGGAATACCCCTTAGATGCTTGATCAATCAATTAGCAAACTGAAGGATTATCCTAGTGGATCTAAGTGGCCCCAACCCAAACTCAGTGAGCAGCGAGAATAGCATGAGATTAATGGAGGATCACCTGCGATCAAGAAGAGTACGATCAAACTTTTGATCAAAGATATGTAATGGATGTGAGGTGCTCCCTTATCTTTCATTTTAGGTGGAAGGTTACTGATGGCATGAACTATGGCCATGGTAATGATGTGCTTTTCTATTTTACTTTCTTTAATTTTTCCTTGGTTGTTGCTTTTGTGTACATGCTTCTTTCATAACATTTTTTACTTCGGGTTTTTACTCCATGGCCTTAAAGAGTGGCATCTCTAAAAAGATGGTATGGAGTATCTCTACCACTCTAGGATCAGATAGTGTTGTTTCTTAATTTTTAATTTTTTTCTAGTTTTATTCAAAGCTGAAGGAAATGGAACGGAATCAGAAGAAATATCAAACCACTCAATGCTCTTATTCAAATTAGAGTCATCATGTTCATGTGGATAACCAGAATAAGTCTGTATAATGCTATTCAATACAGGAGTAGAAGAAACAAAGGGAAAATCAGGATAGGATATGTGGTCTGTTAGTGTAGAATACTCCACAATGGGTGTGTTCCGCTTCAAGGCTGACTCGACAATGCATCTTCCATTGTGATTTTTTGGCTTTTTCTGAATGATGGTGATGATGGTGGTGGTGAAGAAGTAGAAGGTGGCAGTGCTCCTCCATGCTCTGGATCTGCTACACTAAATTGTTTCTAAACTAGTGACGAAGACGATGAAGACGGTGTAGATCTCTCAGTGACTCGATCTCCTAATCCCACCTGTTGTGTGGGTGACTGCAATCTCGTATCGCTCTTGAGATGAATGGTTTCACATAAAACAAGTTAAATTAAGGTCCATACATGTATCTAGGGTGGGTGGGTCATGAGCTACCTACTACTTACGTCTAAAGTTGTTGGGATTGGCTTCGACATCGTCTCGTATCAAAGTCTTCATGGCAGGCAGGTCGTCAAGCTATTGAGTCAAGTCATTATTATTGTTCATCAAGAGTGCAAGTTGATCAAGTACGTGATTCACTGACGGTGCCTCTGGATGCTCAACTATGAGTTGTCGCTAAGATTGGAAGTGAGGAGGTTGCTGGTACCTGGAATATTGTGACTAATAGTAAGGAGGAGAATGTAAAAATCATGCAGAATGTCACTGATAATAGGGCCAGTGAAAATATGATGGCTACATCTACTTCTGTCCAAGTCTCTCTAATTTTGGAAGTGTGGTGGAGACAGATAATGAGGTTGTAGCTGATGGTGCTCGGGATGTGTCTCCCTCACTAAAATTGGTGGACTGGCCTCTGAATTAGCTACGTACCCAATTGACTTTGCCCAGATGGATAAGGATGGTTATGCCCTCAGTCAAACCACATTCCGTTCACTTCTTGAATGAGAGGTGGATGCGGAGACTACTACTCGATAATGTAATGATGCTCATGCTGGTACGGTACAATGCGGGATGAAGGTGACTGTTGTGGCACTTAATCAAAGGTCTATAAGTAGTAAACATGTTGAACAGTAGATGGTGCCCCAGTTCTCTGTTGTGCTGAAGTGGAAGAAGTCTGCTCACGAGGAGAAGTATCAGTTGCAGCAATCGAACTCTGACATGCACTAATCGTACTGACTAGAAGTTCCAGATGCTTCTTCATTTCGTCCAACTTATCTAGGTTATTTTTCCTCTTCTCTGTCACATTTAACTTTTCAAGCTATTTGGATTATTTTTTATAGTGTCCACTTTGGATATGTGATTTTCTTTGATGATCAGATCAACACTATCCACCCTATTCGTATCATGAGATGTTGTCATGTTGACAGCCTTGTAGGGTACTACATGAGAAGTAAAAGGATGCTTCAGAAAAGCACACGAAGAAGAAAGATCTGCATAGCACTCCTTCATCTCCTTAAAAATCTGAATAAAGGACATCCTCATCCTTATTAAAGTGGGACCCCCCACAAGCTGCATCTACCAATTTCAGAATCTCATATCTCAAACCCCCAAAGAAATTACACATAAAGCTCGTCTTTGGTATATCGTGATGGGGGAAATTCTTCGTCAAATCCTTAAATATTTCTCACGACTCGTGAATAGGCTCATGGGACATTTGGGAGAAGTTGTTAATCAAGGACTGCATCTGATTCAGTCGTCCTAGTGGAATGTGATCAAACTGTTGGAGGTGTACATAAGGTTCTTCATTAACGAGTTCATGGAATATTGAGATTAAAGGTAAAATCATTGGATTTAACTCAAATTTCCCATGAATCACGGGTATCTGAATCCTTGTATTCATTTGTCCTGCCCCTAGATTATATGCATCCTTAAGTGTAAGCTTAGACACTGGCTCAATTAGTGGATCTCCTCCTCCCCTACTACCATCTCCATTCACCTACTCATCCTCTTCTCTCCTATCTTGTCTCTCATTCCTCAACTCGAAGATCATATCTCTCAATCCGGCATGGATGTCAGCTTGTTAAGTAAACTGTGCACGAATTGCCTTTATGGAATCTTACATCATATTATTGATCTCACTCTACTCTACCATGGAACCCTTGCCCTTCGGTGACAACAAGTGCTCTTATTCTGTCTCCGAAAATGTATATGAAACTAGATTATCCTAAAAAATGGTGGAGTCTCAAATGACAATTCGGGATTAGAGTTAATCTCATAGAATGGATTCGATGAGAAGATGGGTGATGTGGAAAAAGAGGGATATTTAGAAAGTGAGTCTTCCTGAATAGAAGACGATCGAACTGGAGTGTGAAATGAGCTCGCACAGTCTAAACATGAAATACTCCAATCTGACATCTTCAACGACATAAGGAATAATGTGAGAATACAAAAATCAATACAAGAAGAAAAAGGAAGAAAATGTACGAAAGGTGCGGAGGGATCTTTACATTAACAAACAAACACAATACAAAACCCCGATTCACCAACTAAACACAAGTGGAGACCATAAGGGTTCAGTCTTTTATCTTTTAAACTTTAGTTTTAATAAATCTACAACAAGTTACATACTACTAAGAACATAGGTGATATATCCCAGATTTATGATCTTAATTTAATATAATTATCTCTCTTACTTAAGTTAATTACAAATATTCATTGACTAATAACACTAATTA
The DNA here is from genome assembly GCA_037367405.1 of Ottelia alismoides. Classification (NCBI taxonomy): domain Eukaryota; kingdom Viridiplantae; phylum Streptophyta; class Magnoliopsida; order Alismatales; family Hydrocharitaceae; genus Ottelia; species Ottelia alismoides. The sequence goes on along the minus strand of JAZKJV010003344.1, from coordinate 359,474 downwards.
CTAATTTGTGTGTTGTATATAATTGAGACTAATCATTATATATTAATATAACACTATTATGGTGTAATATTTTATGTATTTATTTCTTATTAAAAATCAAATAAAAAGTATATTAATATGGAATATAAAAAAATTAACATAAAAAAATAAAATACAAAAAAATAAACAAAAGAAAAATAAAAGGAAAATATTTTATATGGTTTTTATTAGTACTTAATTTTTATGTATGTGTAATTGACCTCTGATCTCTTTAACTTATACATGAAAGTTGTAGACTCATTGAGATCTACAACTTTCATGTTTACCACTTTTCCTAATTCTGCCTCTAACAAATTCTTTCAGATTTATCTTTGAAATTTTTATTCATCTTAATACTAATTGGGCCACGTGGCACGTCCCCAGCCAGCCACGTGGCCCGCTTCCCTTATGCCACATGTAGCACTCTTGACCTTTAGATCTCTGATCATATCCAATCATGGCCGACATTTTGAGCCATATCTTTGGTCGTTGGATTCATTAGTTCAGATGCATCCTTTGTGTCACCTAGCACCCAAATGCGGGTTGTTGGATATGAATTCAATGGTTCAGATATCTCCTTCAACCTCCAATGCCATCCTTTCCCTCTTCTGCAAACCATCCAACCAGTTTTCTTCTCCCCATTATCTCGCTGGAATTAACCCCCATCTCCTCCAACTCCATTGCAAAACCGTTCTTCTAACCTCCCTCCTATCCACGCTAACTTCCACATCCACCAGAGGCCACCGTGGCGTTCATCTGTGGTGGTTGAAACCACCATTAAACCTTTTGGAACCACTAGTTTCCTCCTCAAAAATCCATCATCACCCCTTGAGGTGGTTGACCACCTTTATGCAGGCTTAGACCTAGCATCTCTCTACCTCTCTATGATAGAGGGATGAGTGATCGACGATGCGACAATGGTCCTACACCCTCAGTGAGAGACACTACTGAGATGGCCATGTTATGCTAGCCATTGCTACCGTGCGTGCTTCGAGGGGTGCCAACATCGTCAAGCGACGACCCTGAGGTTTCCACAAACCTCTAGCCTAGGCATTTCTTCATCTCCAGCATAGATCTTCAATCTCCAGATAAGAAGAGATGCGTTTATCTTCATTGTTTTCTTCAATTTGTATTACTCATTAGATAGAACCAAACTTTGAACCATGTCATTTCTGATCTTCATCGTGGATCTTTGATCTACACAGAAGGATTTGTTCTCTGTATTCCTTGTTCTATCGCACTCTTCCACTCCAATCTTCCTTCTCCTTCAGTAATAGAGAAGAACCCATTAAGGCTTCCCTTTCTTCGTTTGATCAAGCCTACCTCTACACACACAATCACATGCACTCATGTCGTCTTGCTTCAACTTTCTTTGCTAACACTTGCAGGTTCAAAAGAATTTCAATGGCCAAGATCCACAACCGCCTTCCGATCTTGAGATACCTCCTTGATGGTTCTTCATAGTCTCAGACTTTAAGATGTTCGTGGATCTTTATCAGTGTTGTACTATCTTCATGAGCCATGCAAGAATGATTGTCGGCCTGTGGAGAACCTCTAGAAACATGGTGGAGGAAGGAGGGGCTCGTCAGAGCCCAACCATGTAGCCATCGCGCAAGACGGTGCTATTTTGGGGAGGAGCCACAAATGTCGTTGGATCACCACAATTTGGGGAAGATCCAATGGTCCAATCGCAACTGTGTCGACTTGTCCAAGTGTGCAGCCTCGTGCATCACCAAGACAGAGTAGGAGCGTCATGTCTTGACACGTGGCCCGATCCAAACAACTCCATCTGAGCCTAGGATAACATGCATGAGGCATGTGCATGACTGGCTTAATTGCACATTCACCCCTCCACTTCGCGAGCCTATCCCTAGCCATCTTATTCCTTTTTGATAGACAACATGATCAAGATTGAGCCAAGATGGGTATACAGCTACGGCAAGATCCACCAGTAATGTCTCATGCCAAAACCCTCTCTACAGAGCTGCTCGAGCTTCATCTCTTAGCCAGAGATTTGGAGTGAAGACAGGAGTTCATTGAACTCCAATGAAGGCCCATCTTCATTTTTTGCCTATGTTCTCCTTAGTTCATGGTAAATAAATGATCTTCATAACTCGCTGTTGTATTTCTTCAAATTTCATTCATTTTTAGAAACATCTATTATCCAAATCATAAATATTATTCTCTTCACTGTGGATCCTTAAACCACATGACGGGCCTCACCCTTTATTTTCCTTGTTCAACCAAAACTTGATCTAAAGCTTCCAGGCGTTGACACTTGGCCCAAACCGCAACTGGACACGGACCTGGTGTCACATGTTTTCTTGCACGTGATCTGGAAAATTGCAGCGCCCACCCCTAATTTTACAACATTTATAGATAAGTCCTCCTTCCATGTATCAATTTCATATATACTCATGTGGGTTGTTGTAATTACTATTAAGGCCATGCATGTCCTTATTTGTAATAAAACATGAAGGTTTTTTCTTGCAAAAAGGACCTCAGATTAAATATTGAATATCTTTCCATATATTTATCCAAATGAAGTGATTTTGGTCTTGTTTGAAAGCAAATTTGATGCTCTAACCCTTTGGCATGCTTTATTGTGACCTATAGTTGCACTTGAATTGAACTTTTCATGATAAATTGAACCAGGCAAGCATGCCGAATCCTAGCGACTTATTTATAGTTATCTATTATTATTATTAAATCATTATATGCTTCAATTGTTGGTTAAACATTTAGACAACATAAAGAGTTTAAAAGACAAAACATTGTTGAATGCTTTTTGAGACTCATACTTTCATTTCCTATTCAATGCCAGAAATCTACATGAATAAATTCAGGGTATTATTTTGAATACACCAAGTTGTCTTTTAGGTGTCTATTCATACTGTGTTTGTCATAATCATAGTGTTTGTACATTGTCATCATCTAATTTATTTGCATAAAAATTGTCTTAAATTTTTTCATTATTATGATTTGTGCATTTGTTCATCATAGTTAGTATATGAATTGTTACCTAAAATGATTGACATTTAGATTTCACTAAATTGCTCACGTCCTTGTGTTCAACCTTGGACTTTCCAGTTTAAAAATTAATACCTAATCCTCTTCATAAAGATTATCCATTCGGTTATGTATAACACGATAAGTGCCCGTGCTACAACGAATCCATATTAATACATGCATTTAGCAGTTCATCAGATGGCTCCAATTCTAGGGAACATGACTTCATTAATATAATTACTTATGTTTTCATATTATGGTTAAGTTGGTTTTTATCTTATCTAGGTTAATATTGTGTTGTAATGTTTTCTGCATAATATATATATATATATATATGTTGATAATATTTTGAATATATAATATCTTCTCTTCTATGGTAGGGCCCATTCATCGAGGACACTCATGGAGAATGGAGGCTGGAAGCTCAAGCTGGAGTTCTTGCAGGAAGAACCGTAGAAGAAGCCTTTAAAACATGTCGAAGATTATTCTATTCATATTTGTTGTATATTATTGTGGACTTGGACTATATTTTTTATTTAGTGTGTTGAGTCCTTTTCACCCATGTTGGGTGAGATTTAACTTGAGTGCTCGATTTAGGTTCTAGGAACACGTCTCATATAGCTACTTTTGATGTATTATCCTAAGTGCTTGCTTCGTAAGTTGGGGCACACTAACTTCATATTATGAGATTCACTCATCTCAAAGATTCATGAGACACACACAATCTACGTTCAACTTATCCCAAATTAAATTGTTTATTTGTACGCTAATAGATGCATGATTAAGTGCGGTTTTTTATCGACTTGCAAGCATTTAGATATATTTTATATTCAGTCTCTCAAGAGCATGAAGAGAGTTGGCGCCACTTTAAGTATTTTTATTAAGCCTAACATCATGATTTTATGTCTACATGTTTTCTCCCTTTTCATGATTTTTCACTTAGAATATTATGGAATAGGGACAAGACGGTAGATAATGATTTATGTTTTTAAGATATAATACAAGCGAGAACCTAATTTTATAAAATTGATCTATTAATGCAAGTTGATGTAATTAAAATGGAGCTAAAATTCACTTTGTTCTTGGGAGAGTAAACCCTGCATTACTTGTAGATATATATGCATTCGTTGAGAGGTGGGGAAGTATCCCTAGGATATAGCACAAACCCTAAGTCAGTCTGCTCATAATGAATGTGAATTTTGTACTATCACCAATAAAAGAGACAAGATATTTATACCATATTTATGGTCTTCACTATGTGTATCAGTGAAATAATCGTGTTTGCTTGATCTTGTATGACTCTTCAGCCTCCAAAAACCCTAGGCTCCATTATTATATCTTGACATTCATCATCTAGAGATTCAACTAACATCGATCCCTTCATCACTTATCTTAGCTTCCTATTCCGTATACTTAATCTTACTTTCAGCTTAAGTGTAGGGGGGATCCTATGTCATTCTGATTGTTCCCCTCGGGCTACCAATTTTTAATTCATATCTTTATACTTAAGCTATTTATCAGCTTAAGTATATGAGGACCCGAGGCTCTTTCCTAATCTAACTTAGTCATTTACTCATGATGCACCTGTGATTCTTGATTCAGTTCGTGTATATTTCTTTTATACTTAGCATGAGCCATGTCTTCAAATCACTTTGTGCTATGAGGACATAGCAAAATCTAAGTATAGGGGGTTTACCGTATATATTAAATATATATACTTTAGTCATAGATCATATTTTTAAAATATTCAAACTCTTGGGGTTATGGGTATCGTATAACATCTTTGAACTGATATGTGTACAAAATGTTTTGAAAATAATTTTCAAAAATTATATATACATTTGCCATGGTTTTCAAATGTTTTACATTGTTTGTGAAAATACGGTTTGACATGTTTTGAAGATCATTTGTAAAATATTTTGAAAACATACATATTTGTGTGACATTGTTTTGAAAAATGTTTTACTTAGGTTTGAAAAATGGGGGTTCACTGGTTTTGAAAAATCTTTCTAAAATGTTTGCAAAGTTTCTATACATATGTGATAATGTTTGTAAAAAGTTTTCAAAAATCTTTTCAAAGCTAAGGGTCTAAATGAGTCTAATTTATTAAATATCTAACTTGAAAAAAATGGAAAAATAAAAATCACAAAAAAATAACATATTACTTGGTGTTATTCGCTAACACTTTCATTATGCACTCATGGCTTGAGATGATCATTAACACTCTATTTAATGAGTCCCTAGACTTAGATTTATCAAGTATTAATCAAAAGTTCTAAGACTTAAAAATTCACACTCGACTACTTCGAAGATATGCATGCTATATTTCATGCTTAATCTCCTTAAAACAATTCGACTATCACTGACAGACACGACTGCACTCATGATTAAAATGAGTCAAAGAATAACTAAGGAGACTGAGATTGGAAGATTGTGTTTGGACTTGATCTGTATGATGCTCTAGGGTGGGATAAAATTAATGATGGCTTCATAAAACATGAGTGCCAGCATCTTAGCCAGCATGGGATATGTTCTCATGGTATCTCTTGAATTTGACCTAAAGTGCCAGGGTGTCATGACATTTAATTAATAAGTTGATTAGTATGCACCAGCTTTTGGTAAAAGTAGTGAAGCTAGTTGACGGGCTGTCGATCACCCTATATTGATTTGTATCGCGTTGTTGTAGTCGGGCAATCGGGAGTGATCACAAATTAACCACATGAATCGATGCATCAACGAATTAATTAATGTGTGGTTTTATGTATATTTAACCTAGGCAAGCCGTGAGGTCAAATTAAGTAAGCAAAGGAATCAAATTAGATGAATTAGCTCACGATTTTCCAAGCGTACTTTTTGTATTTTTTACGCAAAATAAATATAAATGCAAAAATGCAGATGAATTAGGTTATAAAGAAACTAGCAACTTAGCCAAATTATTTTTAATGTGGAATTAATCCAAATTAGACAAGATTTATTTTTCCTGGATACCTAATCCAATGATTATGCAAAATGTAGTTTTTTTTGTAATGTTTCAGTTTAAGATGAAACAACGAAAAATGCAAACTTTTTATAAGTTTTTATGAAATTTTTCATGTATAAAAATGCAAAAATTATGAAAAATTATAATGTAAGTTAAACATGACGAAATGAAGTTACTGTATTTTTTTGGAATTTTCTAATAATATATGATTTTTATGGGGTTTTTAATGGAAATAGAGTGATTGCTGCTATTTCATTTTTAACAAATTCACAAAATCAAATTTTTTAGAAACCATTTTATCTCAGCATATATTTTAATAAAAATCCAAAAGAGTTGAAATTTTACAAAAATAATATTTTTGGATTTAATTTAAATAAAATACATAAATCACTCAACAATCTATTTTATACATAAGACACCTCCACCTTTGTGAAACTTGGACAGTAATTAAAACATAATTAGGCACATCATCTGTGAATTTTTATGAATTTTTAGAGCATGGAATAAATGTGTGCAAATTTCAGAGCATAAATGGGTAAAAATTCAATAAATATCAAACTCTGATTTTTAATAAATCATTCAAAGCTAACAAAATTGGAAATAAATATCACAACTTGTAGAATTAGATAAAGAAAATCATGATATTTTTAGAATTCAAAATAGGTGCCAACTAAATGTCCAAAATAAAGCTCCAACAAAGGATTATCTTTGCAATATAAAACAAAATGTTAACACAATAAAGGTATGCCAAAGGACATTTCTTTAATTTTAGATATCTTCGAGGAATATTAAGTAATTTTTCCTATAACAAAAGCAACTCACGTGTGTCCTCCTCCCTCTCTCCAGAAACTAGGTAGGGAACCACGCTAGGGAAAGTGACAACATAGGAGACAACCACACGAAGACACATCACGTATGAGGCGGTGGTATTGTGGGGCCGAGGTCGACGAAGGGCATATGCAGAGGTTGGCAACCTGTAGGCGAGTTAGCGGTGGGATGGCTGGGCGCGCAGGCAGCACCGCTGTTGGAGATGGATGAAGGGGCACGTGAGGCATTTGGGTAGAGCAATAGTGGCGCTAGCTGAGGAGTAGGGGTCACACGCATAGGGTGTTACAGTGCACGCGAGGTCGGTGGATCGATGTGGCAGGAGGCATGCATGGTTGGGCGGGCGGCGCTCTTAGGAGGCAAGGAACTAGGCTGGTGGTGCAGCAAGTAGTTGTGCGATGGGCGTGGAGGCACATCGGTGGATAGAGCTCCTCTGCCCCGCGCGCGTGGGTGATGGTGGAAGAAGGGGGCATCCCGCTACTTCCTCCTATTCCTATTTATTTATTTATTTTAAATTTTTTAAACTATGGGAAATGAAATGGAGAAGATGGTGGTGATTTGATGAGGATGATGATGGTTGTGAGATGATTATGGATCAACCAAACAATAAAAAAATGTGATATAAAAATGATAAAATAGAGATTGAAAACTTACCTGTGTAATTTGCCTAAAGTTGGGGTTGTGATGCACGGCTCTCGTCGTGGCCTCAAAGTGGTGCTCGATGATAAAACACCACAAAGCTCGACTGCTTCGTCGAGTAGAGGAGCAGCTACACAAGGGGAACCTTATGGATCTTGCCTAAAAGGTTGTCGTCGCTCAAATCATATGCTTCAGTTGTCACCTAGAGGTTAAAGGGGTTCGACCTCTCTTCTCTCAAAATGGCGGATGAAGAAAAATGAAGTGGGTAAGGGGAAAAAGGAGGAGGAACATGAGGGGAAGTTGGAAAAGAAGTGGGGTGGAAGTTGGAGGAGTAGTGAAGATGAGAGGAGAATGGTGAGTTGGTTGCTTGGGTGGGAAGTTGGAGAAGAGAATAAGTACAAGGGGAAAATATAATATATAAATTTAAATATGTAGGATACTAAAAATAATGAAGAGAAAAGAAAATAAAAATGGAAGAAAATATAAAAATTAAATTAAATTAAATAATTAATTAATTACAAAATAACAATAAATGAATAATAAATAAAAAAAGTAAGTAAAATAAAATTAATTATTAAAATAGTATAAACTGGGGTGACATGTGGCAGCTCTAGGAGCGGCCATATGTCGCTCCCAAAAAAATCGAATATTAAATCAAATGTAAAATATGAAAGAAATAACAAAAGGGGTCAAATCAAAACGTGGTTTACACAAAAAGTTGCTCGTCTCGACGATCTACAACTTTTGTGAAGGACCAAAAATCAGAAGAAGTCATCTATACAAAGTGAATTTTTTGGTGGTATCTTATAGGTATAAAATATCGTATTTTTATCTTTTGCAGATTTTTTTGTTATTTTTTAAAAACAAGATAAAAGTCAAAATAAAATTAGAGAAAATATGAAAGGAATATTTACATCTTAATCTATTTTTTTGTATTTTGATAATTTAGAAAATAGAAAAATAAAATAAAGGGTAGTTTTGTCAATATGTACAATGTACAATAGGGTCCCAAAACCCAAGTTTCACATACAAACTCCGATTTTCATGAAATATGTCTTGTTTTGAAGGTCTTTGAATGTATATCACTTTAAAAGTGAGTAGACTAAATCAGACACTGTATAAGACATTTACTCACATTTTAAGGTCCTTAGTTTCAAACTAGGATTTGGGTTTTATTGGTTATATTTTTCCTATTTTAGTGTTAGTAATATATACACTATAGAGTTGAATTTATTATATTTGGGGTTAGTATAAAATAGATACAAATAGGTGAATTTAGCTAATATATAGGTGAATATGTACAATTGAGTTTGGCTTTTTATTTAATGCAATTATGAATGCTAAAATGCACATTTTATTTAACGTTCATGAATGCTAATTATGAAATATAAGTGAAGATATGCAGCAAATTACTCAGGAACAAAGCTTTATTTTTAACTTTTAGAGTGATGAATCACATGTTCATCACTAGACAAAAACAAAGAAAATAAAGAAATGTTGAAATAAAAGCTCTCACCATACAAAGTCAACTATCAAAGAGATTCCACCAACGGAAAGCGCTCCCAACCAATCCAAAGTGTCCACTTGGACCGCCGCTATTAGAACCAGGAATCGAGTTACCACCCAAAATGGGCTCTGCATCGTTAATGCTACGAGTCTGGGTGTAGAAGGTATGTTATATACTCAAAAAAGGCACACCCCAGTATATTCCCAGGAATACAAGTGCAAACGACTACAACTTCTTTTTAGCGGACACACTAACTGGAAAACTCAAAATAAAAATTGTGTTGAGTATTGGCACTTGAGAGAATCATGTTCCAATGAGAGGAAGAGAAAATAAGTACACAGTCCTACATCTTCAATTATCTGGCCTTCCATCTATATCTTTGAAGTCAGACAAACTAAAGAGACGGTGGATTAAGGAAAGACTAGATTTATTGCCTAGAGTTGAGGCTTGTGTCCTTGGGAAAGCTTCTAAGATTGGAATTTTTGGTTATATACTGACTCTACTCTCATGGTGCAGTCTACACTAAGTCACACTTCTTATATATTTATATATACATTGAGAGTCTGATAATTAGAGGAGTTGAATTCCTTGTGATTAATACTTGGATCAATTTAGAGTTTTAGGATTCCTAAAACCAATTTGTCTAGGTCAAATCAAGCCTTATATTTTCACCAGCACATGTCTGGGATCTCACTAGTTAAACTAACTCTCTAATTTATTTATTAGCTCGAGGACGAGCTTAGATTAAGTAATGAGGGTGTGATAAATCCCAAATTTATCAGCTTAATTTAAAATATTTATCTTCTTACTTAAATTAATCACCAAGATTCATTGACTAATAACATTAGTTACTAATTTGTGTGTTGTATATAATTGACACTAAATATTATATATTAATTTAACCCTATTATGGTGGAATATTTTAAGTATTTATTTCTTATTAAAAACAAATAAAAATAGAGTAATATTGTACATAAATATCTTAATATAAAACAAAATAAAAATACAAAAAAATTAAACAAAATAATAGTCAAAGGAAATTATTTTATATGTTTTTTATTAGTATTTAAGTTTATATATGTGTAAATGACCTCTGATCTCTTTGACTTCTACATGAAAGTTGTATATCTCATTGAGATCTACAACTTAGATGTTTATTGAATTTCCTAATTCTCCCTCTAACTAATTCTTCTGGATTTATCTTTGAAATTTTTATTCATCTTAATCCTAATTGGGCCACGTGGTGCTTCCCCAACCGGCCACGTGGCCCGCATCCCTTATGCCACCTGTATCACTCCTGAGCTTTAAATATCTGATCAGATCCACTCCCGACTGACATTTAGAGCCAAATCTATGGTTGTTGGATTCATTAGATCACAAGCATCCTCTACGTCACATAGTGCCCAAATATGGGCCATTGGATTTTAATCCAACGGTCCAGATATCTCTTTCAATCTCCGGCACCAGCCTTTCCCTCTTTTCAAATTGTCCAACCACTCCTCTTCTCCCCATTATCCTACTGACATTAACCACCATCTCCTCCAACTTCCATCGCAAAACCTTTCTTACCTCCCTCCTATTCGTTCTTACCTCCACAACCACCGGAGGCGACTATGTGTTCATGTGTGGTGTATGAAACCACCACAAAACCTTATGGAACCACTGATTAACCGCGAGATACGAGGGTCTAAATGTGTCACACAAGGCAGAGACAAAAGTCGCTGCGACGACCCTCAATAAATCTCGATTAAGTCAACAATCAACCCACAATTTGTATCAAGCAATAATAAGTAAATGTGGAGTCAAAATCTATTATAACTCTACAAAAATGTGTATAGTGTACAAGTATGTAGATGTTGAACACAGGGAGCAAGCAAGATTGATCAAGCAAAAATGCACAAAATGTGATGTGTGATCAAGTGCCTACAAGCAAATTTTTGTGTGTTTTTAATTTTTTAATTTTTTTCTTTTTTATTATTTTTAATTATATACTTTATATTTTGCTTTTTTAATTTTCTGATTTTTTATTTCTTTTTATTTTTTATATTTTTTTATTTTTTATAAATAGAATACATAGACAAGTAAGAAAAAGAGAAAGATAGAGTATTTACAAATATGATAAAAATAACCAAAAATCAGGAAATAAAATATTTTTGGACTTTTTATATTTTTCTAATTTTTTTATGATTTTTCTAGATTTTTCCTAATTTTTTTGGTATTTTTAAAGTCAAAAACACTGCAAACAGTGAATTAAGCTACTGGTCGAAACTAAAATGAGGACGAAAAATAGAAACCATGATCCAAAATTCCTCAAATTAATTTTAGAATAAAGGCAATAAAATAAGAAAATTACATAAACTGAAATTGTATTTTTAGGATTTTTCATGAATTTTTTAGATTTTTAGGAATATTTTTGGAGTTTTCTAATTTTTAATGTTTTTGTTCTGAAATTTATAATGATTTTTGGGTAGGAGTCAAAACACACGAAAATACACAAAAGGTAATTTTTTGGAATTTTTAAAGTTTTTATAATTTTTAGGTATTTTCTAGTGCAAACAGTGCTGAAAATGCTTGTTTTTGAATTTTTATAAATATGAAAGTGCAAGAAAAATGCAAAACAAAAATATGGCGTGAATCTACAATGCAGCAAAAACCTAAGGTAATTTTTGTTGATTTTTTTAGCAATTTAGAGATGCATGAAATAAATAATGATAGCAAAAAGAAATTACACTACCGACAAGGGCATATATGTAAATAAGCAAACATCTAAAGGCCACAGTGCAATTTTTCCACAAAAGTTATAACTAATAAATTAATTTCCAGGTCCAACAATAAATACCAAAAGACGCTAAGGGCACGCCTGCAATTTTCCCAACCCCACACGTAAGTGGCATGCGCTTGGGAAGGACCTAAATGCAATATCCAAAACTCCCAAGGGATGATATGCAAATTACCCAAAAATATTAAACGTTACAAAATAGTTACTGGACTGATACCGAATAAATAAACCCTGAGGGGAATCCCTGGAAAATGTCCAGTCCCCTCATGCGCATAGATACATGAGGTAACGTGGACTGGACCTACTTGCAATTAATGAATATTTGGGGGTGTCTATGCAAATATTACACAAACATTTAAACTACAGATGCAAATTTATGGACTAAATAGAAATATAAAATGACGAGGGGGTGAAAGTGCAAAATACCCCTTTGCGCGCAATCCAACGTCCGGAAGCAATACACGTAAACACGTAGCGGCTTAGGAGCGCTTGATGTCGCTTCGGCGATGAGTGGCTCCGATTAGATCCGTTGGAAGTGATCAACGGTCGAGACGCAAATAGATCTAAAGGCCGTGATGTGAACTGGAGCGAGGGCCTGATCTGACGACGGAGAGGCGAGCTCCAAGAATAGGGAAGAACACCGGCGAGGGTGAACTTCCCCGGGCTAGATCTCGGCCCTCCAATGGTCAGGAAGTGTGCGAGATGTCCTGGGCTCCTCCTGCGGTACTCCTCTAGCTCCTGGTGGCTTTAAAATGCTTTGGTGGTGGCCGGAGCTCTCACAAAGTGGCGGTGGAGGTGTGGACCTCCAGACACCTCCGGCGACATATCAAAATGAGCCCCTAGCTCGAGTTGTACTTCAAGTACCTGCAGAAAAGTGTGAGAGGGTCCATGGCAAAATGCTTGGAACCCACGGTGGTGGAGTGGTGGCGAGGAGCGGCAAAACGAAGGGTGGCCGGAGGAGCACTCCGGCAAGGTGTACGTATGGGCGATTCAATGGACGAAACTCAAAGATTTTTGGGGGGATCTGATCCTACTACTAAGGTGAATGAAATGCGAAGAAAATAAATGAAAGAAAGTGCCTACCTTGATGGTCGGGTACAGAGGGTAGTGTACCTCGACACCGGCGAAAGGCGGAGGTGGTGGAGCCTCCTCGGGCTTCGCTTGACCAGCCTGAAGATCTCCAAAGGAAGCTATCACCTTCCTTGAGCTTTTGGGCACGAGAATGGGAGCTAGACTTGGGATTGAGGGGTTCAAAATTTTGAATGGAAGGTCGCAGCTCAATATAAGGGGTTGACGAACGGCTGAGAAGATCGAAGCAGATCGCTCGAATCGTTGATCCACAGCCCTAGGAAAGCCTAGGACGTGAAAGACCAACAATCGAGGAACAAAAGTCGTGAAGGGTTCGTCATGAAAGAATGCAAGATTTGACCTTGAAAAAAATCAAGAAAGGGGGGGTGAAACGAGGTCTGACACGGGCGCAGAGGTGAGGGATGGCCAGTTGATCGGCCGGTCAACGTGGACTGGCACCTGGTTGGTCCACGTGGACCAGCCAGGAAAAATCCCTGGAAAATTATTTTTAAATTTGATTAAAATTAGAAAATGAATTAATTAATTTTTTATTATTAATAAAAAAATGTTCATTTTTTTATGAAGTATTTTATTATGATTTTTAATTATTTTTATGAGGTATAAATTTACAATTTACCTTTTTAGGTTTATATAGGTATATATATCTATATATTTTAATGTTTTATTTTTATTTTTTATATTTAATTAATTTATTTTTGTTTATTATTTTATAAATTTATAAAGTATTTTTATACACTTAAATATATTTTTATTTTATTTTTTTGATATATTTTGTATACTTAATAAAATATAAGTTTTAATTATATAGGTATATATACCGGTACTATACCTCTGTTTGTTATAAACAAGTATTTTATTTTGTGTTTCTTTTGTATTTTTATTCTCATTTTAATATGCACATAAATGATAAATAATATTTACAAAAATATAAAAATATAAAAATAAAAAAATAATTAATAAAAATGAATATTTTAATATGTACAAGTATACAATAGGGGTCCAAAACTCAACTTTCAAACCGTAGCTCCGCCAAATGCGAAACCACTGCCATTAAATAGCTTATTTTAAATTATATGCAATTAAGGTGAGTTTGATGCATTTCAAGTTTTTTTGAGGGAGATACATGTCTGGGAAATTGGGTTTCTAGATTTTTATTTAGATCATAACTTTTCATATGTACATTATTTTTGTATGAAATCAATTTTGTATTTTTATTTATTTAACTATCTACAACTTTCATGTACAAAGTTTCTTTATTGGAGGTATAAAAATTGGAACCAAAATTAGGTCCCAAAATGAATAAAGAATGAATAAAATAAAAGGTATTTTGGCCCTTATCTCCCCCTACATTATTCCTTATCGACCTAGTCATCAAGATGCCTAGGTCTCGGAGTTTCGAGTCATAAAATATTTACAATATTTTATTATTTTTCTTTTCTTTTCTTTATTCTATTATTTTGGCTTTAAAAAATCTATTTTATACACTATTTACATGTATAAATGCTAATGTTAGAGAATGTAATAGGCGGGTAATTGGATGTCACCAAGATCCAATTACCCCACTCATGTTTAGTCCCACATGAATGAGTGGTGGGACTCTAGATTGTCTGAGAGGCTATATAAGGAGCCCCTCACCTCCTATACTCATTGATAAAATCCAATAGAATATCCGCCCCGTTGAGGGCTTCTCCCGTTGTTTATCCTGCTCCGTAGGGAGTAGGGTTCCACGTTAAATCTCTGAGTTCATGTTTAAGTTTCTTAGATTTATTGATTCCGCTTCCGCTTCTCATATTTCAACATGGTATCACAGCAACTCGATTCTGGATTTTTTTCTCCAATTTGATTTTATTCAGATTATTTTATGAATTTAAGATCTAGTCATAATCAGATCATATTCCTACACGGTCAGTGATGTTGAGGTTTTCTTGTGTCCTTCATATTCTGGAACATCGTAATATGTTGTGGGAACAATCGATCATCTCAGATTTTTTTTCGAGCTCTTCAAGATCACATATGATGAAGAAAATCGAGGTGATGTCTATGGATTTCTGATCTAAAGCAGGTTCCGGATCTGAAATAGAAAGCACATGTAACTGACGAAAGCCCTGTTGCAACAAGCTATTTTAAACAACACAACAACAGCAATCGCACGCGGCGACGCCCTTGAATCGAACATATCGAGGTGGCGTGCGCAGAAGCATCCTCTCCAGGCGCAGGCGGTGACACATCCTTATCCCATCCGATCCCGTCCAGGCTACATCGGCGCAGATCCTCTCCAACAAAGCAGCTACAAGGGCTCCACATCTCACGGCACTCGCGCACTCCAGGCGTGCCACTCGCCTTCCCCTTCCACAACGGTACCAGGCGGCATCTTTCAGGTGGCCCCTGGCGATGGGCTCTTGCCGCAAACCTCCAGCGGCACAGGACCCAGCCCTCGTTCCTCCATGGCGGTACGTGCGGGCGCTTCTCCTAGCGCAACACTCACTGGCAGCGGTGCGTTCATACTCCTTAGCGAGATCGAACCTCAAACACCTCGGGCGCATCTCCAGGTCGCGCGTGCAACCTCCAAGCCTCTCCAAGCGGCGCGCATGTGATGCCGCACCTCTCTCTGGGGCGGCGGTGTTGAGAATGAGGGTTCCCTATGTTGGGAACCCTAATGACACAAGAGATAAATGGGGGGCCGATTGCCTATTTTTTAGAAGAATTTTATTTCTATTTTTGGGAGAGGCAGGTCCAAGTGGGCTAGTGATGTATGACACAAAAAATAGGGAGATAAAGAGAGCAGTTTAAAAAAAACAGAGAGAGAGAGACAAGATGGGTTGACCGCTGATGTATGGTCCATGTAGGTCTGAAAAAAAATTGAGCGAAAAAAATATATGAAAAAAAATGAAATGAGGCATTTGTTTAAAAAAAAGCACGTACATTTCAAAAGCCGTACGCAAATTCAAAAAAAAAAGGAATTGAAAAGCTGTAAAAAAAATTGGTTGAACAGCTTATTAAAAAATTTGAAAAAAATGTCAACGGCTTTAAAGAAAAAAAATGATCTAAAAAAATGAATGATTTGCAAAAGCCGGAAAAAAATGGTTGAACGGCTTAAAAATTTGCATCATTTGTTTCTCCCAACTTGATCCATGATTATTATTCTATCAAGTTTGGGAGAAAGGGGGAGTTAGAACTATATTCTTCTCTTGAGGACGTCTTCTGCATATTCACGACTGATAGGCCGGCACTCCAGATTTCTACAGATCATCCGTCTTTACCGAGCATCAATTTCTTCGTCGAGGCGTATACTTCTTCTTTTACGACCCGATCAGTTCCAGTGCTGGACTTCTTCTGCATCGATTCTTCTCCAGACACGACAGAGATACGTTCCGGTGATCTAATATCGTAGCGGCTCTACAGGCATGACAGAGATACGCTTCGATGACCTGAAAGCCGCAGACCCGTCCTCGTGCGAGGTCTTCTACCAACAACGGACATGTCTTCTTCTTGTGATGTATCTTGTGAAGATGTGTTTTATAATTTCTTTTTTGTTGCAAGCTGCAGCTTTCTCAGCTCCAGCTTGAGGAGGAGTGTTAGAGAATGTAATAGGCGGGTAATTGGATCTCGCCAAGATCCAATTACCCCACTCATGTTTAGTCCCACATGAATGAGCGGTGGGACTCTGGACTGTCTGAGAGGCTATATATGGAGCCCCTCACTCCCTATAATCATTGAGAAATTCCAATAGAATATCCGCCCCATTGAGGGCTTCTCCCGTGGTTTCATCTCGCTCCTTAGGGAGTAGGGTTCCACATTAAATCTCTGAGTTCAAGTTTATGTTTCTTAGATTTATCAATTCCACTTCCGTTTCTCAGATTTCAACAGCTATGATGCTGGAATTAAGGGCATTTACACGCATTTGCCAGGGTTTTTGAGGCCAAAATGATAGAATAAAGATAATGAAATGTTGATTCATTATCCCCCTATACTTTGCCTTTGCTAGTCCCCTAGCAAAGACTTATGCAATAAGTACAGAAAAGAAAAACAAAGAAAAGATAAAGAAGAAATTGGATGTAGTTTAATTATCAAACTTTTCTTCACAAGATCAACGTTTGGAGCTTAAGTCGGACCTTTGGAATTTTAGTGCGAGTGGAACCTTAATGAGAATCGGATTTGAAATCCAACAGTCCTTGAGAATCCCTTAACTCTGCTCCAATCTCCTTAATAGCCAGGTCGAAATATTCAACTCATATGCAATCCTTACGACTATGAAGCTGACTCGTATAGTGTAAGTGATAGTGGCTTGATGAATACCCATTCATCACTCTTTATTCTTATATTTTAGCTACAAAAACCTATGCAAATGCATGTAGATATTTGTAAATAGGGATAATTAGCAAAAGCATGCATTTTGTAAAAATTCTATAATTAGATGTTTTTGTGCAAAATAAAAGAATAAAGATAGAAAAAGAAAAAGAGGGAAATATTTAGAATAAATATTGAGCAACCTAACCCTAGGGAGGGCTCAACATGGGCCTGACCGCATAAAAGCCAAAGTAGAGGGAGATAGGGGCTCTAGTGTAAAATAAAAGTATGTAATACCACAAAAATCACATTTTCTTCCACCCAAAAATGTGGTTGTAAATATTTGTACATATTTATAAAGTATAAAAACAAAACAAAAAGCTAAAAACCAAAAAGACCAAAATATCCTTTCACCATGTATTGCATTTACATGTTAACCTTGTAAATAAATTTATTTATTTTCAAAACTTCTTGTAAATATCGTATATTATATATTGTAAATACAAAATGAAAAATCAAAACAAAAATCAAATAAAAATTACAAATTTAAAATTACAGAAATATATTGTACATATGTCATGTATATAGTTGTACATAACTATTTATTTCACCAAATAAAAATAAAAATAAAAACACCCTTTTATTCCTTATTTTATTCTATAAATAAATAAAATATAAAATAAGGATAAATTGTATATAAATAATAATTAAAAATCAAAAATCAAAAATCTACCTAATGTACATATACCTATATATAGCTACATATTGTAAATACCTTATTTTTATTTCCAAAAATTAATTAAAAATCACCAAAAAAAGAAAAAAATAAAATAAAAATATTTCATGTTTTGGGTTTTTACAAAATCGGGCCCTAGCTACCTTGAATTTGAGTTTCAAAATCTGGCCACGTGGCCCATCCTCATTGGGTCCTGGGGATGTTGACCGCCCGGTCAACTGGCCACCCCCAGGACCACTTCCCACGGGTTCGAGCGGCCAACCCGATTTCTCCATTTTATACCCGCTCGACCCGATTGCCTAACACCCAAACCCCGGCTCCGTTTGTCACCTCCCACATCCGACACCCTCGCCGGGCGTCAATCTCGCGGTCCGCGCGCCACCGTGACCCTACCCGAGCTCATCTTTTCGGACCCCGAGCCACTTAAATACCAAGCTCCGCCTCCTCATTCTGCATCTTTGGCTAATCCGTTCCACCCCCAGTGAGCTCCAGTGCCCGAGCGTGAGTGACAGCTCGCTCCAGGTGCCGTCGCAGCGAGGAGAGGGGCCCGGTTTCCACTGATCCGGCGACTTAGCACCGCCGTGCTCCGCCCAGAGCAGGAGCTCGAGCCTCGGGCCGAGACAACCCTTGAGGCCCACGACGGGAGCTACCCCAGCTCCAGCATAGTCTCCTCGACCGCCCAGGTAATCCCTTAGCTTCCCTATTTAGCCTAATTTCCATTTTGCCCCAATCCGCTCCGCCACCGTGTTCCATCGATTCCGACCACCTCCCGCGTCCGTTCGATCATCGGAACCCATATTCACCTCCGCCTTCCCTCCGCGCACCTTCTCCGCCCCTCCGTTCAACCCAGCTCGCACAGGAGCTGGGATTCGAATCCCCTCGCTGTCGCTTCGCCGGGATTCATCCGCTCCGACGCACAGACCACCTCCACGCCGCCTAACCGGGTCGAGGCACTTTACCCTCGACCCGCGAATCTCCTGGTTCCATTTGCAGGTCAGTGCGAGCCTATCTGAAGGCTCGAGTCTTCCAAGCCAGGAGCTCTCCTCCGCCGACCTCGCCGGAGCCCCTCCAGGGCTCGGCTAGGCCATCGGAGCCGACCATCAGCTGCGGAGCTTCATCGCGCACCTTCTCCGATCTTCAGAGGCAGCAGACGAGGACCACCGCGCTCGCACGAGGCCGGCAAAAGTCGCCGGCGACTTGTTCTTCCTGGATCCTCCTAGACCGTCGATCGTGCCTCCTCGCTCCAGGTGTGATCTGAGCCGTCCATCTCCGGAGTTGTGTCGAGCGTCCGATCTGAGGAGACGCCATCTGGAGCGCCCACCAGCCATACCCGTCAGATCAGCCACGTGGAGCGCATCCGACGGCCCGCTTAATAAAGGGTAAATTACCCTTAGGCCCAGCTCTCATTTTTTTATTTAGCTTTAATCCTGTAAATATTTTAGCAAGTTGTTTTAGTTTAGGGTTATTTGCACATTGGACCTCGTACGTTAGTTTATTTGCATTATGCCCCTGCCTGTGTGAGCCACGTGCGTCGCCACGTGTTTTATTGGTGTAATTGCAACCTTAGCCCCTGTAGTTCTGGATGTTCATTAATGAATGAAAGCTTTTTAGTATTTGCATCCATGCCCTGTGAATGTTTTAATTGCGCATGTGCGCTTATTTTAGGGTAAATTGCATCTGAGGTCCCTGGAGTTTTGGTACGTGTTACCAAGTAGTCTCCGGACCTTATTTTCTTTACAAAGAGGTCCCTGAGTGCCCCAGGCACGCGCCGCGCGCGTGCGTTGCTGGGTATTTTGCACCTGTACCCCCAGAACTTAGGGTATTTGCACTTCAGTCCCTGTGCACAGTGCCCTCTTTTGATTTTTGAATAAAATATCAAATCACCTCCAAATTCGATGAAAATTTGACACATGGCTCCTGCCATGTTGTAGGATTTTTGAGAATTTTTGAGGACATTTTTGAGTTTATTTGTTATTTTTAAAAATTCAAAAACCCTTATTTCAGCTACTGTCTAGTTTTAAAAACCCCAAAAAAATATAAAAACCCCCTAAAAAATTCTATAAAAATTAGGTACTGTTTCTTTGGTGTTCTTTTATTTTCTAGCCAATTTTGGCTATTTTTCACTGGTTAAAAACCATAAAAACTTAAAAACACCTAAAAACCCATAAAAATTCTAGTAATTAATCTAAAAAACCAAAAACAATAATTTTGGTACTCAAATTTTCCTTGTTTTACCTAGTTTACAGGAAAAATACCTCCATGCCCTTTTGAGATCCTTGGATATTTTATTTAGGGATTTTGGACCTGGCTGGACAGTACCTTGCATTTTTATTACTGTTTGATTTTTAGAAAATAAAATACACATCAGAAAAATTCCAAAAATTCACCAAAAACACTAAAAAACCTAAAAAATATAAAAAACATTTTTGTTTGAATTTTTGCTTGATTTTTGATGCATTAAATAACTAGCTAAAGTGTGCTTGACTTTGTGTTTCTTTTGTTTTCTTCACATTTAAAAATCCAAAAAAAATATAAAAATCATTAAAAATCACTAAAAATACTTGTCTTTTATTTTATTTCATTTTTACTACTTCGTAGGCCTTTGGCCAACCCGTGCTCCTCGAGTTCGACCCTGGGTGCTATACCAGGTTAAACATTTAGCAGGACCACTTGCCTTGTTTGATTGATTTTATTTCTATTAGTGGTTCGATTTTTCTTGATATACATGGTCTGATTGCTCAGGTCACAACGACCCTATTTCTATACCTCATACCCTAGTGCTCAGGCCTGTTATCAGAATGGCGCCGTTGCCGGGGAGCACGGCTTAGTAGTTCGTTTTGTTTTTATTTTCGTTTTTGTTTTCGCGGCTTTTCGCGGCTCTTCGGAGCTCGCGGCTTTTCGCGGCTTTTGTTTCTATTTTCTTTTTGTTTTATTTTGACTTATTTTTCATTTTCTTTTATTTTTATTTTTGTTTTATTTTGTGTGTTTATTTTATTTTCCATTTTTGCATATATACCCTCACCTTTATTTTCATTTCTTTTTCCTTATTATTTGCTGGTCTGACCACTCATCTCTTTTTCTTGCGAGGGCCCGAGGACCGCGGAGGCGACTTTCGAGGAGCCGGTGCAGCCGAGGAACTTGGAGGCAGCTTCTTTCTCTACGAAGCCGCAGGAGAGAGCGAGAGGGAGAGAGTTGAGTGGGTGAGGTTAGATTAGGTTTTTATTTTATTTTTATTATTATTGTAATAATACAGGGACAGGACTTGGACACTTGTGACTTGACCGTAGCGGGTCTGTTTCGCCGAGCACTGGTGTGCTCGGGGGACCCATTAGGACCTTCGCGGTTTTTCTCGGCTTTTCTCGCGATTTTATTTTTCTTTTATTTCTGTCTTTTCCGGTTTTTTGCGGTTTTTGCTCGAGCCCCTACACTTAGGATTTTCTGGTGAATGTGCCGTAATTAGTAGGATCCACACACCTAATTGCATATCTGTTCCCATAGATCGATAATTGGACCTACTTAAAATCAATAATAAAAATAACCGATTCATTTGCCTCCGTAGCCTACGTGCCGCAGCCCGTCCTGTAAAGCGCTTACTGCTACCCCCGATTTGTCAGACAGAGGAGGGACGGGCCAAGACCAGACTCTTTGGCTTGGAGGTCGGTGACCGGTTAGACGGTTCTTCGCTAGAAGTTGCTCGTCTAGGACTCGGCTTTACCGCTGCATCATTTAGGTTAGTTTTATTTCTGTCTTTACTTTTATGCGCGGATCATATTGCATGTAGAGAGCTGGAGACATGTACGCATTTCTGACTTTGCAAGCATCATTGATTTTTCGTGCATCGGCTTTTTCGTCTTCTCCCCCCTGTTTTGGACTTAATAACCAGGAGAACCGAAAAATTCGTTAGGCCTTTTGTTTGTTTTGAAAAATATTAAAAAAGTGAAAACATAAAATTGGGACTGCTAATCTTATTGATCTTAAAATCCGCTCACCCTAAAAATTTTGTCTTGGGGAGAGCAACCCCCTCATTGATTGGTTTGGATGCGCGATAGAGTGACCCGCACCCTAGGTAGAGCCCCCCGTTGCTAGTCCCGACTGATTACCGACTCTTCCGTGCGGGCCAGTCGGTTGGGTTAGCATCGGATATCCCAACAGGTCACGTAAGCGCTCTGATATTTTGTGTGTTCACCAAAATAAAATTGACAAGATAATTTGACCGAACTTTCACGGTCTTCAGCTCGCGTTGCGTTGGTGAACCGGGGGTTTGTTTTCAGATCATAATTTTTCCAGATCTCATCCGCCCTACTCGCCAGATCGAGATGATGGGTAGACGGTCTCTTAGGCAGCCTCTGGCTGCACCGCTTTCGGGCACGTCTACCTCCTCATCTAGGTTGGCTCGCGAGAGCTCAGACCCGCTCTCCGAGCCCGAGTACGACTCCACCCTGTTCCCCCTCGACTCCCTTTCTGATCTTCCTGAGAGACACGAGCCTGAGGAGAGATTGATACATTTGACAGCACCTGAGTTGGGCTCGTTTGGTTTTGCAGACGTCGCCATGGCTGGCAGTTCTGAGGATCGTTCCCGCACAGAGCACGTTGTGATGGATTAGGGAGCGATCAACTCCACCTTGATCGCCTCATTAGAGACGGTTCAGCAGCAGCTACGCGATCAGGGAGCATTCATGATTGAGATGAGGAGAGAGTTGGAGCACCTCCGAGTAGAGCGAGATGAGCAGAGCGAGCCCGAGGAGATACCGGATGCAGAGGCACGAGCCGCAGCAGCAGCAGCCGCGGCCGCCGCCGCAGCGGCAGCGGCCGCGGGAGGAGGAGGACCACCTAGACCGATGCGGGAGTTGCACAACCCCGGATCTACACTGATGCACCATTGGGTGGTGGTACCTGCTATCGTGGGGGACTTCAAGTTCCCCCTGAACACCCTGTAGATGCTTCCTCGTTTTCACGGACTCGCCACTGAGGAGCCCCACCTTCACCTCCAGGAGTTCCTGATGATTTGCAGCACTGTCCACGATCGCCACGTGGACCAGGACACGATCCGGATGATAGCCTTCCCATTTTCACTGGCAGATAGAGCAGCCACCTGGCTGAAGCACCTTGGGAGGTTTGTCTATACCTGGGAGCAGCTCCGCACCGAGTACTTGAACAAGTACTATCCACTCGGGCGGACGAATGCAGCGAGGGCCCTGATCAGCAACTTCTCCATGTTCCCCAACGAGCAGTTTCACGAGGCATGGGAGAGGTTCTGAGAGCTTCTGGACAGATGCCCGCACCACGACATCATGAAGCCGAACCTTGTGCAGAGCTTCTTCAGCGGGTTGACACCAGAGCAACAGGGCCTGGTGAATGCTTCTTGCGGCGGGTCCTACTTCGCCAAGGACCTCGACCAGGTCTGGGCCATCTTCGAGGAGATGGCTGAGAACTATATGGTGATGTCTCAGACCAGGTTGTATACTCAGAAGACCCAGCCACATCAGCCAGGACCCGTGCAGTACCAGCGGATAGCACGGGTAGATGCGGGTCCATCCAGTTCGTCCACAGCAGCAGCAGCAGCACAGGCAGAGTCTTCAGCTGCGGACATGGGCATTATCAGCGAGAAGCTGGACCGCATGGAGCTGATAGAGAAGAAGCAGTGCCAGAGTATCACGCAGATGGAGCAGATGGCACAGGATCTGAGCGACATGAAGACACAGCTCATGTGTCTCCATGAGGCACAGACGGCTTCTCAGCCCCGTCTTCAGTCGCGAGGCGACGCCGGCAGCAACAACAGCTCGTCCCAGCGCTCCAGCACCCACGTGCAGCCTAGACAGGTTCACCTTGTACAGGCGGAGCCGTACCAGCAGCCGCAGCCCACCTACCAGTCCCCACCATCTCCAGAGATGCAGATGGTGGTCTACCAGCCGGACTATCCTCTGGCAGTACTCCCGCTAGCCCCCTTCGATGCCGAGCCGTTGATGGATGTCAACGGGATTTGGTATGACCGCCCCCAGCCTGGGATCCGACGAGACCATCCCGGATTCAGGTGGGAGAGTGGTGGTGCCCAGCCCCAGCAGCAGCCGTCAGGACAGGGAGGGCAGTACTCCCAGCAGAGAGACCAGCACCAGCCGCAGCAGCAGCCCACAGCATATCAGCAGCACCAGTCATCCTTCGGTCTGCGTCCCTATCAGCAGCAGGGACAGTCGTGGAGACGTGAGCAGCAGGCTCACCCGGGATATCAGCAGCAGCACCCTCCATCATACCCCTCTTACCAGCACCAGCAGCAGCAGTTCCAGCAGCCTCACCCACAGAGAGGCCACCCGTCGGGCTCCCACGAGAGCCCCGCTTTGGATGACATCGCCCGCCTCCTCACAGACCAGCAGGCCACATTCAGACGGGAGATGGACAAGTTCTGCCAGGAGATGCGGGACCTGGTGAGAGGGAAGGCCGCCATACCAGCCCAGATAGAGCCGAATCCGAACAACCTCAAGAGGAAATCTGAGCAGGTAGTACATACTGAGTTAGCCACTCCTAGTGACCCATTTGATGATACATCTTCGGATCTATTTGATGCTGATTTTGTCACACTTAGGAGCGGTAGGACCCCAGCAGGCGGCGTCGCCTCATCTGAGCTTCACCACGAGGACATTCCAGAGGCGCCACATGAGGAGGAGGAGAGCGGTACTGAGGCCGCTCCAGATGATGACGGTGGCACTGAAGCCACCAAGGATGTTGATCCCACCGGCGGTACTGAGGCCGCCGCTTCACCAGTTCTAGGAGGTGGTACTGATGCCACCCGTTCTGCCGAGCCAGCCCGCGGTACTAATGCCGCACGACGTCTACCAGCAGCAGCAGCAGAGCCAGCCCGTGGTGGTACTGAGGCCACCGGTGTTTGTACAGATAGAGATGATGTTTTTCATCGTATTCCTGTATCTCAGAACTCTGCTATGAATAAAGGAAAAGGTTTACTTTCTTCTGGTCCCACTGTGGTGCATGATGTATGTGTGGATCCGGTTCTTGAACCGCCTAGACCTTTTACTAGTCCTTCATCTGAGAAGGACCCTGTGATCCCCTTCCCTAGAGCCCTTCAGATGGGGAAGAGGAAGAAAAATGATCCAAAAAAGAGAGAGCTTGAGGAGTTCAGCCAGAGCATGATTGATCGATTCCACATCCAGCTGACCCTCCAGGAGGCTTTGCAGCACATCCCCCTTCTCCAGCGATCTTTGAGAGAGAGGACTACAGTCAGGAGGAGGAGGAGGAACCACACTTCCGAGATCCATGTGCTGACGAAAGCCACGTGTTTCGTGATCCAGAACCGATTGCCAGCCAAGAGGCCAGATTCAGGGGCCCCGTATATCAGATGCCAGATTAGTGAGCAGAGGTTCGACCGCACTCTTCTAGATAGCGGATCGTCGATCAACCTTCTTCCGGCAGCCCTTCTCGACCGCTTCGAGTTGGGCACTCTTCGACAGAGCAGGACAGTCCTTCAGTTCGCTGATCGATCTGTCAAGAGGCCGAAGGGGTTATTACGAGACGTTATCGTCACGATTCAGGGCCTGAAATTCCCCGTGGACTTCGTAGTGTTGGACATGGAGATCCCTGAGTCAGTGGCCGATACCCCCATCATCCTTGGTCGTCCGTTCTTGGCCACAGCCAAGGCGGTGACTGATCATGATAGCGGGAAGGTGTACTTTCGCGTCCAGGGCGAGAGTATACAAATAGAGACGGTCGAGGACTATAGAGCTAGATTCAGAACCCGCTCAGATGCGAGTACAGATTCAGAGCAGCTGACAGACGCAGAGCCAGACATCCACCAGGACTGTGATTTTGTGATCACAGATGATGAGGCAGCTTGGGCAGATCTTGACACACAGACCATCCGCTCACTTTCAGATACAGCTGATGCCGAGATGATAGCAGAGGAGAGTCTGGAGAGCACAACCCTGGTCCCGGATACCATTGAGGTAGCAGAGCCGGTCCTAGATCGCAGCACGATGATTAGTGATGGTGGTGCTGAGGCCACCTTGTTTTCCGGTGGTACTGATGCAACCGTGGTTGATAAAGATCCCTCGGATTCAGAGTCTGATTGGGCAGATTATGATGATCAGATGCCAGACCTGATTCCACCTGAGCCTACAGATGAGGAGGAGGTAGATGCACAGCCGAGCAGAGACAGTACAGTTGAGCCGCCTTCTCCCGATCTAGTTTGCGAGAGTACGCTTTCACTTTCCCAGGCAGATTTGGCCGACCTTGCAGCTTTCACTCAGTTTCTTCCGCAGCCAGATTTGCCGGCACCCAGCATTCCAGAGTTGAAGCCTCTCCCTACTTCGCTGAAGTATCGATTCCTTGCGGGCGAGCCAGAGATGTACCCAGTCATCATCTCCGCCGAGTTGACTGGAGAGCAGGAATCCCGTTTGATGGGGGTTCTTGAAAAGAACCGCAAGGCGATCGGATGGAGCGTAGCAGATCTCCATGGGATTAGTCCATCAGTGTGCTCCCACCATATCTATCTCGAGGATGGGGTGAAGCCGTCGTGTGAGTTCCAGCGGCGTCTGAACCCCAACCTGAGAGAGGTTGTGATGAAGGAAATATCAAAATGGTGGGGTGCAGGTTTTATTTATCCCATTTCTGACTCCAAGTGGGTCAGCCCCTTGCATGTGGTGCTCAAGAAGACGGGCATCACGACTGTGATCAGTGAGTTGGGAGAGGAGATTGCTACACGAGTACCCACCTCTTGGAGGGTTTGTGTTGACTACAGGAGACTCAACCAAGCCACCAAGAAGGATCATTTCCCCCTGCCCTTTATTGACCAGATCATTGAGAGACTGGCAGGGAAGAGCCATTATTGCTTCCTGGATGGGTACTCGGGCTACAACCAAGTGGCCATCGCACCTGAGGACCAGGAGAAGACCACCTTTACCTGTCCCTTCGGCACATATGCTTTTCGACGCATGCCATTTGGGCTATGCAACACCCCTGCGACTTTTCAGAGGTGCATGCTGTCGATCTTTTCGGACATGGTAGGGGAGTGCTTGGAGGTCTTCATGGATGATTTCTCGATCTACGGCGACGGATTCGATTCTTGTCTTGACTGCCTAGATCGAGTACTCCAGCGATGTATTGAGTATCACTTGGTGCTATCTTGGGAGAAGAGTCACTTCATGGTGACTCAAGGGACGGTGCTTGGCCATATCATCTCCAACAGGGGCATGGAGGTTGATCCGGCCAAGGTTGATGTCATTAGGAAACTCGCACCGCCGTCCAATCTGAGGCAGCTACGGTCATTTCTGGGGCACGTTGGATTTTATAGGATATTTATTCATAATTTCAGCAGGATTGCCAGGCCGTTGACTGACCTCTTGATGAAAGACACCGAGTTCCTTGTCGATGACAAGTGTCTTTCGTCGTTTGCTACTCTCCAGCAGTGCGTTATTGAGGCTCCTGTCCTCCAGCCGCCGGATTGGTCTCTCCCATTTGAGATCATGACGGATGCCTCCGATTTTGCCGTAGGGGCAGTGCTGGGATAGAGGAGGGATGGAGTTCCATTTGCCATACACTATGCTAGCCGCACATTGGATTCCGCCCAGCGGAATTATAAAGTCACAGAGAAGGAGATGCTAGCAGTAGTGTTTGCCCTGGATAAGTTCAGATCATATATCATTGGATCTAGAGTGACTTTGTTTACAGATCACACCGCCATCAGGTACCTCATGGCAAAGAAGGATGCCAAGGCCAGACTGACTAGATGGATCCTTCTACTCTAGGAGTTCGACATTGAGATCAAGGATAAGCCTGGAGTCAAGAATGTGGTGGCGGATCATCTCTCCCGATTAGAGCAGCCTGAGGAGACTGAGCAGATTGATCCCATCCGAGATACCTTCCCAGATGAGGCGATCCTTGCTATCGCCTCACTCCCATGGTACGCCGATATTGTGAACTTTCTCGTTGTTGGGAAAGTCCCACAAGATTGGCTCAGACAGAGACTTGAGACCTTCCTTGCGAAGGCCAAGTCCTACCATTGGGAGGATCCCATCCTTTACCACGAGGGAGGGGATAGCATCTGGCGTCGGTGTATTCCTCAGGAGGAACACCATAGCGTCCTCACCTACTGCCACAAGCTTGAGGCAGGAGGACATCATTCTGGGAGGAGAACCACACAGAAGGTGCTCCAATCCGGCTTGTGGTGGCCTACCCTCTTCAAAGACTCAGATGAGTTCGTGAAGAGGTGTACTGACTGTCAGAGGATGGGCACTTGCGGACAGTGTGATATGATGCCGATGCAGCCCATTCACTTCTGTGAGGTTTTTGACGCATGGGGCATCGATTTCATGGGTCCATTCCCTAAGAGTCAGGGATTTGAGTACATTCTGTTGGCCGTTGATTATGTGAGTCGTTGGGTGGAGGCTATCCCCGCCCGAGCCACTGATGCGAGGACAGTTTGCAGATTTTTGAGGAAGCATATCATCACGCGGTTCGGGGTTCCACGAGTTCTGATTTCTGATGGGGGATCTCACTTCATCAACGACCAGGTGAAGGCACTTGCTAGCGAGTTCGGCATAGATCATCGTGTTGCTACACCGTACCATCCACATACGAATGGTCTAGCCGAGGTGTCGAACAGGGAGATCAAGACTATTCTGCAGAAAGTCGTCCGCCCTGACCGAAAGGATTGGTCACAGCTTTTGGACTCGGTCTTGTGGGCATATAGGACGTCTTTCAAGACACCTTTGGGCACATCTCCCTTTCGCCTCGTGTATGGCAAGCCATGCCATTTACCTGTTGAGCTGAGGCACAAGTCACTTTGGGCAGTTACAGACATACTTATGGATCCAGATGGTATGGGAGACCAGAGGAGGGCAGAGCTAGCTGCCCTGGAGGAGCTTAGAGATGCAGCTTTTGGAGGAGCTTAGAGATGCAGCTTTCTCAAGCAGCCTACATTATAAGGAGAAAGTCAAGGAGTGGCATGATTCTCATATCAGCCACAAGCATTTTGAGATTGGACAGAGAGTATGGCTGTTTGATGCGAGGCTACGCCTATTTCCAGGGAAGCTACAGAGCAAATGGAAAGGACCTTATCTGGTTAGGAAGGTACACGACAACGGTAGCATTGACATATCTGAGTTGTCTTCTGAGAGTACCTTCCGAGTGAACGGCCAGCGGCTCAAGCCATTTCTAGATCATGAGCCGCGGGTCGTCAATCTTGCCCCTATTCATTTTGCGTGAGATGTGGTCTTTGACTCACATCTAATGCATCTCACGCCTGAGTTTCACTGATCTTCTGCTGTATATAGATCCAGATGTCCATATCACCACATTCTTTAGTCCCACATCCCTTTCTCCATCTTGTGATTATGCTATACTTAGGGTGCACTTTACCCTAAGTATAGGGGGGATGTGAGACCTTTCGGGTATTTCTTTTGTTTCTGTCTACCCCTGTTTTTGCTGCCTATACTTAGGGATATTTCACCCTAAGTATAGGGGGGGTAGACCCTGTACATTCTCCACTCGGTTTTCCCTACCTGAGTCCCTCTTGACTTTTCATTTCTTTTTGTATAGCCTTCCTTTTCACTTCCCTATACATAGCACGAGTTATGTCTTCTTCATCGCTCTTGACTCTGAGGACATCGTTCGAGCTAAGTATAGGGGGGTGTGTATATATGTCATATATATTTTAGCCATAACTCGTACTTTGTGTGAGTGTGCTAATAAATAAAAATGGCTGAAAACCACAAAAATTAAAAAATTTTCATGTACATAATCTTCTTTTATTTGCACATACATAGCTAGTGTACAAATTATTTTTGTAAAAATTATTTCAAAAATCTTTTGTGTAAATCTTGTGTAAATATTTTTGTATCAAAATTATGTATATAGTACAAAATTTTTCCAAAATGTTTTGAAAATCAAAAAGTTTGCAAAAATCTTGTGTAAACGTGTGTAAATATCTTTTTGCAAAACTTGCACTTCATGCATCATCCATCCATGATTTCAAAACATTTTTCAAAAATTTTGCATGTTTGTAAAATTTGTGTGAATAAGCATCTTTTTGTGCATATGTATATAGTTTTTCTGGATGATAGTTGACATTTAAACTAACCTGGAATCAAATTGAGAAATGGAGCTTGATTAAGATCTTAATCCACCTAATTTCTAAGAGGAACCTTATAGGGCTTAGGTTTAAGGCTTTTCAGGTCCATGGTGACTTAATTCTTTGAGTCCACTAGGCTATGATCACATGTCATCTCAATGAGCCTAAGTAGAGCATTTAACAACAACACATGACTCATATAGATTATGGCTTTACTTGGACACCAGCACTATGCACCGAGCTCTCTACGGATGAGGTGGTGAGGAGGCAGTCTTCCTTGGCTTGGGGTAGCATATGAGGGTAGTACTTCTAGGCGGAACCTCTCTTCTTTTGATAGTGAAGGAAGTGCGTCTCAACATGGTCTGGTTGCCATGAGGTCTAACGACGGGAGTTGTGGGTTGCAATAAAGCTTCAAAAAAGGGATAGTCTACTGGCTCAAGAGGAAAAACTCCTTGTATATATATGATGCACATGTATATGTTGTATAGATGCACTTGAAAAAAAAAAGAAAAAAAATGTGTGCAAAAAGAAAAGAACTCCAAAAAAGTGGTGGGTCTGAGAGAAAATGATAATCCCACCGGAGTATGTATATAAGTGCAATAAGCAAAGCTTGGTTTCATGATCCACCTGTTGTAGCTTGCAGCAGGGAGACTTGGCTACACTGGTCAAGCTCCCAAGGGTACTTGGCTACACTGGCCTTGACCCATTCTCTTCTTCCCCCTCTTCTTGAGCCGGTTGTACTTGAACTTAGAAGGGAATACCCCGCTCCTCGAGGAAAGAGTGGCCAGATTGAGGTCATAGAGTTACCTTGTTGAGGAGGGTTGTCAAGTTGCCATTTCTGAGGTGGAGAGCTTAGACCTCACTTTCACAGGAGAAGAAAAGATTCATGGTCTTCAGGGTTTGTGATTGATGACTTGTTCTGATCTGGAGCATTGAGGAGTCTTGGTTATAGATTGGTGGAACTTAGAGGCTGTTAGGTTTTAAGCTTAAGTCTAAATAAGGTTCCGACACATTAATAATCCAAAGATCTGATTGAGCTCCATACCTCAATTTAATGAAGGCAAGTTTAATAATCAATCTTGATCCATGTACATCCTCTTTTTCTTTTTCTTTCTTTCTTTTTCTTTTTCACTTCTTTTTCAAATAAGTGTTTGCTAAGGGACTAGCAAAGTATAGTATAGGGGGGTGATGAATACCCATTCATCACTCTTTATTCTTATATTTTAGCTACAAAAACCTATGCAAATGCATGTAGATATTTGTAAATAGGGATAATTAGC
This sequence comes from Ottelia alismoides, assembly GCA_037367405.1. Taxonomy (NCBI): domain Eukaryota; kingdom Viridiplantae; phylum Streptophyta; class Magnoliopsida; order Alismatales; family Hydrocharitaceae; genus Ottelia; species Ottelia alismoides. The sequence continues at coordinate 328,252 of JAZKJV010003344.1, read as the reverse complement.
AAAAGCATGCATTTTGTAAAAATCTATAATTAGCATGTTTTTGTGCAAAAATAAAAGAATAAAGATGAAAAAGAAAAAGAGGGAAATATTTAAAATAATTATTGAGCAACCTAACCCAAGGGAGGGCTCAGCATGGGCCTGACCGCATAAAAGCCAAAGTAGAGGGAGATAGGGGCTCTAGTGTAAATATTTATGTAAATAAATAAAATCATATTTTCCTCACCCAAAAATGTGGTTGTAAATATTTGTACATATTTATAAAGTATAAAAACAAAACAAAAAGCTAAAAACCAAAAAGACCAAAAATATCCTTTCACCATGTATATAGACCATGCTTCTACATGTATTTAACCTTGTAAATAAATTTATTTATTTTCAAAACTTCTTGTAAATATCCTATATTATATATTGTAAATAAATAAAATGAAAAGAATCAAAACAAAAATCAAATAAAAATTACAAAATTTAAAATTACAGAAACATATTGTACATATGTCATGTATATAGTTGTACATAACTATTTATTTCACCTATGTAAATAAACAATAAACATAAAATAAAAACACCCTTTTATTCCTTATTTTATTCTATAAATAAATAAAATATAAAATAAGGATAAAATTGTATATAAATAATAATTAAAAATCAAAAATAAAAAATCTACCTAATGTACATATACCTATATATAGCTACATATTGTAAATACCTTATTTTTATTTCCAAAAATTAATTAAAAAACACAAAAAATAGAAAAAAATAAAATAAAAATATTTCATGTTTTGGATTTTTACAAAATCGGGCCCTAGCTACCTTGAATTTGAGTTTCAAAATCTGGCTACGTGGCCCATCCTCATTGGGTCCTGGGGATGTTGACCGCCCGGTCAACTGGCCTCCCCAGGACCACTTCCCACGGGTTCGAGCGGCCAACCCGATTTCTCCATTTTATACCTGCTCGACCCGATTGCCTAACACCCAAACCCCATCTCCGTTTGTCACCTCCCACATCCGACACCCTCGCCGGGCGTCAATCTCGGGGTCCGCGCGCCACCGTGACCCTACCCGAGCTCATCTTTTCGGACCCCGAGCCACTTAAATACCAAGCTCCGCCTCCTCATTCTGCATCTTTGGCTAATCCGTTCCACCCCCAGTGAGCTCCAGTGCCCGAGCGTGAGTGACAGCTCGCTCCAGGTGCCGTCGCAGCGAGGAGAGGGGCCGGTTTCCACTGATCCGGCGACTTAGCACCGCCGTGCTCCGCCCAGAGCAGGAGCTCGAGCCTCGGGCCGAGACAACCCTTGAGGCCACGACCGGGAGCTACCCCAGCTCCAGCATAGTCTCCTCGACCGCCCAGGTAATCCCTTAGCTTCCCTATTTAGCCTAATTTCCATTTTGCCCCAATCCGCTCCGCCGCCGTGTTCCATCGATTCCGACCACCTCCCGCGTCCGTTCGATCATCGGAACCCATATTCACCTCCGCCTTCCCTCCGCGCACCTTCTCCGCCCCTCCGTTCAACCCAGCTCGCACAGGAGCTGGGATTCGAATCCCCTCGCCGTCTCTTCGTCGGGATTCATCCGCTCCGACGCACAGACCACCTCCACGCCGTCTAACCGGGTCGAGGCACTTTGCCCTCGACCCGCGAATCTCCTGGTTCCATTTACAGGTCAGTGCGAGCCTATCTGAAGGCTCGAGTCTTCCAAGCCAGGAGCTCTCCTCCGCTGACCTCGCCGGAGCCCCTCCAGGGCTCGGCTGGGCCATCGGAGCCGACCATCAGCTGCGGAGCTTCATCGCGCACCTTCTCCGATCTTCAGAGGCAGCAGACGAGGACCACCGCGCTCGCACGAGGCCGGCGAAAGTCGCCGGCGACTTGTTCTTCCTGGATCCTCCTAGACCGTCGATCGTGCCTCCTCGCTCCAGGTGTGATCTGAGCCGTCCATCTCCGGAGTTGTGTCGAGCGTCCGATCTGAGGAGACGCCATCTGGAGCGCCCACCAGCCATATTCGTCAGATCAGCCACGTGGAGCGCATCCGACGGCCCGCTTAATAAAGGGTAAATTACCCTTAGGCCCAGCTCTCGTTTTTTTATTTAGCTTTAGTCCTGTAAATATTTTAGCAAGTTGTTTTAGTTTAGGGTTATTTGCACATTGGACCTCGTACGTTAGTTTATTTGCATTTATGCCCCTGCCTGTGTGAGCCACGTGCGTCGCCACGTGTTTTATTGGTGTAATTGCAACCTTAGCCCCTGTAGTTCTGGATGTTCATTAATGAATGAAAGCTTTTTAGTATTTGCATCCATGCCCCTGTGAATGTTTTAATTGCGCATGTGCGCTTATTTTAGGGTAAATTGCATCTGAGGTCCCTGGACTTTTGGTACGTGTTACCAAGTAGTCCCCGGACCTTATTTTCTTTACAAAGAGGTCCCTGAGTGCCCCAGGCACGCGCCGCGCGCGTGCGTTGCTGGGTATTTTGCACCTGGACCCCCAGAACTTAGGGTATTTGCACTTCAGTCCCTATGCACAGTGCCCTCTTTTGATTTTTGAATAAAATATCAAATCACCTCCAAATTCGATGAAAATTTGACACATGGCTCCTGCCATGTTGTAGGATTTTTGAGAATTTTTTAGGACATTTTTTAGTTTATTTGTTATTTTTAAAAATTCAAAAACCCTTATTTCAGCTATTTTCTAGTTTTAAAAACCCCAAAAAAATATAAAAACCCCCTAAAAAATTCTATAAAAATTAGGTACTGTTTCTTTGGTGTTCTTTTATTTTCTAGCCAATTTTGGCTATTTTTCACTGATTAAAAACCATAAAAACTTAAAAACACCTAAAAACCCATAAAAATTCTAGTAATTAATCTAAAAAATCAAAAACAATAATTTTGGTACTCAAATTTTCCTTGTTTTACCTAGTTTACAGGAAAAATACCTCCAGGCACTTTTGAGATCCTTGGATATTTTATTTAGGGATTTTGGACCTGGCTGGACAGTACCTTGCATTTTTATTACTGTTTGATTTTTAGAAAATAAAATGCACATCAGAAAAATTCCAAAAATTCACCAAAAACACTAAAAAACCTAAAAAACATAAAAAACATTTTTGTTTGAATTTTTGCTTGATTTTTGATGCATTAAATAACTAGCTAAAGTCTGCTTGACTTTGTGTTTCTTTTGTTTTCTTCACATTTAAAAATCCAAAAAAAAATATAAAAATCATTAATAATCACTAAAAATACTTGTCTTTTATTTTATTTCATTTTTACTAATTCGTAGGCCTTTGGCCAACCCGTGCTCCTCGAGTTCGACCCTGGGTGCTATACCAGGTTAAACATTTAGCAGGACCACTTGCCTTGTTTGATTGATTTTATTTCTATTAGTGGTTCGATTTTTCTTGATATACATGGTCTGATTGCTCGGGTCACAACGACCCTATTTCTGTACTTCATACCCTAGTGCTCAGGCCTGTTATCATGGCTCTCCCTAACTAGAATGACAAAGAGACTGACTTCTCCAGTATGACAACCCAATGATTCCCCAATCCAATAACTCATTCCTCAAGGAGCGGGGTATTCCCTTCTAAGTTCTAGTGGCAACTAGCTCAAGAGAAGGGGGTGAAGAGAAGAATGGATGGTAGCCAGTGTAGCTACCTATCCTAGGATGCAAGACCAGTGTAGTCAAGTAATCCAGCTGCAGGCTCACATGATATGACTTTGGAACTCAAGCTTGCTTATTGGCTTTACAACATATGTACATACTTTACAGGAATTTTATTTTTGTACAGGCCTGTCCATTTTTTTTGAAATACTATTCACAACAGCATTTACATAGGGTGTTTTTCCTCGTGAGCCAGTAGACTATCCCTCTTTTGAAGCTTTATCGCAATCCACACTCTCATGTCTTTAGACTTCCTTATCATTGGATGGGTTGGGGTGCACTTCCCTCCCTAGAGGAGGTCAAATGTTTCCAATTGTGTGCATCTCATACCGGCAAATCCAATCCCCTCACCACTCCAACTGAGTTGAGCCATGTGAAAGGTGCAAGTGTCCAAGTTAGGTCATTATCAACAAGAGTCGTGCGTGTACTCCGAAATACTGTACATAAGCAGTCAAGAATCCATTGAACTAAGTCCCGTGATCCTCAAAGAATTAAGTCAACTAGACCCGAAGTACCTCAAACCCAGTTCTTGTAAGGTTCCTGTTATTAGGTAGATTTTAAGGTCCAATCAAGCTCCAATCTCTGGATTTTACTTAGACTTGTTCAACTATTAAACTCAATCCGAAAAATGCTCATGTTATGCAAATAATTTTTTTGTGATGCAAATTTCATGATTTTGAACTTTTTATGGATTTTTAAAAAGATGATGCATATGCTATTCTTTTTTTTTGTATTTTTCAAAAAGATTTTTCAAATGTTTTTGATATTTTTAATTTTGCAAACGTTTTTAGCTTTTTTTGAAAACAAAAAGGTTTTGGATAAAAACTACGTACAAATTTTTACACAGGGATGCTTCTTATATATACAAGAAGTGGATTTTAAGAATTTACAAGGGTAAGTGATCAATTTTATAAGTAGATATATATAATGAATTCTGGTGTGATGTATGTGTTCCTCAAATTTCTTTGAAAAGGTTTTTCAAACAATTTTTGAAAACTAAATTCCAAAATATTTTTTACAAACAATTTTAAAAACATGTACACACATTTGCAAATCATTTTGCAAAGGTTTTTCAAACATTATAGATAGATTTTTCGAATATTTTTGCAACCATTTTTCAAACCATTTGCAAATCATTTTTCAATCATTTTATTTCGCACAAAGAAAATAAAATTTTCAAAACAAAATGTTTTTACAAAGGTTAAAAACATGTAACAAAATGTTTTTAAAATAGTTTTCAAAAGATTTTTCACAAAGTTTTTCAAACTATTTTTCAAACATTTTGCAAAAAACATTTTCACTTGATTTATTAATAAGTAAATACAAAAAGAATTTGAGGAATAATTAACATCTTTTTATTAATAATCTTTAATGAATTTAATTAGCTATAATATTAATAAAATACGAAAGTACGAGTTATGGGTTAAGGTATATAAGCAGTATATACGACCCCCCAATAATTAGCTTGAGCTATATCCTCATAGATCGGAGAGAAAAAAGAATACATAACTCGCACTAAGTATAGGCAAGCCTAATAAATAAATAAATAAATGAACAAATGAGATGTTGACCGTCCCCCCTATACTTAGGATCAAATAATCCTAAGTATAACATGTTGTACACAAAGCATGGAGGGTCAAGGGTGGGAATGAATAGATCGTACTCAGATTGTCTCCCCCTATACTAAGGGTAAGATATCCCTTAGTATAGACAAGAAGAGGAGACAATGGAGAGGATCGAAAAGAATGAACACCCGGGGTGCACACCTCCCTATACTTAGGACAAAGTGCGTCCTAAGTATAGAAAACTGTCTACAGGGGATGACACCTTTTATCCAAAAAAGAAGATAGAAAAGGAAAAGAAGAAAATAAGAAAAGAAGAAAATAATATATCACAGCTCAGTATGTGTACCCCATATACTTAGGACAAGGTGCGTCCTAAGTATAGCAAAATCAAAAGATGAAGACTAGGTAGTAGACATAACGGAAGAGCGAAAAAATGATATGTATAGATGAATCTATACAGCGGAAGATGGAAGTGAAAACCATGTATGAGATGCAAATGATATGAGTCAAAGAACGCATCTCATACCAGAAGAATGGGGGCAACGTCAACGGTCGGTGGATCATGATCTAGATAGTACTTCAAGCGCTGACCGTTAACACAAAAGGTAGAGGAAGATGACAGCTCGGATATATCAATACTACCATTGTCATTTACCTTCCTGACCACATACGGGCCTTTCAACTTACTCTGCAATTTCCCTGGAAATAATTTCAGCCTAGAATCAAACAACCATACGCGCTGATCAGGCTCAAACTGTTTATGGCTGATATGAGAATCGTGCCATGTCTTCACTTTTTCCTTATACTGTAGGCTGCTAGAAAAGGTTGTATCTCTCAACTCCTCCAGGGCTGCCAACTCTGCTTTCCTCTATTCTTCTATACTCTCGGGATCCAATAATAACTCAGTAACTGCCCGTAGTGACTTGTGCTTGATCTCCACTGGTAGATGTCACGGCTTGCCATAGACGAGATGAAAGGGAGATGTCCCTAATGGAGTCTTGAAGGAAGTCCAATAGTCCCACAAGACAGAGTCCAAAAGCTGTGACCAATCCTTTCAGTTTGGGCGGACAACCTTATGTAAGATAGTCTTGATCTCCATGTTCGATACTTCAGCAAAACCATTAGTCTGAGGGTGATACAGCGTGGCAACACGATGGTCAATGTTGAACTCGTCTGCAAGGGCCTTGACCTTGTCATTGATAAAGTAAGACCCCCGTCTGAAATCAGAACTCTAAGTACCCCGAATCGTGAAATGATATTTTCCTCAAAAAGCGACACACGGTTTTAGCATCTGCGGCTCAGGTGGGGATGGCCTCAACCCATCGGCTCACATAATCCACAGCGAGCAAAATGTACTCAAACCCTTGACTCTTAGGAAATGTGCCCATGAAATAAATAGCCCATAGGTCAAAAACATTACAAGAGTGAATGGGCTGCATGGGCATCATATCTCTCTGTCTGCAAGTACCCATCTTCTGACAGTCAGTACATCTCTTCACGAACTCATCTGAATCCTTGAAGAGAGTAGGCCACCAACCGGATTGGAGCACCTTCTGTGCTGTCCGTCTCCCAGAATGATGTCCTCCTACCTCAAGCTTGTGGCAGTAGGTGAGGATGCTATGCAGCTCTTCTTGAGGAATGCACCTCCTCTAGATGCTATCCCCTCCTTCATGATAAAGGACGGGATCCTCCCAATGGTAAAACTTGGCCTTCACCAGGAAGGTCTCAAGTTTCTGCCTGGGCCAACCTTGTGGAACCGTCTTGGCAACAAGATCGTTCACAATGTCGACGTACCATGGGAGCGAGGTGATAGCAAAGATCACCTCATCTGGGAATGTCTCTGTGATAGGTGCACTGGGCTCAGATTCCTCAAGGTTCTCTAAGCGGGAGAGGTGATCCGCCACCACATTCATAACTCCAGGCTTTTCCTTAATCTCAATGTCAATCTTTTGGAGCAGAAGGATCCATCTGGTAAGACGAGCTTTGGCATCCTTCTTGGCCATGAGGTACCGGATGGCCGTGTGATCCATAAAGATAGTCACTCTAGATCTGAGAATATAAGATCGATACTTATCGAAAGCAAAGACTACAGCCAGCATCTCCTTCTCTGTCGCAGTATAATTCCGCTGAGTGGCATCCAAAGTTCGGCTGGCATAGTGAATGGAATACGACAATCCATCCCTCCTCTGTCCAAGAACATCCCCTATGGCAAAATCAGAAGTGTCCGTCATGATCTCGAATGGGAGAGACCAATCGGGTGGCTAAATGACAGGAGCCGTGACAACCATATTCTTGAGATTCTCAAAGGACGCAAGACACTTATCATCTACAATGAACTCGGTGTCTTTCATCATCAATTAAGTGAGCGATCGGGCAATATGACTGAAGTCCTGAATGAACCGTTGGTAGAAACTGACATGCCCCAGAAAAGACCGCAATTGACGCAGATTGGATGGTGGATTGAGTTTTCTAATGATATCCACCTTGGCCGGATCGACCTCCATGCCCCTGTTGGAGACGATATGACCAAGGACCGTCCCTTGAGTCACCATGAAGACACTCTTCTCCCAAGACAAGACAAGGTTGATCTCTATGCAGCGCTGAAGCACACGGTCTAGGAAGTCAAGATAGGCATCGAACCCATCGCCATAGACCGAGAAGTCATCCATGAAGACCTCTAAACAATCACCCACCATGTCCTAGAAAATGGACAACATGCACCTTTGGAATGTCGTCGGGGCGTTATACAGACCAAAGGGCATCCGTCTGAAAGCATACGTCCCAAACGGACAGATGAATGTCATTTTCTCCTGATCTTCGGGCGCAATGGACACTTGATTGTAACCGGAGTACCCATCATGAAAACAATAGTGACTCTTCCTAGCTAGCCTCTCGATAATCTGATCAGTGAATGGGAATGGGAAATGATCCTTCTTGGTGGCCTGATTCAATCGTCTGTAGTCCACACAGACCCTCCAAGAAGTGGGTACCCGGGTAGCTTTCTTTTCCAGACTCACTCAAAAATGTATTAATATCTGTCTTCTTGGGTACCACATGTAATGGACTAACCCACTTGGAGTCAAAGACTGGGTAGATAAATCTACGCTCCACCACTTTGATATTTCCTTCATGACCACATCTTGAAGATTTGTGTTCAGCCGTCGCTGGAACTCACGTGAAGGCCTAGCGTCCTCCTCAAGATAGAAGTGGTGGAAGCACAGAGCCGGACTAATCCCCTGGAGATCACCTATACTCCATCCTATCACCTTGTGGTTTCTTTCAAGAATCTCCATCAGACAAGATTCTTGCTCTCCAGACAAACCTGTCGAGATAATGACTGGGTGCATATCTGGTTCACCCTCAAGGAATCTATACTTCAGCGACTGCGGTAAGGGCTTCAATTCTGGACAACTGAGAGATGGCTGATATGGCTTCTGATATGTCTCTGTGAAGGCTACTAGGTCTGCATGTGAGAACTCTCGCTGTGCATGAAAATCTGACGAAGGGAACCTTGTTGAATCATATACGAACTGTAGTGGTTCACAATCCATCCTAGTTGTCGGCTCAGAATGAATCAGACACGGAAAATAGCCATCAAAATCATCCCAATCAATGTCTGAATCCGAGGGATCTGAACTAGAAGAAGAAGACTGAAATTCTTCATCACCACTCGTCCCATAACTGTCAGCCTCAAAACTATTCTCGTCCAGGGATGTGCTCTCCAAGCTCTCAATTGCCATAGGCTGTAAATAGAGTGACTGTAGGCAAGGCGGGGGTCTGTGCTACTAGATCTGTCCAAATGGATTAATCATCTGTCATCACAAAATCACACTCCTGGTGGACGTCTAGCTCGTCCTCTGTCATCTGCGCGGTATCACTGGACTGCTCTGAGCATGATGATTCTCTCGCTCTGTTCTCCTCGATCGTCTCTATTTGTAAGCTCTCACCCTCTACGCGAAAGCATATCTTCCCACTATCATGATCGGTCACCGACTTGGCAGTGGCCAAGAATGGGAATCGAAGTATGATGGGGGCATTGGTTACCGACTCAGGGATCTCCATGTCCAATACAATAAAGTCCACGAGGAATTTCAGGCACTAAATGGTAACGACCACGTCTCTCAACAACCCCTTCGTTCTCTTAGTCGACCAATCAGCAAACTGAAGGATTGTCCTGCTCCGAAGAAGAGGACCAAACTCGAATCAGTTGAGTAAGTCTACCGGAAGGAGGTTGATAGAAAAGCCGCTGTCTAATAGTGTACGATCGAAACGCTGCTCCTGAATCTCGCATCTGACATAGGGAGCTCCTGCATCAGGTCTCTTGGCTGGCAGTCAGTTCTGAATGGTACAACAAGTAGAATGGGTGAGCACATGGATCTGATCTTTGTGGTTCCTCCTCTTCCTGCGGACTGTAGTCTTCTCTCTCAAGCTCTTTTGGAAGAGGGCGATGTGCTTAAGTGCCACCTGTAGAGTCAGTTGGATCTGGAATATATCAATCATCTGGTTGTTGAACTCTACCTGTTGAGTCTTTTTTGGATTTTCGTTTTTATTCCCTTTCGCCAAGCGGAGTGCTTGAGGGAAGGGGTTGGAAGGGGCCTCCTCAGTTGGAGGACTGGGAAGAGGTTCCTGTGCTTGTGAAGGAATAGAATCCATACAATGATCATCATGCAACACATATGGACGTGAAGTGTATACAGAAACCTTTCCATTATTCATATTTTTGTTCTTTTTCTTGTTACCACTATCTTGAGAAACAAAAGGTGGCAACAAAACATGTGGGAGCTCAATAAAAGTAGAAGCGGTGGCCTCAGTACCACCAAGGCATCTGTCTTCACGGCATCAGCACCACGCTCTCGCTCTACATCAACAATGGTGGCCTCAGCACCACCATCTGCATCAGGTGTCACGACGGCCTCATCACCATCATCTGGATCTCCATCATTGGTGGCATCAGCACCTCTACTCTGCTTATCTGGCGCTGCTGGTTCCTCATGCGGTTGTCGCTCATATGAGGCGTCGCCGGCTGGCATCCTACCGCTCCCAGTAGTCACGAAATCAACATCATACAAAGAAGACATGCCACTTAAATAGTCACTAGGAGAGGTATCCTCTGTAAACTGTACCTGCTCAGACTTCCTTTTTAGATTGTTTAGGTTAGGCTTGATCTGTGCAGGTATGGAAGCCTTGCCCTTGATGATATACCTCATCTCTTTCCAGAACTCATCCATTTCCCGTTAGAAGGATGACTACTGATCAGAAATCATGCGAGTGAGGTCATCTAGAGCTGGGTTCTCAAAGGTAGGTGCCTGAGAATCGGATGTATTCCCCTGTCGAAAATGAGGCTACTGTTGGTAATGGGGAGGATGGGAGTATGTCTGGTGAGCCTGCTGACGCTGCCTCCACTGTTGTCCCTGATAGACGGGATGAGAACTCTGCTGGTACTGCTAGTGGGCATACTAGGGATGCTGCTGCTGTCTATTTTGATGGCCCTGAGCTAGAGACTACTGCTGGGATGAGGTGCCACCAGTGGTCCAATGGAATCTGGGGTGATCGCAACGAATCCCGGGCTGCTGTGGGTACTGGCCGTATCATATCCTGTTAACTTCCATCAATGGTTCCAGCTCATCGGGTTGTTGTGGAAGAACTGCTAATGGCTGATCCTACTAATAGACCACCATCTGAGTGTCCTAAGATGGTGGTGGCAGTGAGTAGTGTTGTAGCTGCTGGATCGACTCTACCTGGATGTGGTGAACCTGGCGGTACGAAGCAGAGGGCTGGGTGGAGCTGCTACTGCTGGGATCGCCCCGTGACCTGGGAGGCTGCTGAGTAGACGTTTGTGCCTCCTAGATGCAAAGAATCTGCTTTATCAGGTCACTCATGGTCTTCGTGATAAGGTCCATCTGGGCAAGACATTGACTCTGCTTCTTCTCAAGAATCTCGATGCGGTCCAGCTTCTCTGAAATGATCCCCATGTTGGTAGCGGTGGATTCAGCCTATGCTGAAGCTGTTGACGGAGTGTGTGTACTGCATCGATGCGTGCTATCCTTTGATATCCAACTGCCTGTGGTGGAAGCTTCGGCTGTGTATAGACGCGGTCTTGGGCCATGACTGTGGAGTTCTCTGTCATTCCCTCATAAATCTTCCAAACTGCATCTTCTCCCTTGGAGAAGTAAGATCCACTACAAGAGGCATTGAGAAGCCCCAACAGCTCTGGTGTCATCCCACAGAAGAAACTATGATCCAGATTGGGCTTGGATATGTCGTGATGTGGACACCGGTCAATGAGCTCTTTGAATCGGTCCCAAGACTCATGGAATTGCTCATTCAGGACCATGGTGAAGTTGATGATCATAGCTCGCGCTGCGTTGGTCCGGTCGAGTGGATAGTACTTGTTCAAGTATTCGCGCTGGAGCTGTGCCCATGATGTGACGTACCTTCTAAGGTGCTTCAACCAGTAGGCTGCTCTATCAGCTAATGAGAATGGGAAGGCAATCATTTTGATCGTGTCCTCGTCCACTAATCCATCGTGGACAATGTTGCAAATCATCTCTATCTCTTGCAGATGGAGATGAGGCTCTTCGGTGGCTAGCCCGTGAAACTTGGGTAATAACTGTATGGTCTGCAGGCGAAGCTCAAAGTTCCCAACAATGGGAGGAAGCTGAATCCATCGGTGAGTGAGGGTCGCGGCTGGGTTTTGCAACTGCCTCATGGTCATAGGCAGCGGCCTCTCTTGCTCAGGCTCTCCTCATTCGTCTGCAACATCTGGTATGTCTCCTCCACCGCCCCTAGGTCTGTCATCTCTTCCTTCTCGCATATGCGCTATCTCCCTCATGAGGTCACCCATGAAAATTCCCTGGTCTCTGATATGTCTCTGCATGGTCTCCAGGGATGCTAATAGTGAGTTGTTGATGGCAGCTTGATCATATAGGAATGGTGGTGGTCTCTGCTCATCTGGGTGTTCCTCTTTGTCGTCCATGTCTTGGGTCTCTACAAAGGCAAAAGAACCCATCTCAGGTGCCATCAAATGATCTGAGCTCTGTGCTGCACTAAACTCTGACACTCTTGGATTGATGGAAGAAGAAGGGTGGTCGAGAGGGAACAAGGTGGACGTAAACTCAAGCTCGAAGAGTGAGTCTGGACTACCCGGAGCCGTCCTATATGAATAGGGAGGAGTGCTGGATAGCGGTGCCGCCAGAGACGGCCTAAGAGATCTCCTTCCCATCATCGTGATTATTGAGAAGAGTGAGGTTGAGAAATGAAGAAGGGGGGCAAGATTGTGCACAATTATGCAGTGTTTTTGATCTTGACCTTAATTCAACTAGTCAATCAAACACAATGCAAGGGATTCACCTACACAACGCATGAAGCCGTGAAGGATCGGCTTATCTTTGTAGTTTTTAGATTGAATTCAGGCAATTAATCTTTGAACGAGTCCTTACAGCGCTACGCCTATAAGAGAGAGAGTACTGCCAGAAAAGAATCCAGTACTTGTCCTCCTCCTGTGTAACTTGTAGTCTGCACTTTTTAAGGTCCTTGTAACCCTTCCCGGATCCCTACTCAGCCAAAGAAATAAAGGGAGGAAGACGATAGGCGAAACCGATACTTCAGATCTCGCTCACAACGGAATCACTCGTGAGCATGCAAGATCCTACTTGGACGCAAGACGATGAGACAGACGCCCCCATGAAGGCGTGGCCTATGCTCGATACATCGGACAAGGTCAATGCTCTACACAACAGACAGTCATCAATGCCGACCAAGCCCTACTCGTCTACGTACGATAGAAGAGCCAATACTTCGGAAATCCAGGCGATACACAAGGCAGCCGCAAACTGGGTTTTGGGCTCTAATCCTTACGAAGCCGCTCTATCACTTGGAAGGAGACCTTCCCATGCAACCTGAATACAATGGAGGGCTTTGCTCACCCCAAGCAATGTGTCCAATTAGCCGATTTTATTTAGGTCAAGTTTTCTTTAGCAGTCCCTTTTATAATTTTTTTGGTGTTATTACTTGCTTTGAGTCAATTCAATACAAGCGCCTAACATTTTTTAATTTTTCTTTAGTTCCTATTTGATCCAAAAATAGAGGGAGAGACTCGGAAAAGCAATGCGAGTTGGCACCAAGATGGAAATCTCACCTTTGCGCCTAAATGATGAATGCTCAAGTAAGAAGAATTACAGTGCCTCCAGCTCTCTTCATGCATGATGCAACGTAGGAATTTATAAACCTAATCTATATGCAGTATGCAATCCGATGAAATCGCCCAAGGGTGAGGGTAGACTATTACAGTGAAGAAGCATTTTCAAAATTTGACTAAGTCCAATGAATCGAGACTATAAGTGCATGCAAGGTTAATTAAGGTGTTTGGACCTAATCTTACGCCAATCAATCCTAAAGCTAGAGCTCAATCACATAAAATAAGAAAACAAAGGGAAAAATGCGATGAAAATCCAATGAAAATGACAGTGAGCTCCCAAGTTTACAAACACTTAGAAATTAGGCCCGAATGTCCAAGTCCGAATGTACCTATATTATTACAAATAATATACTCTCTCTCACCAAAAATTACACAAAAATGATGAACTAAATCTAAATCTACATCAAAGTCTTCTTGGTGCTCAAGTAGCAGGATGAAGCTGGCTTCACGTGGGTGCGTCGGCTCCTAAAGAAAGGCACCTCTCTCGATCTGTGGTACCTCGCACGAAGTCAAGAAAGAATAGGCTAGATAGCTCAAAAATATAAGTCAAATATAAAGTAAATAAAAGAAGCAATAATGGTAAACAAATAATCACAATCAAACATAAAATATGATCTATACGTTGTTGCTCCTCGACAACGACGCCATTTGATTGAACGAGAATTAAGGGAGTCTAAATGTCTCACACAACGCGGAGACAAAAGTCGCTACGGCGACCCTCAATAAATCCCGATTAAGACAACAATCAACCCCCAATATGTATCAAGCAATAAGAAGTAAATGTGGAGTCAAAAATTATTTTAACTCTACAAAAATGTGTATAGTGTGCAAGTGTGTAGAGGTCGAACACAGGGAGCAAGCAAGATAGATCAAGCAAAAATGCACAAAATGTGATGTGTGATCAAGTGCCTACAAGCAAATTCTTGTGAGTTTTTAATTTTTAAATTTTTTTCTTTTTTATTATTTTTATTTTTATACTTTTATATTTTACATTTTGAATTTTCTGTTTTTTATTTCTTTTTATATTTTATTTTTTTATTTTTTTATAACTAGAATATATAGACAAGTAAGAAATAGAGAAAGATAGAGTATTTATAAAAATGAGTAAAAATAACCAAAAATCAGGAAATAAAATATTTTTGGAGTTTCTATATTTTTCTATTGTTTTTTGTGATTTTTCCAGATTTGTACAAAATTTTTTGGTATTTTTAAAGTCAAAAATACTGAAAACAGTGAATTAAGCTACTGGCTGATATTAAAATGAGGATGAGAAATAGAAATCAGAGTCCAAAATTCCTCAAATTAATTTTAAATTAAAGGCAATAATATAAGGAAACAATAGAAATTGAGATTATATTTTTAGGATTTTTCTTGAAATTTTTAAATTTTTAGGAAGACTTTTGTAGTTTTCTAATTATCAAGGTTTTTGTTTTGAAATTTTTATGATTTTTGGACAGGAATCAAAATACACGAAAATACACAGACGGTAATTTTTTTGGATATTTTAAAGAAGTTTTTATAATTTGTAGCTATTTTCTAATGCAAACACTGTTGAAAATGCTTGTTTTTTAATTTTTATAAATACAAAAATGAAAGAAAATGCGAAATAAAAATATGGCGTGAATCTACAATGCAACAGTAACCTAAGGTAATTTTTGTGGATTTTTTAGCAATTTAGAGATGCATGAAATAAATAAAGATAACAAAAAGAAATTACACCACTAACAAAGGCATATATGTAAATAAGCAAACACCCAAGGGCCACAATGCAATTTTTCCACAAAAAATTTAACTAATAAATTAATTTCCAAGTCCAAATACAAACACCAAAAGCCACTAAGGGCACGCCTGCAATTTTCCCAACCCCGCGCGTGACTGACACGCGCTTGGCAAGGACCGAAATGCAATATCCAAAAATCCCAAGGGCTGAAATGAAAATTACCCAAAAATATAACACGTTACAAAATAGTTCCTGGACTGATACCAAATAAATAAACCCTCACGGGGGTCCTTGCAAAATGTCCAGTCACCTCACTCGCACAGGCACGTGAGGTGACGTGTACTGGACCTACTTGCAATTAATGAAAGTTTGGGGATACATATTTATGGACAAAATAGAAATACAAAATGGCGGGGGGTGAAAGTGCAAAATACCCCTTTGCGCGCGATCCAATAGCCGGTAGCGATACACGTAAACACGTGGCAGCTCAGGAGCGCTTGATAATGCTTCGCCGATGAGAGGCTCCGATTAGATCCACTAGAAGTGATGAACGGTCGAGGCGCAAGCAGATCTACAGGATCTGAACTGGAGCAAGGGCCTGATCTGACGGCGGAGAGGCGACCTCCAAGAACAGTGAAGAACACCGGCGACGGTGAACTTCCCCGGGCTAGATCTCGGCCCTCTGATGGTCTGGAAGTGAACGAGGTGTCCTGGGCTCCTCCTGTGCTACTCCTCTAGCTCTTGGTGGCTTCATAACGCTCCGGTGGTAGCTGGAGCTCTCGTAAAGTGGCGGCAGAGCTGTGGACCTCCAGACACCTCCGATGAAATATCAAAATGAGCCCTTGGCTCGAGTTGTACTTCAAGGACATGCAGAAAAGCGTCAGAGGGTCCATGGCAAAATGCATGGACCCTGTGGTGGTGGAGTGGCGGCGAGGAGCGACAAAACGAAGGGTGGCCGGAGGAGCACTCCGGCGAGGTGTACGTGTGGGCGATTCAATGGACGAAACTCAAAGATATTTGGGGGGATATGATCCTACTGCTAAGGCAAATGATGCGAAGAAAATAAATGGAAGAAAGTGGCTGCCTCAATGGTCGGAACCAGAGTGTAGTGTACCTCTACGCCGGCGAAAGCCAGAGGTGGTGGAGCCTCCTAGGGCTTCGCTCGACCAGCCTGAAGATCTCCAAAGGAAGTTGTCACCTTCCTTGAGCTTTTGGGTATGAGAATGGGAGCTAGACCTGGGATTGAGGGGTTCAAAATTTTGAATGGAAGGTCGTGGCTCAATATAAGGGGTTGACGAACGGCTGAGAAGATCGAAGCAGATCGCTCAAATCGTCGACCCACAGCCCTAGGTTAGCCTAGAGCGTGAAAGACCAACAATCGAGGAACAAAAGTCATGAAGGGTTTGTCATGAAAGAATGCAAGATTTGACCTCGAAAAAATCGTGAAAGAAGGGGTGAAACGAGGTCTGACACGGGCGCGGAGGTGAGGGACGGCTAGTTGACCTGCCGGTCAACGTGGACTGGCACCTGGTTGGTCCACGTGGACCAACCAGGAAAAAGCCCTGGAAAATGATTTGTAAATTCGATTAAAAATAAAAATAAATTAATTAATTTTTTTATTAAATAAAAAATATTTATAATTTTATGAAGTATTTTAATTTGATTTTTAATTATTTTTATGAGGTATAAGTTAACAAGTTACCTTTTTAGGTCTACATAGCTATATATATCTATATATTTTAATGTTTTATTTTTATTTTGTATAGCTAATTTATTTATTTTTGTTTATTATTTTATAAATTTGTAAAGTATTTTTATATAATTAAATATATTTTTATTTTTTTCTGATATATTTTGTACACTTAATAAAATATAAGTATTAATTATATAGGTATATATACCGGTACTATATCTCTGTATATTATATACATGTATTTTATTTTGTGTTTCTTTGTATTTTTATTCTGATTTTAATATACACATAAATGATTAATAATATTATAAAAATTATAAAATCATAAAAATATAAAAATAATTAATAAAAAATGAATATTTTAATCTGTACAAGTATACAATAGGGGTCAAAAACTCAACTTTCAAATCGTAGCTCCGCCAAATGCGAAACCACCACCATTAAATAGCTTTTTTTAAATTATATACAATTAAAGGTGAGTTTGATGCATTTCAAGTTTTTATGAGGGAGATACAGGTCTGGGAAGTTGTGTTTCTGGTTTTTTATTCAGAACATAACTTTTCATCTGTACAATATTTTTGTATGAAATCAATTTTTTAATTTTATTTATTTAATTATCTACAACTTTCATGTACAAAGTTTCTTTATTAGAGGTATAAAAAGTGGAACCAAAAATAGGTCCCAAAATGAATAAAGAATGAATAAAATAAAAGGTATTTTGGCCCTTATCTCCCCCTAGTTTATTCCTTGTCGACCTAGTCATCAAGATGCCTAGGTCTCGGGGTTTCGGGTCATAAAATATTTACAATATTTTATTCTTTTTCTTTTCTTTTCTTTATTCTATTATTTTGGATTTAAAAACTCTATTTTATACACTATTTACATGCACATGTATAAATGCTAAGATGCTGGAATTAAGGTTATTTACATGCATTTGCCAGGGTTTTTGAGGCCAAAATGATAGAATAAAGATGATGAAATGTGGATTCATCAACCACCACTTTCCTCCTCCTAAAAAACCCATCACTGCCCCTTGAGGCATTTGTACACCTTTACGCGAGATTAGTCCTAGCATCACTCTATCTCTCTGTTATAGAGGAAGGAGTGATCGACAATGTGACGATGATCCTTCAACCACGGTGAGACCCATGGTCGAGATGACCATGTTACGGTAGCCATTGTTGTCATACGAGCTTTGAGGAGCACCAACCACATCAAGCGATGACCCTGAGGTTTTCACAAACCTCTAGCCAAGCATTCGTTCATCTCCAGCCCAGATCTTCAATTTCCAGATAAGAAGAGATGCATTTATCTTCTTGTATCCTTCAATTATTTTACTCAATAGATAGAAACAAACATCGAACCATGTCATTTCTGGTCTTCACCGTGGATCTTTGATCTACATGAAAGGCTTTGTTCTCCATATCTCTTGTTGTATCGCACACTTCCACTCCTATCTTCATTCCCCTTCAGTAATGGTGGAGAGCCAATTAAGGCTTCCCCTTCTTAATTTGATTAAACCTATCGCTCGACTCACAATAGCAGGCACTCACGTCGTCTTGCTTCGACTTTTCTTTTCTAACACCTGCTGGCTCAAGATAATTTCAATGGCTGTAATCCACATACTCCTTTCGATCTAGAGATACCTCCCCGATGGTTCTTTATCGTCTCAGACTTCAAGATGTACTTGGATCTTCGTCAACATTGTACTATCTTCACAAGACAAGCAAGAATAATCGTCGACTTGTGGAGAATCTCCAGGAGCATGATTGAGGAAGGAGGGGCTCATCGGAGCCAAACATTGTAGCCATCGCGTACAACAGTGCTCTTATGGGGAGGAGGCACATACGCTGTTGGATCACCCCAGTTTGGGGATGATCCAACAGTCCAATCATGGCCACGTTGACTCGTCCAAGCTCGTAGCCTCGTGCATCACTGAGCCAGAGATAGAGCGTCGCATCTTATCATGTGGCCCGAGCCACGCAAGCCCATCTGAGCCTAGGACGCTCTATCACTGAGCCATAGATAGAGCGTCGCATCTAGCGGTGAGGCGCATGCGGTCCTGGGTTAATGCACATTCACCCACGCCACACCGCAAGCCTCTCCCTAGCCATCTTATTCCTTCTGTGATAGTGAACGTGATCAAGATTGAGCCAAGATGGGTATACAACTCCGGCGAGGCCCACGATTATTGTCTCGTGCCGCATCCCTCTTTACAGAGTTGCTCAAGCTTCATATCCTAACCAGAGATCTTGAGTGAAGACAGAGTTCGTTGAACTCCCATCAAGGCCCGTCTTTGTTGTTTACCTCTGTTCTCCTTGGTTCAAGGTACGTATATGATCTTCATAACTCGTTCTTGTATTTCTTCAATTTTCATTAATCTTTAGAAACATCTATTATCAAAATCATAAAGATTATTCTCTTCAGTGTGGATCCTAACTCCACGTGAAGGGCCTCACCATTTGTTCTCCTTATTCTGCCCAAACTTGATCCAAAGATTCTAGGTGTTGACATCTGGCCAAAACCACAACTATAACCAAACCTGGTGTCACGTGTTTTCTTGAACGTGATGTGAAAAATTGCAGCACCGACCCCTAGTTTCTCAAGATTTACAGATAAGTCCTCCCGCCTTGTGTCAAATGCATATATACCTATGCAGGTTGTTGTAATTACAATTTAGTCCCTATCTGTCGTTATTTGTAATAAAACTTGAAGGTTTTTTTCTTGCAAAAAGGCCCTTGGATTTAATAATGAATATCTTTCCTTATATTTATCCAAATGATGTGATTTTGGTCTCATTTAAAAGCTAATTTGAAGCTCTATATTTTGGCATGCTTTATTGAGGATTTTATTCTGAAAATCATGTTTCAATTATTCCTTATTCTAAGTGTTTATTTTGACCTATAATTGCACTTGAAATTGAACTTTTCTTGATAAATTAAACCTGATAGGCATGCCGAATCTTAGCGACTTAATTCTAGTCATTTATTTTTAATATTAACAATTCATTACGTTCTTCAACTGATGGTTAAACATTTAGACAACATAACGAGTTTAAAAGATAAAACATTGTTGAATGATATTTTGGGACTCATACTTTCATTTTCCTATTCAATGTCAGAAATCTACTTGAATAGATTCAGGGTATTATTTTGATTACTTCGATTTGTTTTTTGGTTGTTTATTCATAATGTGTTTGTCATAATCATATTGTTTGTGCATCATTGTCTTCACCTAATTTATTTTCATAAAAGATGTGTTAAAATTGTGCATTATTGTGATATGTGCATTTATTCATTATAGTTAGTCCAAGATTTTCTACCTAAAATATTTGTCATTTAGATTTCATTACTAAATTGCTCGCGTCCTTTTGTTCAACCCTAGACTTCCCAAGTTAAAAATTAAAGTTGAATCCTCTTCATAGAGATTATTCATTCAGTTCTGTATGACATACTAAGTGCTTGTGCTACAACAGATCCATATTAATACATGCATTTAGCGGTTCATCAGATGGTACTGGTGCCGGTGAACACAACTTCATTAATATAATTATTTTGGTTTTCATATTGTGGTTAAGCTAATTTTTATCTTATTTAGGATAATCCTGCGTTGTAATGTTTTCTGCATTATAATATATATGCTGAAAATCTTTAAAATATCTAATTTCTTTTCCTTTGTGGTATGGCCCATTCATCAAGGATGCTCATGGAGAATGGAGGCTGGAAGCTCAAGCTGGAGTTCCCGTTGAGAAGAACTGTAGAAGATGCCT
Source organism: Ottelia alismoides (assembly GCA_037367405.1). NCBI lineage: Eukaryota > Viridiplantae > Streptophyta > Magnoliopsida > Alismatales > Hydrocharitaceae > Ottelia > Ottelia alismoides. The sequence goes on along the minus strand of JAZKJV010003344.1, from coordinate 307,661 downwards.
TTAAGACAAATCGAAGATTATTCTTTTCATATTTGTTGTATATTATTGTGGACTTGGACTATATTATTCATTTCATGTGTTGAGTTTGTTTCACCCATGTTGGGTGGGACTTAACTTGAATGCTTGATTTAGGATCTAGGCACATGGCACATGGAGCTACTTTCGATTTATTATCCTAAGTGCTTGTTTCGTAAGTTAGGGCACACTAACTTCATCTTATGAGATTCATTCATCTCTAAGATTCATTAGTCTTATGTAATCTACGTTCAACTTAGCTCAAATTAAATTGTTATGTGCCTGCTAATAGAAATAAGAATCGATGCGGTTTTTCATCGACTTGCATGCATTTAGATATATTTTATATTTAGTCTCGCATTTGCATGAAGAGAACTGGCGCCACTATAAGTATTTCTCTTAAGCATAACAACATGATTTTACTTACAAATGTTTTTTCTCTTGTCATGATTTGTCACTTAGGATATTATGTAAAAAGGACTGGATGTTAGACGATGATTTATGTGTTAAGAGATATAATACAAGTGAGAATCGAATTTCTATAAAAATGGGACTATTAATGCAAGTTGATGTAACTAAAATGGAGCTAAAATTCACTTTGTTTTTGGGAGAGTAAACCATGCATTACTTGCATATATATATATATATATATGCTTTTGTTGAGAGGTGAGGATTTATCCCTAGGATAGAGCCCAAACCCTTAGTCAACCAGCTTATAATGAATGCGAATTTTGTGTTATCACCAATAAAAGGGACAAGATAATTAGATCATATCTATGGTCTTCAATGTGTGTATTGGTGAAATAATAGGGTTTGTTTGATCTTTTGTATGACTCTACTATCTCCAAAAATCCTAGGCTCCATTATCATATCCTGAGATTCATCATCTAGAAAATCAGCTAACATTGATCCCTTCATCACTTAGATTAGCTTCTTATTATATATATTTAGGCTTATTTTCAGCCTAGGTATGGGTGGGATCCTTTGTCGTTCTGATTGTTCCCCTCGTGTCACCAGTTTTTAATTCATATCTTTATGCTCAAGCTATTTCTCAGCTTCATTATAGGGGGACCCGAGGCACTTTCTTCATCTAACTGTTTCTTTTACTCATGATGAACCTGTGATTCTTTATTTAGTTCGTGTAATTACTTTTATACATAGCATGAGCCAAGGCTTCAAATCACTTTGTGCTATGAGGACATAGCAAAATCTAAGTATAGGGGATTCTACTATATATTACATATATATACTTTACCCATAGCTCATATTTTTAGAATTTTTCAAACTCTTGGGGTTATGGGTATCTTGTTACATCTTTTAATTGATTTGTGTACAAAATGTTTTTGAAAATAATTTTTTAAAATCATATATACATTTGACATTGTTTTCAAATATTTTACATGATTTTTGAAAATATGGTTTGACATTTTTTAAAAATCATTTGTAAAATGTTTTGAAAACCTACATATTTATGTGGCATTGTTTTGAAAAATATTTTACTTAGCTTTGAAAATGGGGTTTTACTTGTTTTGAAAAATCTTTGTAAAATATTTGCAAAATTTCTATATTGATGTGACAATGTTTGCAAAACGTTTTAAAAAATCTTTTCAAATCTATAGGTGCCTAATTAATAAACTCTCTAACTTGAAAAAAATGGAAAAATAAAAATCACAAAAAATGAACATATTAATTGGTGTTATTCTATGACACTGTCTTTAAGCACTCAAGACTTGAGATGATCTTTAACACTATGTTTAAGGAGTCCCTAGATTTAGAGTTATAATGTATTAATCATTAAGGTCTTAGACTTAAAAATTCACACTCTCGTAGTTTTGACTTAAGGAGGAGTCGAGCAAGGGAAAAGCGGACGGTTACAGTGCGAGAGGTGAAGCGAGTGGAGCTGTGTGTCGAAGACTATTAGGATAGTGGAATCATCGCTTTTGATGGAAAGGAGGGGGCTTACAAGAGGGTGGGCCGAGGCATTCTCAAATCAGCTTTCTGAATGCGAAACACGGGGAAAACGGGGATCAAGCCAGCGACTTCTGTCGTGGCTTCTGCAAGGGGCATTTGTTAGAGGGAGGACCATCTCTTGGCGTAGGAGTAGGAAAAGGACTTCCACTCAGCGGGTGCATCTATGCATGAAGGGTGACCTCCGCTTGAACTAGTCAATTAGAGAACTGCCAGTCAACTCCAATAATGGGCAAAATCATTATCTTTTCCGGGAACATCTTTCTACTCACTAAGTGGCTGCTTTCCATTAGAAGTCCTAGGGAAAGGTAGAAGACTGAGTGAGCAGGCGAGGACTAGCACTTCCTCGGGCCTACAGGCTAATCACGAGAACCTTGTACCCTTCCCGACTACCAATCTGACCCGTACTCTATCCATGACGCACCGTGTTCAGTCACTGGGCATGCTTTTATAATGACGCTGCTGCTCCCGCGCTAAGCTAACTATCCCTCAGGTCAATCCACATTGGTAGGAACGACACATCCTCATCAGGATGGTAGGCATTTAATAGAAAGAGGATGCCCCCTGAACTTCTCCCATATTTTGAGAAGCTCTCAAGCCAGCTAATTTACATGCCCTGTATCCTACTTGATTAGGGAGAGTGGGATGCGCGGTGCAGAAACCATCCAAAGAACAAAGAGGTGAACGAAGGGCCGTCTCAGCAGTGGTTCACGTGGGAATGGACGTATTGGTTCACGTCAAATCATTATAGAGATTCAAGTAACTAGAATATCCAAATTTACATAACATTTACAATTAGCCCTACCCTGCCTTAAAGAGATTAGACGTGAAGATGCGGTGTCTAATTGTTGATTTTTTCTCTTTTGCAGGGACTCGGCCCTAAGTGAGGCCTGGTTTATTATGTCCCATCCAAAAAAAGGACGAGAACGCCCCAAGATATGTTTCGTAGCTGGATTGACGGCCCGGGATGACACAACGGGAGTGGCAGACAAGCCGAGAGGCTAAGACAACAGTGGTAGAGAAAGCCAAGATATGCATGCTATGTTTCATGCTTAATCTCCTTAAAAGAATTCGACTATCACTCACTTGCGCGACTGCATTCATTATTGAGATGAGTCAAAGTATCACTAAGGAGACTGAGATTGGAAGTTTGAGTTTGGATGTGATCTTTAAGATGCTCCAGGATGGGATGAAACTAATGACGGCTTCGTGAAACCTGAGTGTCAGCATCTTAGCCAGTATGGGACATGTTCTCATGCTATCTCTTGAATTTGACCTAAAGTACCAGGGTGTGATGAGATTTAATTAATAAGTTGATTAGTGTGCGCCAGCTTTTGGTAAAACCAGTCGAGCTAGCCAAAAGCAAAGAAGAGATAGAAAGAAATGTTGAAAGAAAAGCTCTCATCATACAAAGTCAAATATCAAAGAGCTCCCAACCAATTCAAAGTATCCATTTGGACCACTACTATTAGGACCAGGAGTCGGGTTAGCACCCAAAAAGGGCTCTGCATCATAAATGCTACAATTCTGGGTGTAGAAGTTATATTAGATACTCAACAAAGGCACACCCTGGTGAATTCCCAGGAAAACAAGTTCAGACGACACCAACTTCTCCTGACATGCACACTGATTGGCAAAAATAAAATGAAAATTATGTTCAGTATTGACACTTGAGAGAACCAGGTTCCAATGAGAGGAAGAGAAAATAAGTACACAATCCTACATACTCCATTATCTGGCCTTTCATATATACCTTTGAAGTCGGACAAACTAAAGAGATGGTAGATTGAGGCAAGACTAGATCTATTCCCTATAGTTGAGGGTTGGTCCCTGGGAAAGCTTCTTAGATTGGAATTTTTGGTAATATGCTGACTATACTCTCATGGTGCAGTCTACACTATGTCCTACTTCTTATATATTTATATATACATTGAGAGTCTTACAATTAGAGGAGTTGAATTCCTTTTAATTAATACTTGGATCAAGATAGAGTTTAAGGATTCCTAAAATCTAGTGTTCTAGATCAAATGAAGCCTTGTATTTTCACTGACACAAGTCAATGATCTCACTAGTTAATCTATCTCTCTAATTTATTTATTAGCTCAAGTACGAGCTTAGCTTAAGTATAGGGGGTGATAAATCCCAAACTTATGAGCTTAATTTAATATATTTATCTCTCTTGCTTAAGTTAATCACAAAGATTCATTGACCAATAACATTAATTGCTAATTTGTGTGTTGTATATAATTGCCACTAATTATTATATATTAATATAACCTTATAATGGGGTAATATTGTATTTATTTATTTCTTATTAAAAACCAAAGCGAAATTAGAGTAATATTGTTTATAAATAAATTAACATAAAACAAAAAGAAAATATAAACAAATAAACAAAAGAAAAATAAAAAGGAAATTGTTTTATATGGTTTTTATTAGTATTTGATTTTTATATATGTGTAAATGACCTCTGATGTCTTTGACTTCTCCATAAAAGTCGTAGATATCATCGAGGTCTACAACTTTCATGTTTATAACTTTTCTTACTTCTCCCTCTAACTAATTCTTTTGGATCTTTCTTTGAAATATTTATTCATCTTAATCCTAAGTGGGCCATATGGCGCTTCCCCAGCCGGCCATGTGTCTCACTTCCCTTATGCCACATGTTTCTCTCCTAACCTTTAGATCTCTGATCAGATCTAATCACGACCAACATTTATAGCCAAATCTCTGGACGTTGGATTCATTAGATCAAATGCATCCTCTGCGTCACCTAGCACCCAAACTTGGGTTGTTGGATCTTAATACAACGGTCTAGATATCTCCTTCAACCTCTCACACTAGCCTTTCCCACTTTTGCAAACCGTTCAACCAGTCTTCTTCTCCCCATTCTCCTACGAACATTAACTACCATCTCCGCTAACATCCATCGCAAAACTGTTCATATAACCTCCCTCTTGTCCATGCTAACCCCCACAACCACCAAATGCCATTGTGGCGTTCATTCGTGGTGGTCGAAACCATAACGAAACCTTCTAGAACTACCAATTTCCTCCTCAAAAACTCGTCGCTGCACGTTGAGGCGGTTGTCCACATCTACACATGCTTAGACCTAGCATCACTCTACCTTTCTGTGATAGAGAGATAGGAGTGATCGACAATGTGACAATGGTCCTTCAACCTCGGTAAGACCCGTGGCTGAGATGACCATGTTACAGTAACCATTGTTGTCATCTGAGCATCGAGGAGCACCGACCTCGTCAAGAGATGACCCTGAGGATTCCACAAATCTCTAGCCCATGCATTCTTTCATCTCCAGAGTATATATTCAATCTCGAGATAAGAAGAGATGCTCTTCATTGTTTTCTTAAATTTTTTTTACTCATTAGATAGAACCAAACTTCGAACCATGTCATTTCTGGTCTTCATCACGGATCTTTGATCTACACGGAAGGTTTTGTTCTATGACACATATCCACTCCGATCTTCCTTCTTCTTTAGTAAAGGAGGAGAACCCATTAAGGCTACCCCTTCTGCATTTGATCAAGCCTACCGCTCCACTCATAATTGCACACACTCACATCGTCATGCTTCGTCTATGCTTTGGTAACACCTACAGGTTCAAGAAAGTTTCAATGCTTGGAATCCACAGCCTCCTTCCAATCTGGAGATACCGCCCCGATGATTTTTCAATGTCTCAGACTTAAAGATATTCGTGGATCTTTGTCAACGTTGTACAATCTTTGTGAGCCATGCAAGAACCATGGCCAACCTATGGAGAACCTCTAGGAGGATGGTGGAGGAAGGAGTGGCTCGCTGAAGCCCAACCTTGTAGCAATCGTGCACATCGGTTCTCTTCTAGGGAGGAGGCACAAATGTCATTGGATCACCCCAATTTGAAATGATCCAACGGTCTAATCATGCCCACGTCGACTTGTCCAAGCCTGTAGCCACATGTATCACCGAGCCAAAGCAGGATTGTCGCATCTTGCCACATGGCCTGATCCACGCAAGTCCATCCGAGTCTAGGACCACATGTGTGAGGCACGTGCAGGCCTGGGTTAATTGCTCATTCACCCCCGCCACTTCGCGAGCCTCTCCCTAGCCATCTAATTCCTTCTGTGACAAAGAACATGATCGAGACTGAGCCAAGATGGGTATACGGCTCCGGCGAGGTCCATGAGTAATGTCTCGTGATGCAGCCCTCTCTACAGAGCTGCTCGAGCATCATCTCTTAGCTAGAGATCTGGAGTGAAGACAAGAGTTCATTGAACTTCAATCAAGGTACATCTTCATTGTTTACCTCTATTCTCCATAGTTCAAGGTAAGTAGATGATCTTCATAATGGATTCTTGCATTTCGTCAATTTTCATTGATCTTTAGAAACATCTATTCTCCTAATCAAAAAGATTATTCACTTCACCGTGGATCCTTACTCCACGCGAAAGGTCACACCCTTTGTTCTCCTTGTGCTACCTGAACTTGATACGAAGCTCCCAAGCGCTGACACACGGCCCATGCCAAAACTGGACCCAAACTTGGTGTGACGTGTTTTCGTGCACATGATGTGAAAAATTACAGTGCCAACTCCTGGTTTCTTAACATTTACAGATGAGTCCTCCTGACCTGTGTCATTTGTATATATTCCCATGTGGGTTGTTGTATATATAATTTAGTCCATGTCTTATTTGTAATAAAACTTGAAGGTTTTTCTTACAAAAATGCCCCTGGATTGAATATTGAATAAATTTCCTTTTATTTATCCAAATGAAGTGATTTTCATCTCGTTTGAAAGCTAATTTGATGCTCAATATAATAGAATGCTTTATTGCTATTTTTATTGTGAAACTCACATTTAAATTTTTCATTTTTATAAGTGCATATTTTGACCTATAACTGCACTTGAAATTGAACATTTCATGATAAATTGTACCTGATAGGCATGCTGAATCTTAGAAACTTATTTGTAGTTATTTATTAATAATATTATTAAGTCATTATGTGCTTCAATTGTTGGTTAAACATTTAGACAGGATAAAGAGTTTAAATGATAAAACATTATTGAATTCTTTTTGAGACTCATAAATTCATTTGCCTATTCAATGTCAGAAATGTACTTGAATAGATTCAAGGTATTATTTTGATTACTCCAAGTTGTCTTTTAGGTGTCTATTCATTATGTGTTTTCATAATCATAATGTTTGTGCATCATTCTCTTCACCTAATTTATTTTTATAAAAAATGTGTTAAAAATTTACATTATTGTGACTTGTTCATTTGTTCATATAGTTAGTCTAAGAATTGCTACCAAAAATATTTGATATGTTGATTTCATTACTAAATTGCTCGCATCCTTGTAATCAACCATGGACTTCCCAGGTTAAAAATAAAAGTTGAATCCTCTTCATTGAGATTATTCATTCGGTTTTGTATGACATGTTAAGTGCTCGTGCTACAACGGATCCATATTAATACATGAATTTAGCACTTATTAATAAGGTAAATTGCCGCGATCACCCTACGTATGTTCTCAATCCTCCCCAATCCATGGAATTATACTGCCCGGTCTGCCTGGTTCAATATCAAGCCCAAAGGTAGAAATGAGGATGAGCAAACGAAATGATTTTCTAATGTTTAAGGCAAGTGCTTGCATCTCAACCATACACCACAGATATGTGTACATGAGCATAGGGCACAAGTCCACGGATTTGGGATCTATCATTTTGGCTGCATCCTCACCTACTCTACTAGGATGTAAATACCTGCAAGCAACGAGGGGGTTACACTCTCTATACAATAATGATTTGTACTTACATTTATTTTAGGGTCCGGTTTTCTTTAGCAGTCCAAGTTTTAGAACTGTTATTACTTTTTTGGATTTTTTTAAGTAAATGGTCTAACGATTTTTCCAGTTCCTTTATATCTTAAGTAAGTGATAACAGGGAAGGAAATCGAAAAAGCTAAGGCGCGATGAAATCAATGATGTATGCAAAGAAAGAGATGCATACCTTTCGCCAGTACTCTATATATAAAATGATATGTGCACAAAAATAAAGATAAAAATAAAACTAACCTAAATGATGCAAGAGAACTGTCCTAGCAGTAACTTCTATTAATGGGCAAGAACTAATTAATTTCACTAAGTCCAATCCTATGATCTATTCTATAGGAATAGATATTCTTTTAAGGACTTGGGACCTAATCGATTACCTGCCTTAAGTAAGATAATAAAACCTATATCTACGGCCTCAAGCACAAAAAAACCTTGAGAAAACAAATATATATAAAATCATTGAAAACAAAAATCAATGAGGTCCCAAGTGTACCAGCACTTGGTAAAAAAGACCCCACAAACCACAAGGGTATATAATGGCCATATAAAAATTAGAAAAAGATGCAATAGCCAAAAGAATAATTATAGCTTTTGTTTTTGTAATTTTGAGAAATATATACAAAATAATTATGATAAATATATACAAAATAATTAAACAAATAAATACAGACAAGAAGATAAAAAGAAAAACAAACAGGTATCTACAACCAAGAATAGCAGGCTATAAGAAGAAAAACCTAGCAACCCTTATTGTGCCTCCCTAGGAATGGTGCCATTTGTTAAATAGCAACTTTTCTGGTTTTTGTTAAAGAGAATTAATGCAATGTCGTTCCAACAATAAAAGTCCTTCAACAAAAATTTTATCTATTTCTTAAGTCAAAAATAAATCAATGAAATGTAAGCAAGATAATTTCACTATTTAATTTACATGTATAGCGTATAGGATAGAACTTAGGGAGGCTAAAAAATCCCAAGGTTATTAAATCAATGAAAAATCAATAAAATAAAATCAAGAATTCTATGCACACTGATCTTGGTTTCTATGACATATTTATCTTTTAAATTTTTATTGGAATTTTAATTTTTAATTTTTTTGCTTTCTTGATTTTATATTTTTATGCATTTTTAAATTTTGCAAATGTTTTCTTATTTTATAAAATAAAACAAAACAAAAACAAAGGAAAATAAATAGATGAAAAGAAAAAAAATTATATTTTTCAAATAAATCAAAAATATGTAGAAAATTCTAATAAAAATGATTTTGTGTTTTTTGTATTTTTCTGATGTTTTTGTAATTTTTTATGATATTTTAGATTTCTTAAGATTTTCAAATAACTTAAATAGGAAAAATGATAAACAGAAACCAATGCAAATGTTTTGGACTTTCAAAATAGACACTAAAATAAAAATAGACAAAATATGCATTCACAGAAAGATGAATTTCTATATTTTTTTAAAAGCAATTTTATAAATTTATTTTGAGTATTTTTGTGAATTTCTATAAATTAATGTTTTTGTTGTTTTTCTATATTTTGGTTTGTATAAGGATTAGAAAATAAAATTTGGTTAGAAAATAAACTAAATAAACACACACACACACACACTATTTTTTTAAGAATTTTCGAAAGGCTTTATATTTTTATTTATTTTCTAACGTAAACTAGATATACTTTTGCAATATTGATTTATTAAAAAATGATAAATGATTAAATTGCAAAATAAAAATTATTGTGAATAAAAGAGATTAGCACGAGGTTAGGGAAAGTTTTGTGGTTTTTTATAGAGCTTTGCTATTTATTAATCCAAATTAACATGCAAACATGAAATCTAGACTAACAAGGGCACATATTCGAAGAAAAATAAATGTTGGACCAAATGAATAAAAAAAGACGTGTAGGGTGAAACGTGTAGTTTATTCAAGAAATGTGTGTGCCAGCACACATGAGTTGTGCTCGCATGTTTTAGGGACTAGAAAATAACATAGAAATTCAGGGCTTTTATTGTGTATTTACTAGACAAGCACATGCAAGACACGTGCTTCAATTCAGCATGGACTCAAATAAAAACAAAATAAAGAACATGAACAAAATGCAATTGTTCAATAAAGCACAATCTAACATGTGCCCCACTAGGGACTTATTTGCCTAATTAAAAAGAAGGTAGGGTTGGAGTTTAATTTGTAAAAGATTTCTTGTGGTAGAAGGGATAATGAAGATGCGATGGATTCAAATTGGATGACCGAGGATACATGCATGCTTGAGATTTGATCTAGATGGCACAATCAAAGGCTCAGAATTGGGGCTCATGGACGGAGTCGATTGAATTTTAAGGCATGCTCTTGATTGTATGCTCCTATGGCTAGTTGGAAGAACTGATATGAATGAAGCGTCCAGAGAGTTTCGATCAGCCAGATCTTGGCTGATCTACACTCGAGCTTCCTTCTGCTGATCTCATCATGCTCTAGCAGGTGTTCCAGGTCTTCTGGATAAAGCAGTATGACTCGATGAAACTCAAATATCTGATCTCGATGTCAAGATATCTGCAGCTCCAACTGGACCTCCAAGTCTCGCTCATCGTTCCCTTCTACAATCCTAGACCCTGCAAGCTGTTGTAGTTGCTTGGAGGATCACTCGGGCTTACTTTATTAGGTTAAAAAGCAAGGAAATGTGAGGGGATTAGGACCCCCAGTTAAGGTGGTCGGAGAGGAGGTTAAACTCCATATCCGATGTGATCTGGATGGGGTTAGGTGTGGAAAAAGATGAAGAATGTTGAGATGGATGTGAGAGGAGTGTTGGAGATAGATGGATATGATCGGAAAGCTTCGATCTTTCATATCAGAGCTTGGATGTGAGATGAATGAGTTACACCTAAAATGGAGAATAAAAAAAATTAAAAGTAAAATCGAAAAGAAAATACCTAGATCTACCAAAGGATGAATAGATGATGTGAATCGCCTCGATCTGCTACATGGAATAAAGAGCGGGAACATGACAGCGCATGTCCGGCCACATGTTGGATCTCTATATTCTAGCGTCTCCACACGCTCCTAATTGCGAGTACGCATTGTTATCACCTTAGCGTACTCCAGTCTTCAATCTCAAGCGAATATTAGCGTGGAAAAAGGACCAACCAACAACGGGAGATGATGGGAGGATATAAATAGAGAAGAGATCTGACGAGGTTGGAAATTTGAATTTTAAGTGAACCAAGGCATGATCAATGGTGTTTTCAATTAATCATTGAAGATGGTACATTGGGTTGGAAGAGTTGAGAAGAAGGCGGAGGGAGTTATGGACTGAAGTGTGCGGGAAAAATCTGAGAAGAAAGAGAGACACATGAAAAATGTGGGACGCAGTGTTGAATGAGGAGTTCACCCACGTTAACAGAACTGGGCTCAACAAATCAGCGCACAAAGAATAAGACAAAAACCTGTACATAACAAAAAAAGGGGAAATGAAAAATAAATTAAAATAAAATAGGAAATAAATTTCAAATAAAAAATAATGTAAGGAGAAAATGTTAATAATTTAATTAACTTATTTATTGTGTTTTTTAATTAATTAAATAAAATATACACAAGGGTAAAATTTAAAAAAGTATGTTATTTTATATGTATATATACCTATATATACAACACCATGATTTTTAATTTATTGCTTTTACAAATATACATAAAATTTTAGAATTTATTTATTTGCAATATTTTACATGGGTTTTAAAAGTATTTTGTTAAATTTTGAGGAGTTTATTTATTAAGTAAAAAAATATGGATATGTTACAATATACATAATAATACATATACAATATGTGCATGATTTTATATTTTAATATTTTTTATTTTTCTGTTTTTACTTGTATTTTATATAAGTTAAATACAACATATAAAAATACTTAAAAATACAATTTATATAAAAATATAAGAAAAATAAGTATACAAATTGTTTGCAAATAATATACATAGGCATATTGTACAATAGCACCCCAAAAAGTCACATTTCTCTCCATTACTTCGATTTTTGTAAAACAATTTAAATTTTAAATATTATTTAATTTTGAGTACAATGAAAGTGAGTTTGGTTAATTTTGAGTTCTGGTGGAGAAGATATTTATCTGATAAGTTGAGGTTTGCGGTTTTTTCAGAGTGTTGTTATTTTCACACTGTACACGTCTTCTTTTTTGATGAATCTCATATTCATCACTCTAAAAATGTTGATATAAGCTCTAATCCCTAAAAATCATTGGCATTTCTTCATTTATTCTACATAATCAGCATTCATGCATGTTTTGATAAGAATCACATTTTATCTCTTATTATTGCACAAAATAAAAGGTATAAATCCCAACCAAATTGACATGTAAATAGCCTAACATCCCTAGTTTTTAAGTAATTCATGCTAACTCCAAATGACCCGAAACCACCTCCACTGTATGCAAACTACTAACAAGAATAAATAAAAAATACAAAAAAAAAATCACTAACCTAAACAAGTGGACCAAAAACCCAAACCCCAATTCTAGGAGTTCCGGACTAAAACCTTGATATCTTCCCCATCTAGTGTCTGTTTTGATCCTACTTACTTTTAAACTAATGTACATTCAATTACCTTCAAAACAAGACCAAGTTCAAGTGAATCGGAGCTCATGTGCGAAAGTTGGGTTTTGGGCCTCATTTGTACATTTTGTATTTTAGCAGTTTTTGACCTATTATTTTATGTACATAAGTGACTCAATTTATTTTATTTCTTTTTCATTTGTTATCTTTGATAAAAGTTTTACTAAAATGCACAAAAATACAAATCCAAACTTAGCTTGAAATCAATGAAACTAATTGAGTCCGAGTCTGCACTAATTGTTTATACAAAAATTGTCTTTTGTGTATTTTATTTTATTTCTTCTTTTCCTTACTTAAAAAAATCCAAAAAAATTAATGTGTAAATATTTATCTTTGATTTTATCATATTTTTTCCAGATTTTTATCTGGTTTAAAAAGGATAAAAAGTTTTGAAAACCCAAAAATCAAGGTATTCTATGTACATGGGATACTCCAAAAAAAACACATTACACAAATGATCAATTTTCGTTTTGATCCCTTCATGAAATTGTATATCTCATCGAGACGAGCAATTTTCGTGAAGAAACCTTTTAGATCCGAGGTCGTTTGGTATTTCTTTTCTATTTTTCTTTATATTTATTTTTTCGATTTTTGTGGGGCTGACACAAGGCAGCTTCTGGAGCTGCCACGTGTCACCCATTTTAAACATTTTTTCATTTATTTTCTTAAAGATAAAAAAATATTAAAAAATAAAAAATAAATAAAATAAAAAATAAATAAAATAAAAAATAAAAATGGGTGGCATGTGTCACGATCCACTATTCTCGGTCATTCTTCACCTCTGATTTCGTCTCTTCGCAATCAACAACGACACCCAATTTTTCTCCGATCAATCACGTGCAATCCCAATCAAATCGAATCCCCAGTCAACTAACTTTCCATCTCCAGTCGACCCGCGATCCCTTTTAAACTATTGCCGCCGCTTCCTTAAACCCATCCGCCGATAGCGTACCGGACACGCGGAGGTGACAGCTCTGTCGACACCACCTACGGCGAGATCCGGTCATCACGACCGTTGTAGAGCATCCTCGACGCCTGCCCTGCTCTGGCACCGCCGTCGAGCCAACGGCTATGCTTCACCACTGTTTCTTCGTCAACTGTTCTCGCCAACATCAGAGCTCTGCTCCTCCGCCATCTCCATCTCTACTCGAGCATCCCTGATGCCTCGCATTGATGCCGGGAGGACCAACGTTCATCAACATACATCCACCCTCGACTATAGCCTCAGCCTAGCGCCTTCGCCGTCGACTTTGAGCAGCAATGTTTTCTTCATCATCCTCGAGGACACATCGAGTTCACGCCTCTGCATCAACTACGCTCCTCCGTTGTAGCCACCTCCTGGCCGGAGCCAGGAGTCACCTCCCTCGACCACACCTCGTCCAGTTCTAGCGTGATCCTCCAGCACCTCCAAATCATCCACAGCAGTCACGCATCTCCACCACCTCATCTCCATCGATAGCCACAGGAGCACCGCCATCACCGGAGCAACCTCGCCTAGAAATCCCTTCGTGCCCCCCTTCTGCCCATCCGTCAGCTGCACCCCACCGGGCGAGAGGCCCGAGGCCCTCCTACGTGAGGAGCATGTGCAGGAGGGAACACGTGAGACGCACCCCCTCTTGGGGTTATTTGCGCTAATACACCCATATAATCCAAGTATTGCCAATAGCCCCAACCGCTCAAGGGTCACATGCCTGGCACGCGACCGCTTTGCATTTTTGCAGATTGTCACCTCATACTTCTGGTAATTACAAACTAATCCTTGCTTGGCATATTTTTATTTCCTTTTATTTATTGTAATTGCAGTTATACCCTTGTGTTCCCCCTCTACTTTGAACCACTTTATTGCATTATTTTTATTATTAAAAAATAACATGATGTTCTTCAACTAATTCTCTAAATTGTGGCATATGTTTGACATTTTTTTTATCAATGTTTAATTAATAAATAATTTTTATTGGAAAATTGCATATTTTCCCCATTCCGTTATTGTAAATTCATAACTAATTAGTCATACCTCTGAAATTTGCAGAAAAATCACAGATTGTAGAATTAGTTGTGTTTACATTGTGCCCGAAAAGAATTGCATTTGCATTCATCATTTGTCCTCTAAAAATCATTTTGCATATTTCAATATTTAATTTCTAATAGGTACTAAATCATGTATTTTTGAGGTTTAGGATTTTTTTGAGATCCATCACCTAGTGATAGATTTGGGATAATTTTATCACTTGAAAATAATTAGGTTTGATATTTATTATTATAGATTATTGAAATTCACTTTGTTTATATTCATAAATTCATAATATATTTATCTTGCGTCCAAAAATTCCAAAAAAAATATATGCATTCATTTCATCATAATTGTCATATCAGCCAAGTTTCTGATTTTTCAAACATCATTTGATTGATATTCATTGTCTAGTCCTTAAAATAGGCCAAAGTTGCATTTTGCATCCCAAACTTGCATTAAAGATACAAAAAAACCATCTCGAAAACCATACTCGACCTTTGATAGACAAATTTCTAGGTTGTTCCTTTGACTCCTTGAGTTCAACCTTGGGTCTTGCTCAAGTAAAATAAACAAAAACCACGCGTTTGAAAAAATGAATTAATTAATTTTGGTTATCTCTTGATCGATTCCGATTGTCCGCCTACAACGAAATGACATTATTTTAAGTGCACGATAATTCACGCAAATTAAGCAGGGTATATCCGTGACTCGTCATTCTTGTAAATATTTTTATTATTTACAATTTATTTTTATGTACAAGTTCCAAGAAGAAAATATTTTTATTATAGATGAAATTGGTGATAAATAAAATGTAGTATGGAATATGTATTATATATAGTAGTGTACAAGTGATAACATACATAAGTGGGCATTAATTTTCTTGATTTTTTGTATTTAGTCTTTTTCTCCACCTACTTTATTCTTGGTTGATTAGATCAAGTCTTCACTTTCTCTCGGGGTCAGAGTCAGTCTATATCTATTATATATATACAATCTTTTGTTTTCTTCATTTTTCCTTTATTTATTTATTTATTTTATGTTAAAATAGTGAAATAGAAAGTATTTACATAATAGTTAGTGTTAGTAAAATGAGATATTTATTAGTTTATACAAGTGTTTTATAAGGGATTTTGTGCTACAATAAAAGAATAAAGATGATGAAATGCAGATTCATCATGGACGCCGCTTGTGGGGGTTCACATTTCAACAAGGATGAGGACGTGTTATATCAGATTTTTAAGGAGATGGCAGGAAGCTACACAGCTCTATCTTCTTTGAGTGCTTTCCAGAAGCACCCTCTTCCTTCTTTTACTTTAGTAGCACCCCACAAGGCCTTCAACATGATGGCATCTCATGATGTGGATAAAGTGTATAGTGCCAATCTAACCCATCATTAGGAATTACCTCTCCAAAGTTTATATTTTCGAAAAGCGATCACAAGATCTAGACAAATTAAAAGTGATTGAATAGAGGATGAAGCAGTCGAACAAGCTTGATGATATCACATGACATCTGGAGCTCTTAGTCTATACCATTAGTTTGTGTTAGAGCTAGACTGTCGTGTCCGATAGGCCTATAGTGCAGCAGCCTAGTTCTAGTTCTACCTCAACCTAGCAGAGTATCAGAGGTCCTTTTATTGTTATGCATGTGTACTACATGTAGACACCAGATCAAATCCCGTAGCAATCTTTTCAGACTTGTGTTGTGTCGTACTACTCCGAGCACCAGTATATTCTTGACCAGTTTTCTCCACCTCCAACCAACAGTTAGGAGGTGAACGGTATCTGGTTTGACCATTGTCACAATAAGCTTTGTCCATACGGGAAGGGTCAACCTAGTTCGCAGCCTTATTAGAGGCCAGTTCTCCACTTTCAGGGAGGGAGACCACCACTCCTGCACTAGCCTTCGTAGCCTCACTAGTATCCGTCTCCGCCACACTATCAGACTCGGAGACATGGATACCAGCAGCCAATGCAGCATGCCTACTCGTATCAGCCATATCCACAACAACCAGCATATTCTAGGCAGTACTACTCACATCCTCCTCCTCCATAAAAATATGAGCAGCATTAGTATTCTAAGTACCATCCTCCACACTACCAGACTTAGCGACAACCTATTGTTGAGCATTCTGAGACACCTTTGATGAAACTGACCCTGGATTAACTTGTCTTGCTTATGAAGAACATGGAAGATCTGACTCAGAGGCTCTAAGACCTGACCATGATGAAGGAAGTAATACCTGCACAAGTCGAGGCCAATCCCAACAAGTTTAGATGTAAGGAATAGGTAGTCCATGATCCATCCACACCCAAGATAGTTATGGCCTTCTATTTCAAATGTTTATCTTATGCCATTTCTCTCAAGAGAGATAGGAGATTGCAGCCGCCTGTGGATCAAGAGTTGGGAATGGGTGATCGAGTAGTTGAGAGAGCTTTATCGACACCTTCTTCTTCATCAGCTGTGTAATGATCCAGAGATGCAGTTTCACAATTTGGAGTATCTTTTTCACTTTCTTATGCACCACCACCACCACCACCTTTAAAGAATAAAGTGAGATGTAGTATCGACTCAGCTTCAATGAAGAACACACACATCGTGGAGTCTTCTTCAACACTAACCGAAAGAGCAACCCATTTTATTTTCTCTTTTACTTCTTCTTCTATACATGTATTGGACGATATTGTACAACTTGTTTCTGATATCAATAAGAGAAATGAGCAGTTTGATGTTTGTTCAGATTTTGTCCCATTTCCATTCGCTTTAAATAAAAGAAAAATCAAAACAACACTATTTGATCATGGGTGGTAGAGATCTCACAAAACATCTTTTCAGAGATGTCGCTCCTTAAGGCCATGGAGTACATACTGTAATAAAAAAAGGGAATGAAAGAAGCATGTATTGATCAGGATTTTGATCGTACTCTACTCGATAGAGGATCCTCAATCAATTTGATGTCATCCTTGTCACTTACTGAGTTTGGTTTGGGACATCTTAGGTCAACCAAGATGATCCTTCAGTTTATTGATAGATCAATCAAGAGGCCGAGGGACATTCTCGAAGACATTATTGTAATTATGCAAGGCATGAGCCTCCCAGTTGATTTCGTTATCATGGATATGTACACACCTACACCGTTACTCCATACGTCGATAATCGACCGAAGCAATAGGTTATTATGGTACTGGAGAGATTACCTTTCACTCTCAAAATGATAAGATGAGGATAGAAATGATCCCAGATCCGAGGCAATCACTACCACTACTAGCAGATGCAAGAGAGCCGACTACACCAATTCCTAAGGACCATGATTTCTTAGCTGAGATTCATGATACTGATCTATTCAATGATTTCATGGGTACCCAGGAGTTCCTCTCGCAGAAGGAGCCCCTGGAAAGCACAGTCACCTTGATCTCCCTTATAGATGCTTTTGAGTTGTTAGCTACAGGACTATTTGAGTTGTATTTTGAGGGTCGGTATGAGATACACTGAAAGGTACATTTGAGTTATCTGATACACATTATTCTAAGATTATTATTGAAATACCTCCTATTGAGATATCTGAGCCACATACAAATTTTTTTGGAGATACTTGCTGATGATATACTTTCAATTGAGATTAGTGATGAGGTATAAATCCATTTTTTGATGAGTTCGTAGAGATCTTTGAGCAACCTGATGAACCATTATTGTCCGAGTAGAGTGCATTCCCTCCAGAGCTATTTGATACACTTGATGCTGAGCCTATAGTAGCCATAATAGATAATCCATTCAGTGTTGATCATTTAACTTCTACTATTGCAGTTGTAGAGGTTGTTGAAGAGTCGATTCCTAACCTCCTAAGCTCAAAGTTCTACCCTCATCTCTGAAGTATGCCTTCCTTCCAAGTGCCCCCAAATGTTTCCGATCATCATAAATTCACAGTTTACCGACGACTAGGAATCTCTCGTGCTAGAGGTTCTTGAGAGAAACCACAAGAGTACTGGAAGGAGTTTTTCAGATCTCCATGGGATTATTCCAGCTCTGTGTTCACATGATATTTACATAAAGGATGACAGTAGGACAACCTATGAGTTTCATCATCGTCTGAATCCTAATCTCCAAGATGCTGTCACGAAAGAGATCTTGAAATGGTGTGATGCTGGCTTTGCTTATCCCATTTAGGATTCCAAATGGGTCAGTCTGTTGCATGTGGTTCCTAAGAAATCCAGGATTACTATCGTGACAAATGACCGTGGTGAGGAGATTCTAACTTGTGTACCCATTTCATGGCGTGCTTGTGTAGATTACACGCCCTTGAATACAATGACCAAGAAAGATCACTTTCCACTTCCCTTTATTGATCATACTATTGAGAGGTTGACAGGAAGGAGTTCTTTTCTTTCTTGGATGGGTACTCATGATATAATCAGGTAGCAACCGCTCTAGAGGATTAGGATATGGCTACTTTTACTTGTCTGTATGGCACCTACGGCTTTAGACAGATGCCCTTTGTATTGTGTAACACTCCCGCTACATTCCAGAGGTGTATGTTGGTTGTTTTTGCTGACATGGTAGGTAGTTTCCTCGAGGTCTTCAGGTACATTTTTTAGTCTATCAGATATTTTCGACTAATATCTTAATCATTTAGATTGAGTACTTTAGAGATGTTGTGAGGTGAAATTAGTGCTCTCATGGGAGAAGAGTCACTTTATGGTGACTAATAGGATTTTATTGGGACATGTCATCTCCAAACATGGTATGGTGGTTGACATGTATAAGATTAATGTGATTTCTAAACCAAAGTCTCCGCAAAGTTTGAAGCAATTGAGGTCATTTCTTGGTCATGTTGGATTCTATAGGTGATTCATTAAGGACTTCAGCAAAATCTCCAGGCCTTTGAGTAAGCTTATATGTAAGGAGAGTGAGTTTATTGTTTATGAGAAAGTCCTCCTTGCCCTTCACTATATGAAAGAAATGGTTATGAGTGACCACGTTCTTCAGCCACCTGATTGGTCTCTCCCCTTTTAGATCATGGTGGACGCGTTAGATTTTACTGTTGGAGCAATTTTAGGGCAAAGATGGGATGGTGTACCATTTCCCATACACTGTGCTAGCAAGACTCTGGACGAGGCACAATGAAGTTACACAGTTATAGAGAAGAAGATGTTAGTAGTAGTGTTCATGTTAGAGAAGTTTGATTCCTATCTTCTGGGTTCACATGTGATTGTTTGCACGGATCAGATTGTTGTATGGTACTTACAGGCTAAGATGGATGCCAAACCATGCCTTATCAGATGGATCCTTCTTCTCCATGAGTATGATATAGAGATTCGAGACAAGTCTAGGGTGAAAAATGTTGTGGCAAATCACCTTTCTCGGATATCTGATGCAGAGTTCCCTGAGTAGTTACTACTTCCCATATCAGAGACCTTTCCTGATGGGGTTATTTTGTCTGTTTCCTCACTCCCACGGTATGCTAAAATTGGAACTATCTTGTCTACAAGAAAGTTCCATAAGATTGGCCCAAACTTAAGGTTGATAGATTCCCGTCAGAGATTCATTTTTACCAGTGGGAGGATCTGTACCTATTTAGTGAAGGTGTAGATTTTATCTGGAGCAGGTGCATTCCTCAGGAGGAATACATCAGTGTGCTTAAGCATTATCATAGATTAGTGGTTGGTGGGCATCATTCGGGGAAGCACATAACAATGAAGGTACTTCAATGCAGCCTATGGTGTCCAACATTGTTGAAGGATGCTATAGAGTATGTTCGAGGTAGTATTGATTGCTAGAGAGTGGGAGGAACCACTGGTTCCAAAGATACCATGGCCATAAGATACATCCAAATTTTTGATGTTCTGAAGCTTGGTGATTAGAATTCTTGGGGCCCATTCCCTGTTAGGGATTTCAATACATCCTTCTTGCCATGGATTATGTTAGTCTTTGGGTGGAGGCTATCCCCACCCGATCAACTGATAGTGGTACGGTTTCTTCCTTTCTCAAGGACAATATTATTGTGCGGTTCAAGATACGCATGATACTCATTTCAGATGTGGGAATCCATTTCATCAATCTAGAGTTCAAGAAGCTTGCAAAGGAGTACACTATTGAGCATAGAGTTGTGTCTCCTTACCATCCATTGACTAACAGCTTGGCCAATATTTCGAATAGGGAGATCAAGATGATACTTCAGAAACTTGTACGTCCAGATAGGAAGAACTGGTCCCATATGCTCGACTTAGTTCTATGGGCTAATCAAATGACATAAAAGTCTCAATTGGGCATGTCTCCCTATAGATTGGTTTATGGAAATCCTTGCTACTTGCTAGTTGAATTAATTCACTTATCTTTATGGGAACTTCGTGTATGCAACCTAGATTATGAGAGAGCAAGGAAGACCAGGAAATTTGATTTGAATAAATTGCTACAGTTACGATATTTTGCATATGACAACTCACTCATGTACAAGGAGAAAGTCAAGCGTTGGTATGATCGACACATTAGGAGGTAGACTTTTGTCCCTGATCAGAAAGTATGGTTGTTTGATGCAGAGTTAAAGTTGTTTCTTGGAAAACTCAAAAGCAAATGGTCAGGACTATTTATTTTGGGAGTAATGCGTTCGACAAGTCCTAAATGAAATTATTTAAGTTCAAGGTGATAATCAATAAAAATGAACATGCATGGCTTTTATTGCAAAATTTCAGAAACGCACGTGCAGCACACGTAGTGTATTGCAAATAGAACATAAATGAGAATAAAATAAATCACGAGGTCCTTAATGTAATTATTCAATATATGACATAATGACACATGTTCCAAGGAAACATATTTGAAAAAGTAAAAATGAGCACGGGTTAGAGTACAAATGTTCTACTGTTCCATGTGGCACATCATATGTCTTATGCGTTAAAGCTCTGATCAAATGACTGAGATTGTGGCACGCATGGGCAAATCTGATTTGATCTGTAGGTGGAATCCACGACTATTTTGGGGCTTTTTCAATGGGTGAGATCTGATCTGGCGTCTATGTTCTAGATCCTACGACAAAGAGGGCTGCTGGAAGAACTAATATGAGAGGCAACCAATCTAAGTTTTGATAAATCTAAACACAGTCGATCTCGAGTCAAGTAACCACCTGAAGGTTGCACCTCGTTCCTATGGTGATTATCTATCGATCTGATGGTTCCATGGCAGTCGATGATGCCTAATGCACGATCTGGAGGTCGACAAGTATGCAACTCTTGGTAGACCTCCAAATCGTGTCACTCGCTTCCAGATGTGCTCTGAAGACCTACAAGGAGTTTCACTGCTAGGAGGCTAACTCTTTGGCTGGCTTATTAGAAGAAAATGACGCATAAATGAGGGGGTGGATGTCGACTCCAGCGTAGGTGATAAAAGAGGAGTCTGGTCCCCAGATCTGGAGTGATCCGAGGTTGGTCAGGTATAAAGGAAGAGTAGAGAATGTTCGGCGATGGTCAGGATAGAGAATAAAGGTGAATGGATCTTCGATCTTATAGATCGGAGCTAATGGACAATATGATTCAACTAATAACAGTAAATTAAAATCTAAAATCAAAACAGAAAATGAAAAGAGATAATCTAAATCAACCTATAAGTTAAATGATGATGATATTCAACTCGATCTGCGATGGATTTCAGAGAGGCGTCGACTCGCGGTGGAGCTCCGACTAGTAGGTTTATCCGATCTCTTGTAGTCCCTCATGCTCCGGGATGAAGATATCAAGGCCTTATTACAACCAAAACCTCTTGGAACCACCCTAGGGTGAAGATTAACTTTAAAAAATGTTTAGCCCATGGAGGTTGAGATCTTGAAATTTCTATAGGCAAGAGGCATGTCCACATTTGAAATACAAATATCGTGCAATTTAAGGCATGATGGACAGAATTAGTGGTTGGGTGATGAAGTTGGTTGATTGAGCTAACGAATCATAGAAGAATGCGAGAGGTATTAATGATTGGAGCATGTGGGGAAAATTGAAGAAGACAAGTTGGCATGCAGAAAATGCAGGGAAGGCTGTAGATTAGAGAGTTGACCCAGGTCGAGAGACCCGAGCTCAATCAATCACACCACTTGGCACTACATGACAAAATGACTACGCGACAAAAAGTACAACATGTGAAATTAATTCAAAATAAAATAGAATATTAATTCAAATCGAAAAAATTTAAATATAAAAAATTTTAATAGTTAAATTAGATTATTTTTAGTGATTTTAAATGAATTAAATAAAAAATATATAGGGGTATAAATGAATAAAATGTGTTATTCATAGGTATATATACCTATATATACAACACCATGATTTTTAATATATTATTTTTACAAATATACACATAATTTAATAATATATTAATTTACATTATTTTACACGAATTTTAATGATATTTTTATAATATTTTTATGAGATGATTTATTATGGTAATAAAATATTAATATTTTACAATATATATAGTTATACATGTACAATATATACATTATTTTATTTTGTTTTTTTGAATTTTTTGATTTTTATATCTAATTTATATAACTTAAATATAATATATACAAGTAGTTAAAAATACAAGGAACAAATATACAAACAATACACATATGCATATTGTACAATAACACCCCAAAAAGCCACATATCTTAACTCTGATTTTTATGAAACCACTTCCATTTTAAAGATATCAATTTTGAGTATAATAAAAGTGAGATTGCTTCATTTTGATTTTTTATGGAAAAGAATTTATCTGACAAGATGAGCTTGGTGGCTTTTTCAAAGTGTTGTTATTTACAAATTGTACAACGATTTTTCTAGCAACTATTTTTATTATTTACAACTGATTTTTATGTACAAGTTCCAAGAAAAAAATATTTTTATTTGAGATGAATTTGGTTATAAATAAATTAGTGTATGTAATTGTGTAATATATATAGTAGTATAGAAGTAATGAATATGCACAACTGGACATCGATTTTCTTGATTTTCTGGTTATTAGGTCTTATCTCCCCCTTCTTTATTCCTTGTTGATTATGCCATATCTTGACCTCTCGCAGTTAGAGTCGGCATGTATCAATTACATATATATACATTCTTTCATTTTCTTTATTTTCTTTATTTTTTATTTATTATTTTAGGTTAAAATGGTGATAAATATACAATATTTACGCAAGAATGAGGGTTAGTAAAAGAAGAGATCTCAATAGTCGGATACATATATCAACAATGAAATTATCCATGAACTCTTTTCAAGGATAATGTGTTTTCTCTGTGGATACTTGAAGATAAGGACAGGGCGATTGTATTCTTCTACGTATAGTGACTTGGATATTGAGATCACATCTCAAATCCAGATCTTGCGGACCTCCCATAGATGCTTGATTAAATCAAGACCGCAAATCTAATCTTCTCATTACATCTGAATCACATTCAGATCAATGTCCAACATTTTGACTAAGATCAGATAACTTCTCTATGAGAGGAGTCACTAAAATCCAGACCCGTTTCAACACTCCCTCGGAATGGAAGCGTCATGGTTATACAATCGTTAATGATCACATCACCCTCAGGTATTCTTAATACCTATACATCCTGCATACTGGAAGACCCAGAATAAACCCGAAGTATAAGATCAATTTTACACTGTCTACTTCAGAGTTTTATCACCAAGTTTCTCATTCGATCATTGGCAGTCGGTATCGATCATATGCTTTCCAAAAGTATATATCATACCCAGGTGTTGATTATATACGTTTCCAAAAGCGTATATCAAACCTACAAATTCAGTCAAGCTTCCAAAGTGAGATGACTGTGCATAGAATTGGATTCTTCCCAATATCTCATGAGTGAGCTCATGTCTTCCGGTTTAGTAAATGAACCTGTATGATCCCTTTGAGAGATCATATTACTCATATTCCCTTATATGCACAACAACACGCCAATGTATATATGACGTGCGTCTTACTACCCTTGTTAATTTAATCAAATTAATGGTCAAATTAATCGTTGTGTCGTTCATTGCAGTCGGATAATAAGAGCTAATTAAAAACCACTTTCAATTAAAGTCAAACTAATTTCGAGCGGCAATTTGTTTTTACTTGGGCAAGCCCAAGGTTGAACTCAGGGAGACAGTTGTCTCTTTAGGTAAATTTGAAGCAAATTCCAAGGTCGGATTTTCAGAAGGTAATTTTTTTGGTCTTTTTCAATATAATTTATGCATGAAGGAAAAGACACATGCAAAATCGGGCCAGTTTACAAGTGAATTTAGAAATGTGATCAAATCAAGTCCAAGAATTATGAAACTTGGCCAGAATGTGATTTGTGATGAAATTAAGCTACCCTATTTTTTTGGATTTTTTTGACACTTTATGATTTTACTATGATTTTAAATGAATGCAAGGTGATTTTAAATTAATTAATTTTAATAAATATCAAATCACAATATTTTCAGATATAAAAATTATCCTAGATAGGTCTAAGTGTAAAGAATCTAGAAAAATTAATAAACCTAAATTTCTATGTTAAATGAACCTATTAAAAATTAATTAAGGAAATCACTTAACGATTTATTCAGGTCGCGAGGTGCTTACAAATGAGATGAATTTTTTACACAATGTGAATTTAATTATCCTAGGTCTAATGTGAATTTTTGGTGATTTTTTGAGTCACAGAGAAACTACTGCAAATTAAAAGGCATAAATGGGCAAAATATGACAAAATTCCACCAATTAATTAATAATAAAATCCACTATTCTTAGAAAAATGTGCCAAGTGTCACATATGAAAGAGGATAATTTGAGCTACACAATGCAATTTTCAAATGACTTAGAATGTTTCCTAAAGATAAGTGCAAAGACAGGGACCAAAATACAATACAGGAAATAATAATTGCTATAAATAAAATATGTTGATAGGGACGTATATGCAATTACCTATAATGATGAGGGGGTGGATGCAAATTTCCCAAGAAGACACATGCTCCTCACGTGACGCGCCTGGCATGGACCAATTAGTAATTTCGGAAAGTTGTAGGGGCCTCTGTGTAAATTACCTAGCCCTCACGTTAGAACCATGTGCGTGGCAAGGCTCGGACAACGGTCGAGGCTCGGTCAGAGGCTCGGATGGCATGGAGAAGCTTCAGGGGGTATCCAAGCCTAAAGGTTGGGGCAGAGCCTTGGAGCGGCTACACAACACGTTGTGGATCACTGGATCGAATGACGATCCAACGACTGCTGGAAGATGATGCGTAGGCGATCAAGCACCGTTGGATTAGGATTAATCAAACGGTTACCTGGAGCTCAGTGCGAATAGTGATGTGGCACGATCAGATGCATAAGATCCTCCTAATCCTACGGCTGCAGGATGTGGGCGATGTGGCGTGCTCCGGACCGTCCGATCAAGGAGATTGGATGGCTGCTGCTCTTCTTCCTCAATAGGCCTGCCGCCTCCTGCGACAGAGATGGCTGTGCTCCGGCGAAGGAGCCCTGGCTCTGCCTCTCCCACAGTATGTCGGTGAAGGTCGCTGTTGACTCCCAAGTGGCTGGGAAGAGTCGTGGAAGCGTCGGGAATCCACCGGAGGGCTCAAGAGTGGTTGAACATCGCTAGAGAGCAGTGTCGAAGAAGCTCGAATGGAGCTCCGATGAGGTTCCGACCAATCCAAGTTGATGCACCTGTAGGTGTCTTTGAAAAACCAAGGCGTGCGAATGTGCTCATGGGATGCTCGTGAATACAGGGAGAGGCCTGAAAGGCGATGAGGTGGTCCGGTGATCGTGCTCCACCAATGTGGCGGAGCTTGCGTTAGCGTGCTGTTGAGCATGTTGTCGCAGAGGATAAGGTGGGCGTGAAGATCAGAGCTTCGAGGGGAAGCTCGGTGGATGCTCAACGAAGGGGGAAGTGGCGTGTGGACGGTGGATAAAATCGAAGAAAGACCAAGAAAAAGGAGAAGAAGATCGGAAGGAATATGGAGGTATCTACCTGGGGTCAGAAGCTCGGATGAGAGCTTCCAGGTCTTCTCTCAAGGGCCAATAGTGTCCCGAGCTCGTGCAGCGCCGTGGAGGAGCTGCAATGCAGCGGAGGTGTGCAATAGATCTCGTCGGAGGTAGTTGACCATCTTTGCTCGATCTTGTGCCCAATCGTTGTCACTGATGAGGGAAGTGGAGCTCGGAGAAACCTCCTGTACTGGTGGAAAGGGCTGAGGGTTGAAGACGGTGGAGTATTTAAAGGTGGAGGTGACGGAATAGGTGGTGAAGCGATGGAGTTGATGGGCATCGTGGAGCAAGATGATGGAGGTTATGGCGTTCGAGGGGTTAGGAGAGGATGAGGGATGAGTGGAGTATGTAGTGGTGGTGCCAGGGGACGGAGACGGTAGTCGGCGTGGCTCCCAGAATAAAAAGGGGGCAGCCCTCGTGCATGGTGGACGACGTGGGTGCGGGGCTTGTGGGAGGTAGGAGATGAAGTATCGACCATTGGATCGAGCAGTCCAACGTTCAGGAGAAAGGCGGAAGCGGAAGGTGAGGATTAGATTGGCGGAGCGAAATCGAAGGGGAGTAGATGTAGCCACGTGGCTTGCTAAAAGCGCGACGCTGACGGGCAGTCCAGATGAGATCCATGGGTAGATCGGCGGCTGGAATGTGTTGTAATTATGAATGGCCCAGATCAATAGAGGGGGCGAGCGATCGGACGGCTGGGAAGGCCGGGTGCGTGGCCTACAAAGGAGTGGGCCGCGTGGCTCAATCAGAGAGCACCACGTGGCATGCTCTGAGTGAATGAGAAAGAAAATGAATTTAGAGAGAGGAGGAGGCCCAATTTGGAAAACACTCAAAACATGGAAGTTGTAGATCTTGATGAGATCTACAAGTTTCATGTTGTTCAAAAATGGAGATGAGGTCAAATATGATACAAGAATACAAGAGTACAAATATACATGCATATAGTATACAAAGGGGCGCAAATACCCAAGTTTTGTGTATGAGCTCCGAATTGAATGAAATTGGTCTCATTTTAAAGGTCTCTGGGTGTGTATTAATCAGAAGGTGAGTAGACCTAATTCGGAGTTTGTATGAGAGGGATATTGGCAATCTAAGGTCCAGGTTCTCCAACTGGTTTTGGGGCTTTAACGGGCAATTTACAGGATAGGGATTTTTGGCCTTCTTCCTTATACTATTATTTAGTAATGTACACAGTGTAAGGAAGGTGTTATTTGATTTTAGAGGGGTTATGAAATATAGATAATTAGGTGAATTATTGGGAATATTTTACAAGTGATTTTTACACATAAATTGGCTTCTTATTTAATGCAAATATGAATGCTAAAATGCATGTATTGTGGATTTATGCGTGAATGCTATTTATGCAAGATAAAGGGAAATATGCTGCTAAATACTCGGGAACAAGGCTCTATTTTCAACTTTAAGAGTGATGAATCACAGATTCATCAACCCCCTATACTTAACCTTGCTCGTCTCCGAGCAACTAAAATGAAATGCAAGAGTGAAATGATTTTGGGTTCCATACCAAGGTCATGAACAAAAGTTGAAAATGGAGCTTGACTCGACCTCTGGATTAATAATGTGCCGGAACCTTACTGGGACCTGAACTTAAGACCTAACAAACTTCAAGTTCCGCAAGACTTCTATTCAAGACGCCTCAATAGTCAGGTCAGAACAAATCCTCAAACGCAAATTTCTGATGGCTATGATTTTTACTTGTACTGTGTAAGTGTAAAATAGCTCTCCACATCAGAAATGGCTCAGAACCAGCCTCCTCTATCAAGGTAACTCAAATAACCCAGTCCAGTAACTCTTTCCTCAAGGAGCAGGGTATTCCCTTCTAAGTTCAAGTGCGACCAACTCAAGAGGAAGGGGTGGAGAAAGAATGGATGGTAGCCAATGTAGCTACCTTTCCTGGGATGCCTGACCAGTGTAGCCTAGTCATCCAGCTGCAGACTTCTTGCTAATATACATACTCCGATAGGTATTTTATTTTCTATCTTGACTGTCTATTTTTTGGAGTTTTTTTGAACTATATACAAGGTGCAGCATGTACATCAGGAGTTTTTCCTCTTGAGCCAGTAGACTATCCCTCTTTTGAAACATTATTGCAACCCATAGCATCTTGTCCTTAGATGTTAACACCACCAGACTAGGTTTAGATGTACTTCCCTCCCTAGAGGAGGACGTATGTTTCCACCTGTGTGCTACTCCAAGCTAAAGGATTCTACCTCCTCACCACCTCATCAATGAAGAGCTACGTGCATTGTGCGTGTCCAAGTTAGGTCATTATCTAAAAGAATCATGTGTGTGCACGAGATATTCTACTTAGACAAATCAAGATGACATGTGAACATAGACTTGCGGACTCGAAGAATAAGTCGCATTGACCTGAAAAATCTTAACACCAGCTCCAATAAGGTTCCTCTGAAATTAGATGGAATAAGGTCAAATCAAGTCCATCCTCAATTTCTACTCATAACTTGGTTCTGAACCCACTAGCTTTTCACCTTGCATATGCAAAGATATGCAGATGACATGCAGAAGACATGCTATGTAGATGAATGAAATGCAAGACTCTTTTTCTTTCTTTTCTTTTTTCGATGCAAAGATGATGTGCAAGAGTAAAGAAGCATATTTTGTTGTTGTTGTTTTTTTATCACAACTTTGGTATACCTCCTATGTTACAACAATTTACACGAGTTTATAAGTATTATACAGATTATACAAGTGTATTTTACAAAACATTTTCTCCAATTTTAAACATCCCGTAATTGTTACAAAAAATATATAAAAATACACGAAAATACGTGAAAGTACAAGCTATGGGTAAAGTATATATGTAATATATACACACCCCCTATATTTAGCGTGTGCTATGTCCTCAGAAAACGAAAAGTAAGGAAAAAGACATAGCTCGTGCTAAACGTAAGAGAGCCAAGGGAGTGAAAATGTATAGAAGTTATCCTACCCCCTATATTTAGGCTTTGGCAGCCTAAGTGTAGAATAAGATAAAAAATAGGGAGGACGAGGTCAAGAGGAGAACTGGATTAATATATACAAGATGGGCATTGGTCCCCCCTATACTTAGGCTCAGGTCAGCCTAAGTATAGGACTAGAGTGAGTATAAGGACCATTGTGATCTTGAGAATGTACAGTGAAAAGTCCCAGGTGACTCATCCCCCCTATACTTAGGATATGATCATCCTAAGTATAGTCATGGATGGAGGTAAATGAAGTTGGGGTGAGTGACAAGAGTTACGGAAGAGAGGGGGCAAAATGTAGAAGAATGATGGACACGTGCAAGGATCGTAAACTGAATCTTTCAAGATGCTGCTGATGGCCAGAGCTTACTGCTGCAAGGTCACGTGCGTGGCTCAATGTGTGTCTGCTGAGTCTGACTCGCGCATGAATACAATCTCCTCAACATGGACTAACTGCTCATTAGATTCAACGAAGTGCTTCAATAGTTGTCCATTCACTAGGAATGTTGGTGCGTCATCTGCGAGATCTGAGATCTCGACACATCCACTATCATGCACCGCACGGACAACGAATGGGCCCGTCCACTTGCACTTCAACTTGCCTTGGAAGATCTCCAGCCTTGCATTAAACAACCATACCTTATGTCCAGGAACAAAGGTCTTTCGTCTGATATATCTATCGTGTCAACGCTTCACCTTGTCCTTGTACACCAAACTGTTGTCGTATGCGTGGTTTTTGACTTCTACAATCTCATTCAGATCCATTTCTCTCTGCTTCTACCCAAGGTGTGTGTTCCTGTTGACCTTCTTTATTGCCCATTCTGATTTATGCACTAACTCTGTAGGCAAATGGAACAGCTTTCCGAATACCATCAGGAATGGGGAGGTTCATAACGGTGTCTTATAAGCTTTCCTATAAGACCATAGGACTTGATCCAAGATCTGAGACCAGTCCTTCCTGTCTGGGCGGACAAGCTTCCGCAATATAGATTTGACCTCCTTATTCGACACCTCAGCCATACCATTAGTCTATGGGTGGTAAGGGCTAGCGGTACGGTGTTCGATGACGTAGTCCTTCAAAAGCTTCTTCATGCCTCGATTTACAAAGTGGCTACCCCCATCTGATATCATCATTTTGGGGATCCCAAACCTAGAGATGATATGCTCTCTGACGAATTTACAGACAGTCCTTCTGTCTGCAGCTCGTGTTGGGATAACCTCCACCCACACCGCAAGAAGGATGTACTCGAATTCGTGGCTAACAGGGAATGGGCCCATTAAGTCGATGCCCCAAGCGTCAAAGACATCACAAATGATGATAGGCTGCATCGGTATCTCATCCTTGGAACCAACGGTTCCTCCCATTCTCTAGCATACTGGGCACGACTTCACAAAGGTAATGGCATCGTGAAACAGAGTCAACCAGTAAAAGCCACACTGAAGTACCTTCCATGCGGTCCTCTTCCCAGAGTGGTGTCCTCCTGCCTCCAAGCTGTGGCACAATGAAAGGACACTCTGGTATTCCTCCTGAGGAATACACCGTCTCTAGACACAATCTGACCCTTCAAAGAAAAGGATCGGATCCTCCCAATGATAGTGTCTAGCGTCCGACTTCAGTCGGTCAATGTGTCTCTTGGGCCAATCCTCGGGAACCTTCTTGGAGACAAGATAGTTTAAGATTTTGGCATACCATGGCAGTGAGTCGACAACAAAAATCAACTCGTCAGGGAAGGAGTCTGAATCCACGGAAGTATTAAGATCTTCGAGACGAGAGAGATGATCAGCTACTATGTTCTTTTTTCCAGGTTTATCACGAATATCCAAATCAAACTCCTGGATAAGTAGAATCCACCTAAAAAGATGCGCCTTCGCGTCCTTCTTTTCCATCAAGTATCGTAGTGCTGTGAGGTCAGTGAACACAATTACCTTGGATCCAATTAAATGAGATCTAAACTTGTCCAAGGCAGACACTACCGCAAGCATCTCCTTTTCCGTAACTATATAGTTACGCTGAGCGGTATCAAGCACTTTTCTTGCGTACTGGATTGCAAATGGGATGCCATCCCTCCTCTGTCCTAACACAGCCTCAACATCAAAATCTGATGCGCCCGTCATGATCTCAAAAGGTAGAGACCAATCTGGGGCTTGTAGGATCGGGGCGTCCATGATGATTCCTTGCAGTAGCTTAAAGGATACAAGACATTTGTGATCAACAATAAGCTCCATGTCCTTGCCTAAAAGCTCAGGTAGAGGTTGGACAATCTTAGAAAAATCCTTAATAAATCTCCAATAAAATCCAACATGCCCGTGGAATGACCGCAACTGCTTAACGTTGGTTGGTGGTTGGAGTCGTCTGATCACATCCACCATGGCAGGGTCAACCTCCATTCCTCTCTTGGAGATGACGTGCCCCAACACAATGCCCTCCGTTACCATGAAGTAACTTTTCTCCTAGGAGAGCATCAGATTTACCTCACAACAGCGTTTGAGGACTCGGTCCAGATTCTTAAGACAGGAATCGAAGGAATCGTCGTGGACCGCGAAGTCATCCATGAATACTTCCAGGAATTCGCTGACCATTTCGGCGAATACAACAATCATGCACCTTTGAAAAGTACCTGGAGCATTGCATAACCCAAAGGGCATGCGTCTGAAGGCATAGGTACCAAAGGGGCACGTGAACATGGTCTTTTCCTGATCCTCCGGAGCTATGGCTACTTGATTGTAGCCTGAGAACCCATCCAATAAGTAGAAGAATTATTTCCCTGCTAGTCATTCTAAGATCTGATCAATGAATGGTAGGGGGAAATGATTCTTCTTCGTCGCAGCATTCAGGCATCTGTAATCCACACAGATAAGACACGACGTGGGCACTCGCGCCACAATCTCCTCTCCGTCCACATTGGTGGTTGTCTGAATTCCCGATTTTTTCGGTAAAACATGGATCAGGGCCACCCATTTAGAGTCGGAGATTGGATAAATGAAACTTGCGTTGCACCATTTCTCTATCTCCTTCTTCACTACCTCTCGTAAATTTGGATTCAAACAAC
The DNA here is from genome assembly GCA_037367405.1 of Ottelia alismoides. Lineage (NCBI taxonomy): Eukaryota > Viridiplantae > Streptophyta > Magnoliopsida > Alismatales > Hydrocharitaceae > Ottelia > Ottelia alismoides. The sequence goes on along the minus strand of JAZKJV010003344.1, from coordinate 275,214 downwards.
GTTGGAATTCACGAGAGGGTTTAGCTTCATTCTCCAAGTAGATATGGTGTGAACACAGAGCGGGATTTATCTCGTGGAGATCGAAAATGCTCCAGCCTATCACCTTGCGGTTTTCTCCAGGATCTCTAGCAAGCAAGATTACTACTCCTCGGTCAATCGTGAACTGATGATGACCGGATATTTCTTCTCCTGACCCACAAGGAAGGCATACTTGAGTGTTGTGGGTAAAGGTTTGAGCTCAGGTAATGTGTGATCATCGAGGAAATCTAGCTCAATCGAATCTGGTTCCGTATTGAAAGTGGCTAGATCTGTCTCTGAAATTACTGCCACCAAGTCATTCAGCTCTGAAGTCGGATCGTTAAAGCTCTTAATGCAATCGGCAAAAGCCACATCCGAATCATCATCCTCATCTTCTGATTGTCCTAAAGAGGGAAGAACTGACAGGCCTAGCTGGGCCTCTAAGTCATCAAAGATGTCGAGTGATGCAGGTTCTGAGCTGTACTCGTTTCTAATAATCTTGCAAACTGACTCGTGTATTGGATCTTCTCCGGAGAGGAGGGACTCATCGGTTCTGGCTGGATTCTATCTCCATGGCCCAACTTTGTCTACATGGTCACAGTCTGCTTCGGATGAGGAGTACTCGATGCTGGATTCGGAATCCGGTCTCTGCCATCTGGTATGCTTCATCTCAACTTCGTCATCTTTTCCTGGAGTTTAGAACTGGATTTTCCCGATCTTGTAATCAAACAAGGCCCCCGTTGTTCTGAGGAAGGGCCTTCTTAGGATGATCTGGGAATCTCTCCAATTACGAGGGGTTTCCATATCTAGGACAATAAAGTCCACCATGTATTCTTGACCCTTGACTTTGATGACAACATTCCTCAATTCTCCTTGGGACCTCTTGGTTAATTTATCGGTGAATTGAAGGAGGGCTCTAGATTTCCTAAGAGGTCCGAGGTTAAGCCACTCATAGAGGGTTGTAGGCATTAAGTTGATCGAGGAGCCGTTGTCTAGGAGAGTGCGTGCAAACGCAATGTCATCGACATGGCTCACCACATAATGTGCACCCATGCTCTTCATTTCCATGGAAACGAGTTCTTTATTGCACAAGTCATGGCTACTGACAGAACGTGTTTCTCAACACGTCTTTTGGTCTTCCTGCTAACCCTAGTAGGTGTGCATCTCACCGTAAGGTATTTCTGAAATGCATGTGTCATTCCCACGTACTTATCAAAGGGAATTGTGACCTTGATATGTTTGTTACAAAACTCTGCCATCTTGGGGTCATCTTTTTGGATTTTTTTAGTTTTCTTCTTTCCACCCTAAAGAGATCAGGGGAAAGGGATTATTGACTCCAACTCAGCTTCTGAAACTGAAATATTTTCATTCAAAGCTGGAACTGAGTTCTATATAAGACTCGGACTCTGAAACTGACTCTGACTATGACAAAAAGGAAAATGCTGCTGCGAATCCGGTGATGCATCCTCCGCGACTGCTAGATTGTCCTCCTCAGATGGAGGTACAGGCTCTTCATCGATTTCTGTGGACTCTCTGCTGGTGCGGTTCCTTAGCTTCATCGAGGACCCAAAAGTCCTCTTCTTCTGTCGGTGGTGGTGATGGTGGTGTTTCTCCTCCTCTGCTTCCAAGTTATCCTCTGGTAGAGACTTGGCGGCTTCTTCCTTCGGTGCTCATTCCCGATCTGGTACGATCATGGTCCTTCCGCTCCTGAGGGACATATGGTTTACATTATAGTATGAAAGGATCTCATGTTCAGATAAAGAATTATCAGAAAAGTATACCTGATCACGAGGTCGGTTCTGGCCTTGATTTAAGTTGTTCGGGTTGGCCTGAACTTGGGCGGGAATTGCGGTCTTTGGCACCATTTGTTGGTCCTGGGTACGAAACACAATTCAGATCGGTTATCATACCCAGATAGTCATTCTGGATATGTTGGACCCTATCAGTCAGGGTCTGGATCGCCAAGTTGAGGGACTCCAATTCGGTGGGCTAGGCTGGTTGATGTTGACTTACAGATGAGGTTCTTTACTGGCCCTACTGGCCATGCCGATACTGCTGTTGCTGATGGGACGGTGACGGGTCCTACTGGCTTGAGTAGAATGTGCGTTGTTGCTGGTGCTGCTGAGGCTAGTACCCTTGTTCGGGCCTAGACTGAACAAAGCATGGTGCAGGGACGGAGCTGGTTTCCCGGTAAGCTAGGGAAGGTCAATGAGGCTGACCGTTCCCCATCCCCGACTATCTACCAACGGGGTCATGGCTGTACCACAGCCCGTTGATCTCAAACACATGCGTAGGCTCCTCGTATCCAGTTTCCACTAGTGGGGCTGCATGATGGTCCTGTTGGGTGTAAGTCTGCTCCTCTACCCAGCCACTCTGAGGCCCCGGAGCCTGTTCCTGTACAAGATGGACTCGGTGTACAGGTACATGTGGTGCAGAAGGGGCATGTAGCTTTATCTTAGCTACCCTTTCAGTAAGTTCCACCACTTGCTTCGGCAGCGTGAGAGAGACTCAAGGTCAGTGACCCTCTTGTGGATCTGCTCGACCATGGTTAACTTGTTAGCTATCATCCCCATGCTGGGAATGAGGTCCTCTGTCAGATCCGCTACAGTCCTCCTAGTTGTCTCGTTGGATAGAATTGATGGATACAACTGATAGGTCCTGGTGGCCTGCGACCTGCCTGTTTCCGCCATCTGCTCCAAGATTTTCCATACAACATTTTCATTCTTGTTCAGATAACTTCCTCCACATGTGGCACTGACTAACCCATGCATCTCCGGGGTCAAGCCACAGAACAAGGTCTGGACTAAGATAGCCTTAGAAATGCCATGGCATGGGCATTTCTTAACGAGGTCATTAAACCTATCCCAGGCTTCATGGAAGGTTCGCTGGGTCCCTGGGAAAAGCTTGCGATCTTTATTCTCATTTGATTAGTCCTACTATGTGGGTAGAACTTTTTCAGAAAAAGGTCCTTGATCTGCATCCAGGTTGTACATATAACCCTTTAGTTTTTCAGTCAATGTGCTACCTTATCTCATAAGGCAAATGGGGTGGCCTTCAGCCGATTGTAATCCTGCCCAATCCTAGGGTGACTAAGGTTGTTGCAAACCAGCTTGAAGACTCTGAGGAAGGCATATGGTTCTTCGTTTTTATTTCTATTAAACTTCGGTAGCAGGCTAAGAAAGTGGGGCATGAGCTCGAACGCTTCAGGGGGAATCGTTGGTGCCAACCAACTGTGCATCTCATTTTCTGTTGGGTTATAGGCATCCACCATTGGTCGCTCGATTCCTATTGCCGCAATGATATGTCCCATTCTTGCTGTAAGGTCCGCATTCTATTGTTTAGCTGTAGCAAGGCGAGCTAAGATTTGTCGTAACGGGTCCTCATCCGGAGGTTTCTTAGGTGGCATCTTGTCCTCCAATCATGGGTATGAAACATATTTTGGGTTAGAGGACAAATCAAGGATGGGATTATTACCATGAAGATGGTCTTCCTTGGTAAGCTCAGATGAGAGGAAAGGATTGGTTTGAGAGTAACCACCCAGAGTGTGAGGGATCCAGAACTCAAGAGGGTCATGAGTTCTGGTTGATCCAAGTTGCGCTTGGGCCGGTGAAGATGAACTTCATGGAGGGCTCAAAGACAGATTTACGAATAATGAGAAGATATTCCCCCAGTCAGTCATCTTGGTTTGGCGAGAAGAATCGGGAGTTCTAAATGAAGATAGGCTTTTACTCCTACCTGAAGCAAGCAATTCAATCCAAAACCCTGTATTCACACTCAACACAGTGAAGGACCCGAAATCGAGTCCAATTAATCTTGTTGATTTTAAGTGTGATTTTCAAGTAAAATAGCAAGGATTTATGAAACCTATAAGGAAGTCAACTCAAAGTCGGATGCGTCTTCCCTGTTGAACCTGTCGCCTAAGATACTGCCAGTCCTTCCTTTCTTCGCTCCTATCCCAAGTTGATGGACTCAAAGACCTGCCCCTATCTCCCTGCAAGCAGGCAGAGACTGACAAGGCCGGAACTTCACCCCGGGGGTTACTGGCAACTTGTCATTAAGTACTACAATTTCGCCCTATCTACCTGAGACGGGCGGAGGCTACTTGGTACTAGTCAGTGAACCTAAATAATTCAACTTGTGATATTTGCTAGGATTAGTCGGAACGTGATATGGAAGGTGGGGATTTGGGCTCTGCGTTAAGGTGTTAACACACGCTCAAGTACCCTCACTCAACCTGAAAACAAGGTCGGGGATTAATCTCCCGCAAGCAGATTTTCCGATTTTATTAATTTTTTCGGTCAATAATGTTAGCAGTCCCAGTTTTAAGTTAATTTATCACTTGTTAGTCCAATCCACACAGCACACCTATCGTCCAGTCCCAATTTCCATTTATTTAAGTTGGAAAACCAAGAGAGAGAAATCGAGAAAAGTCGATGCACGAAAAACAATGATGCTTATGCTGAGTGAAGAATACTTACAGTGATCCCTTCCCTTTAATGCAGGATGTATAATAGAATTGAAATCTTTTTACACTACATGCAAGTGCAGACAAAAAAATCCGCTCCTAAACAAGCAGTTATATTAGAGAGGGAAGAACATGTTGATTTGACTAGATCTGTGGTCTAAGTGTGTCTTTTAAGTGTATTGTGTGGTCCTAAAGATTTACGAGCACAAGCAAATGCTAGAGTGGCTCGAGGAGCCGTTATTGCAAGCCTAGTCTAAAAATTCAATCCACATAACACATGGGGACACTGTTCCACTATGTTTACACTCGCGAGAACCCAAATGGGAACCGCTGGAAATAATGCAAAAAATAAAGAAAAGGTAACTACAAGTCCTCTCAAATCACTCAAAAAATTAAAATGCAGGTTCCTCAAAGCATCTTCGACTCCTCGCGTTCCTCGCACAAAAACAAATTGAGGTCAGATTGAGAACGACACAAAAATACAAACAATAAAGGACAGAAAATTATTCACAAGAAAATCGGGGGTCAGACTACCCAGGGATAGAAAATCAAACACTGAGAAATTAGCCACAAATTAACCTAAGCCATGCCTCCCTTGCAACGATGCCTTTTTGACGAGCGTCTTACTACACTTGTTAATTTAATGAAATTAATGGTCAAATTAATCGTTTTGTCATTCGTTGCAGTCGGATAATAAGAGTTAATCAAAAACCACTTTCAATTAAAGTTAATTTAATTTCGAGCGGTAATCTTTTTTACTTGGGCAAGTCCAAGGTCGAACTCAAGGAGGCAGTTGTCTCCTTAGGTAAATTTGAAGAAAATTCCAAGGTCGGATTTTCAGAAGGTAATTTTTTGGTCTTTTTCAATATAATTTATGCAAGAAGGAAAAGACACATGCAAAATCGGGCCAGTTTACAAGTGATTTTAGAAAAGTGATCAAATCAAGTCTAAAAATTATGAAACTTAGTTAGAATGTGAATTATGATGAAATTAAGCTACACTAATTTTTTTGGAATTTTCTGACACTTTATGAATTTACTGTGAATTTAAAATGAATGCAAGGTGATTTTGACTAAATTAATTTTAATAAATATCAAATAATAATATTTTCAGATATAAAAATTATCCTAGATATTCTAAATGTGAAGAATCCAGGAAAATTAAAAAACCTAAATTTCTATGTGAAACGAACCTATTAAAAATTAATTATGGAAATCACATAATGATTTATTAAGGCCTTGAGGTGCGTGCAAATGAGATGATTTTTTTATACAATGTGAACTTAATTATCCTAGGTCTAATGTGAATTTTTGGTTGTTTTTGGAGTCACATAGAAGTTACTACAAATTAAAGGCATAAATGGAAAAAAATATGACAAAATTCCACCAATTAATTAATAATAAAATCCACTATTCTTCCGAAAATGTGCCAAGTGTCACATATGAAAGAGGACAATTTGAGCGACACAACGTAATTTTAAAACTTGAAAAATGACTAAAAATGATTGCCTAAAGATACGTGCATAGACATGGACCAAAATGTAATATAGGAAATAATAATTGCTAAAAATAAAACGTGCTGACAGGGACATTGACAGGTCCGATGTCATCACGTTAAGAAGATGTTTATTAGATCGTGCGTAAAAAAATTGATTTGATTTTGTTTTATCATTCGGTGTAGGTGGCAATAAGAATCGGTCAAGAAATAAACCACACAAAATATTCAATTTTTAATCTCGTGGTTTTATGTCTATTTTACTTGGGCAAGTCCCAAAGTTGAACACAAGGAGGCAAAGGGACAACCTAGGATTATGCCTATCAAAATTCATGCATGGTTTTCGAGGAGCCTTTTTTTGGAATTTTTGATGCAGTAAAGCACGTAAAATGCAATTTCAGCCTAATTTGAGGACTAAAGTATCAATTACGTTCAAACGATGTCTGAAAAATATGAAACTTGGCCAAGATGTAAAATATGGAGAAATAAATGCACTGTATTTTTTTTGGAATTTTTAGATGCAATATAATTTTTTTATGAAATTTTAAATGCAAACAAAATGGATTTCAATATTTAATTATAATAAATATTAAACCTTCTTATTTTTAAAGAATAAATTTATCTAAGATCTATTACAAGGTAATGGATCTCGGAAAAATCCTAAGCCTCGAAAATGTGAGATCTAATACCTATTAAAAATCGAACATTGAAATATGCAAAACGATTTTTACAGGGCAATCTATGTAAGCAAATGTAATTCTTTTTGGGCACAATGTTAATCACAATTATTTCTACAATATTTGATTTTTTGGGAATTTTTAGAGCAATGATTAATCAAATACAAATTTCAGAGCATTAACGGGGCAAAATATTCAATTTTCCACAAAATAATTAATTATTAATTAACCATTAATCACGAAAATGTCAACAATGGGTCAAATAGTAGAGAATTAATGGAAGAACATCATACAATTTTTGGATAATTAAATAATGCAACGTAGGACTCTGAAATCACAAAGAAACACATGGGTATAACTGCAATTAGAATAAATAGAATAAATATAGAAATATAGTGGGGGGACCTAAGCGCAATTACCAAGAACTTTCGGGATACTTCTGTAAAATGACCAGAGGGGCACGTGCGTGGCACATGCCCTCTGAAGGCGGAGGTGGAGGCTTTGGCGTAATATGGAGGTTCTTCAGGGGAGCAACTTGCAATTTGCCCACGTGGCACCTATGAGGCATGTGACCCCGGGGTACTCCTGCTGATGATGTCCCCCACGCACGTGCCTAGCTAGTGCTGGGGTCTCGGGCCCAATGCCCGACTGGCGGTGGAGCAGCGACTGATGCGATGGCTGAAGGCGGGGCTCTAGACGTGCTCCTACGGTTGAGGCGAGAGAGCGGTGGAGCTCCGGTGATCGAAGTCGATGTTGGTGATGTAGCTGGAGGTGGCGATGGCGTAGCGTGACCGTCGTCGAAGATGCGGTTGAAGCCAAACGGGGAGGAGCGTTGTTGAATGTGATCGATGGCAGTTGCCGATGAAGTTGTCGGAGGCGTCGTTGCGGAGGTGGTAGTGGTCGTAGACGTAGGCGGAGGCGATGAAGTTGGGGGCTTGACGCAAAGGTGGAGCAAAGGCAGGTGGGGCAGAGAATAGGTGTCGTGGGCTGCAGCGGCATCGGGGAGGACGTCGGATCTCGTCGGGGAAGATGGATCCCCGGTCTATCACCTCGGAGCTCGTTGAAGTGCGGTATCGGCGGATGGAGGATATCTGGAGAGCGGCGTGGCTTTTATAGGGTCTGGAGGCTCGCCGGCGAAGGAAAGAGGGATGATGATTTGATTGGGGATTTGATTGGCGGCACGAGCTTTTGGAGATCGGGGACGGGTGGTTGGAGATCGGCGATGGCGGTCGACCGAGATTCACGGCGGAATCGAAGGCGGATGGCGATACAGCGGGCGGAAGTTGCGAGGCGGATCGGACGACCTTCATGGGGACGCATGGCACTCAAAGGGGAGAAGAGCGTGGCACGTGCGGAGTACGTGCCTGGGAGGCACGTGCGACGCATGTGCGGTGGCTTTTAAATAATTTTTTTAATAAAATGAATATATAATAAGGCCAAAAATGGCTGACACCTGGCAGCCCCAGGGGCTACCACGTGTCAGCACCAGAAAAATCGAAAAAATGAATATTTTGCATAATTAAAAAGAAATAGAAATTGGTCTCAGATCGTAAATGTTTCTTCACGAAAATTGCTCATCTCGATGAGATCTTCAACTTTTATGAAGACATTAAAACCAAAATCGATGAAATGCACAAAGTGATATTTTTGGGGTATCCCATGTACATAGAATACCTTGATTTTTGAGTTTTGTAATTTTTATGTCATTTTCAAACCAGACAAAAATCTGGAGAAATATGATAAAATCAAAGATAAATATTTACACATTAATCTCTTTTTTTTGGATTTTTATTAATTAAGACAAAGAAGAAATAAAATAAGAAAAAGACCAATTTTGTATAGTCGATTAATGAAGACTCGGAGCCAATTTGATTCTTTAATTTCAAGCTCAATTTGGATTAGGATTTTTACGCATTTTAATAAAACTTTTATCAAAGAAGACAAATAAAAAATAAATAAACTAAAATAGGTTATATATGTACATAAAATAATAGGTCAAAAACGACTAAAATACAAAAAGTACAAAAGAGGCCCAAAGCCTAACTTTCACATATGAGCTCCGAATCACTAGAGCTTGGTCTTGTTTTGAAGGTAACTGAATGTACATTAGTTCAAAAGTGAGTAGGATTAAAACGGATACTGGATGAGGAAGATATGAGGTTTTAAGTCCAGAAATCCTGAAACTAGGGTTTGGGTTTTTGGTCAATTTATTTCGGTTAGTGATTTTTTTGTATTTTTCATTTATTCTTGTTAGTGATATGAACACAATGGATGTAGTTTTGGGTTATTCGGAGTTAGCATGAATGAGTTAAAAATCTGGGAAGTTAGGCTATTACAGGTCATTTTTGGCTTGGATTTTTGGCTTCTTATTTGGTGCAAAAATTAGTGCTAAAATGCAATTCTTATGAAAACATGTATGAATGCTAATTATGTAGAATAGTTGCAGAAATGCTATTGATTTTGAGGGATTTGAGCTTAAGAAATGAGATTTAGAGTGATGAATCTGAGATTCATCATCCCCCTATACTTAAACCATGCTCATCCCTGAGCATCAAAAAGAAATGCCATTAAGTGAAATGAGATTGGGTTCCATACGAAGACCATGAGCTGAAGGTGAAAGTGAAACTAGACTCAACCTTTGGATTATTTGTTTGTCGGAACTTTTGTGAGACTTAGAATTTTAAAATCAACAGCCTTCAAGTTCTACACATCATTGCTACAGTTTCAACTCAGAAGTCATCTTATATTAATCCTCTTCACAAAGTATACCCTATGAACATTGAACAATCGGCTCATGTGTGTGAATGATTTTAGATCTTACCATCTAGAATGCCCGACTACCATGCTCCTCTCCTCTCCAGTAACTCATCCTCGGGGAGTCAAGTATTTCCTTCTAAGGTTTGTCGTGTTGTGTTCACAATCGAATTGGGGGAGAAGATAGAAGAAGGGGAAAAGAACTGGAGGTAACCAGTGTAGTCACCTCTCCTTGTGAAGATGGCCAGTGTAGCCGAGTCTCCACCAAGATCTGCAGGTTTCTTTGAGCTTGGACCTTTTTGGTCGGATTTTATTTGGTAGTTGCTTCTTTTTATTTGGAATTTTTAGTGGTTCTGCTTGGATCTTGTTGTGCCCCTACAGATATAGAATCTTTTTGTTTTCGTACAATTTTTTGGGTCTTAGAAAAAATTGTGCCTAGCCGTCCATCCCTTTTCCGAAGCTTTATTTCAACCCGCACTCTGGTCTTTAGATTTCCATGCTACCAGAAAAGAAACTCACACAGTCTTCCAACATCCCATCTGAGTTGAGCAAAGTGCATAGTGCGAGAGTACAAATTAATTCCATATTCCATAGTTGTACCCAGAATGAAGAGACCATGTTAGACACTATGAGTCAAATGCTGCACATTGTCATATGGAACTCAAAGAATTAAGTCAAAGACCTGAAGTTTCTAAAATCATATTTCTTGATGAAGCTACTCTGAAAATTAGGTGGATTAAGGTCAAGTCCAGAACACTCTCGGTTTCTGCTCACAACTCGATTCAGAACCCAATGACTTTTCACAGATGCAAATGAATGTGATGCTAGATGAAGTGCAGGTGTGTGAAATGCAGACACATTTTTTTCTTGTGTTTTTTTTATGCAAGGGATTTTTGGTTTTTCTTTTTTTTGCAAAAATGAATAAGAAGCCATTTTTTCAAAATGTTTGGGCACAGTTAGTGTTAGTAGCAAAACTCTTTTTTCGTTCTCTTTTCTTTTATTTTTTTTTGTTTTTTTCTTGTTTTGTTTTTTTTGAATTAATACCCATCCCATAAATACATATAAACTTACGCGCAAGTACGAGATATGGGTAAAATATATACCAAGTATATATGCAGACCCCCTATACTTAGCAAGTGTTGTGTCCTCAGAGCACATGAAGCGGAAAGATGACATAGCTCGGGCTAAGCGTAAGAGAGTGAAAAAGGAAAAGAAAAAGGTATACATGCCCGCCCCCTATACATAGGCTGTGAACAGTCTGAGTATAGAAGAAGGGCAAAAAAAATGAAGCATTTGGGATGTGTGAATGGGGAGATTATAAATAGGTGGGCATCGGTTCCCCATATACTTAGGCTCTGATCAGCCTAAGTGTAAGAGAAAGGTGGAAATGGAGCGATCAGACGATAGGAGAAGAATGGTATACACAGATGACAACGGTCCCCCATATACTTAGGCCATGGCCTAAGTAGAGGAAGACGATAGGGTAGCCAATGATTTAAGGCAGTTTTCAGTTGATCTTTTTGCGAGCCTGTGATGGGATATCGGTATAACGAGACGGAGATGAAGCATATGATTCCCAACTATTATTAGAGTCATCTTCAGAAAAAGCATGGTGGATGTTTGAGTCAGATGAAAGATATCCATCATCAGAATTATCCTCAGAGGAGTAGTATTCGAAAGTGGACATACTCCAAATATTCTGGTCTATCCTCAGAGGAGTAGTATTCGAAAGTGGACATACTCCAAATATTCTGGTCTTTTTGTTTCTTCAGTTGTTTCCTTAGAATTTGTTCCTTCTTGGGATCAAGCGGTTTGTCCTCAGATGAATACTCAGAAGCACCAGTCTCAGTCAGCTCATAAGAAATAATTCCAGTGTACTTGAAGATGGTAGGTGCATCAGCTTTGGATGAATAGTAGTTAGGAATGGGAGTTTTCCAATGAGAAACGAATTTTGGATCCTTGCGAAGATATGGCTTTAGAGCTGCTGAACAGACTTCACTCATGTAGACTACCTTTTCTGGAGCTGATGAGGGATCATCAGCTAATTCCTCTTCCGAAAGGTCAAGGGTGACTCTCTTTTTCTTGTTTCGTGAAGGTGTCGGTTCACTTGAGTATCCAGATGAATAGACATTAGAGTTCTTCTCCTTGGTCGGTTTTCATCCTGTGTGTTTGTTCTTGGTCTTCTGAATGTTGGTGCACTCTCGATTTGGGATGATTTGGTCAAGGTATTCAGAGAAGGTTGCTCAGGATGCGACCCTCCATATGTCTCAGGATCGTAGTAGAAGGATTTGTCTATTTTGAGATCCGCGGGAATTGAAATATTGGGGAGAGTCTCTACATGTTCGTTTTCAATTTATTTGATGTTGGAGCATTCTTGTGTCGAGTTGATGTGATCAAGGTAGTCAGAATAGGTCGACCAAGGAAGCGGCCATGCATAAGTCTCTGGATCATATGATTCATATACTCGGTTCTCCATGGTGAGAGCAGCTGGGAATGGAGCAAGTGGGAGAGTCTCTAAACTAATGGTCTCATCAACAACCACTATCTCAGGTGTAGCAGCGGGGTAGGGCTCTTCTACCGTTTCATGGTTATGGTTGTCGGGGACTTCGTAGGTTGCCTCGGAAGATCGTGGTTCCTCAAAGACAAGGTCAGATCAAAGTTCTTCCAATGCTGTGAAATTGATTTCCCGAGTCTCACAATCAATAATTGCCTTAGCCAATGCTAAGAACGACTTTTCGAGAATAATTGGAGACTGGGTGAATTCTCCTTGATGCTTAATGTCAATGATAGTGAATTCTACTTTGAGTGGAGCACATTGGAATTTCATGATGACAGAAATGATTTCTCTCGGCCGCTTTATTGATTGGTCAGCCAATTGAACAATCTCTCTTATTTTTCTGATCGGTCTGAGTTTGAGTTCGGGAAATACAGAGGTCGGGATGATATTGATCGGTGAATCGTCATCAACTCAAGCATGGGTAAAGATTGTGCCTTTGATTTCACAGTTAAATCTAGGCAACCGCTTCACTATGCGGCTCTTGGTTTTTCTCCTCAACACCAAGGAGGAGGCCATTGAAAAGATATATCTTTCAGTCTTTGTTCTAATCCTGCCCAACTTTTTCATCATTAATTTTTCCATTACAAAAACTTTAAGGTCGGGGATGTGTTCAATCGCCTGTAGAAAGGGAATTTCAAAAAATCAATTTCTTTTTCCAGTGCTTCTCGTACAGCATGATCCAAATTCTTCAGATCTTCTTCATTTCCAATTTTTATGATTTTTTCGAAATTTTAGATTTTTTTGTGATTTTTTAATATTCTAATTTTTTTGGTATTTTCTGTGTGGTGTGGTGATGTGTTGTACTCCTCAAATGAGCAGGGGTTCTGATGTTCAGAGTGGGAGTTAGAGACATAGTCATTTCTTGGGGAATAATATGCAGAAGTGACACTATCAGAATCGTCCCCATATTCCTGAATATCCTCAAAATTTTCTATCTTAGATCCAATCATTTCCTCATTCATTTTTATATCCGAGCTACCAGAGATTGAAATTAATTGATCGGTAAATTCTCGAAATCTATCCTCCATTAAATCAAATTTTTTATTCTTCCTCAAAATATCCTCCAAAATATTTTATCATGGGAGCAGTTGGGGGTGTGTTTTTGTAATTGAATTTCCTCTTCCATTTTCCTAAATGTTCTAGAGAGGAGTTTCTTGAAATATCCGATATATTATCATCATTTTCTGAAAATGTCTCCTTAATAATTATTAAAGGCGGCTGCTCATATGGTCTAAGTATGCGGAGTTGGTCCGAGTAGAGTTCAATCCTTTGATTATGAGTGGTCGGACCTTGATATTGTGGAGTCAACATACAAGGTTGATGTGTTTCTATGTGGTCTGTCCAATCCTCTGTATGAATATCATGTTTGAAGAGGGGGTTGTCATGGTCAATCCAAGATGATGATTGTTCATTGGTGTTCCAGGGTAGGGTCGATGGAAGAGATGAAGAAGTATTCAATTTGATCATGTGGTTATCATCTCCCATGAATGATGGATTGACATTTGCCGAATATGAAGGATGAATTGTATGATCAGAGTAGAGTGGATTGACGTATGAAGAAGTGGAGACCGCAGTCGGTTGTTCGTTTGTCTGGTCCGAAAACAAAGGGTTGTCATTCATGAAGTAGATTAGATTTGTAGAGAGTGTTGGTGGTTGAGAGTCTCTTGTTGAAGTTGGAGGAGGTGTTTTGGGTCTAACTGAAACGAATTCATTTTCATGGTATAGCACTGATGGATTCTTGGATAATTGTTCGGCCATTTTGGAAAGAGCTGAAAGAAATAAAGGTTGGGTCTGCAAGAGTTTTTGGACAAGAGTTCCATGATGAGGTTTAAATCAAGAAAGGAAAGAGATGATTGCATGGGATAGTCAAAAGAAATTTTATCAAGTGTGCGGTTAGTGATCTTTGATATCGGTTCACGCACACCAATGTAAACACAAATCAATCCCCAAGTTCACCAACACACACAATGAAGTCGTAAGAGTTCGGCTATTATCTTTTCAATTTTAATTGGTGATAAATCAATCTTGAAAAAAATTTAGCGAGCTATTGGGTGCCGAAATTTTCGTAATAACTGTCCCAAATTCTTATGACTAGTTGTACCTACTTTCTGCCAATATGGGAGTAAGTACGGACTGTAGAACGGCTACCCATTACTTGAGGACGAAGCCTTACGCAGTGTCCTCTAAATCACCCACTCTGCTAAGGAAATTCGGACCATTTACCAACTACCCGAGAGATCCTCATTGAGAAGTAGCTAATCGTTTTTGGTATAATCAGTAGTTAATATGAAAATTTCGTTTTGGGCTCTAGCCTTAAGTATCGTCTCTCGATCATTCAGAAAAATAAAAGCATCTAAGGTCGGGGTTTCTCTCCCGCAAAAATTCTTGATTTGATGGGTTATTTTGAAATCGGCTATATTTAGCTGTCTCAATTTTAATTAGGTTATCACTGAAGAATTAAATGAGCACAAATACACGTCTACCGTCCAGTCCCAATTTCCTTTTAAATTTATGTTACAAAACCAAGAGAGAGGAGTTCGAGAAAAAGCTGATGCACGTGAAAACAAATATGTATGCTCAGTTAGAAGACTTATAGTGAATCCTCGTAATCTTCATGTGGGATGCAATACAGAATTGAAAGATTATTCTAAATGAATGCAAGCCAATGAAAAACCACACCTAAGTAGAAAGTTTTATTAGCGGGAAAGAATTGAGTTACGTTTGGCTAGATTGAATGATCTAATGTGCGTCTCAATTAATGTGAAGTGTGGCCTAAGATCCTATGAGCACAATAAAAAATATAAATGCTCTAAGAGCCGTAAGTGCAGGTCTATCCTAATCACCACTCAAGTCGGGCTCCACCCTCACCGGAGAGTGAAACAGGCCACGACACACCACAAATAGAGTTCAAGGTCTTTTACATATGCGAGAGTCCAAACAAACACCGCTATAAATGTGCAATAAATTAAAGAAAATAAAATTGCTGAAATTAAAAAACCTAGACTCTACGCTCTCTCACGACTTGACTCGATCTAAATTTAATTGTGGCTTTTTGGAAGTCGGTGAAGATGCTTCGATTTCTTGAAAAATCGCTCCACGTATGCTGGGTAACTCGCAAGATAAATAAGAGAGAAAATGTAAGAGAGTGACTCAAAAATAAATAAGAAAAATAAATGCTGAAAATAAATACATAAAAAAATATGGAATTTACAATGAAAGATTCAGGGGACAGACTACCCGAATACGAAAAACCGAACAAAAATTTTCAAAACACATAACTAAGTCGTTTGCCTCCTCGGCAACGACGCCATCTGACGAGTCCGAAATAGCTATGTTAAGAACAGATGTTGTATTTCGTTCGAGCTAAAAATAATGATTTGTCATTCGTTGTAGGCGGCGATCTGAATTGGTCAAGAAAATAACCACACAAAATATTAAATTTTTAATCTCGTGGTTTTATGTTTATATTAGTTGGGCAAGTCTCAAGGTCGAACACAAGGAGGCAAAGGAACAACCTTATATTATGTCTATCAAAATTCATGTGCGGTTTTCGAGGCGGTCTTCTTTTGGAATTTTTGATGCAATAAAGGATGCAAAATGAAATTTCGGCCTATTTTGAGGACTAAAGTGTCAATTATGTTCAGATGATGTCCGAAAAATATGAAACCTGGCCACGATGTAAAATATGGTGAAATGAATGCAATGTAATTTTTTTTGAATTTTTGGATGCAATATAATTATTCTTCAAATTTTTAAATGCAAAAGAAATGAATTCCAATATTTAATTATAATAAATGATAAATCTACTTATTTTCAAGGAATAAAATTATCTAAGATCTATTACTTGTTATCGAAAAAATCCTAAACCTCGAAAAATGTAAGATCTAATACCTATTAAAAATTGAACCCTAAAATACGCAAAATGATTTTTACAGGGCAATCTATGCATGAAAATGCAATTCTTTTTGGGCACAATGTCAAGGACAATTAGTTCTACAATATTTGATTTTTTGGGTATTTTAGAGCAATGGTTAATCAAATACAAAATTCAGAGCATAAACTGGGCAAAAAATGCAATTTTCCACAAAATAATTAATTATTAATTAATCATTAATCACAAAAATATCCACAATATGTCAAATAGTAGAGAATTATTGGATGAACATCATAATATTTTTGGATAATTAAACAATGCAACGTAGGAGTCTGAAATCACAAAGAAACACAGGGGTATAACTGCAATTACAATAAATAGAATAAATATAGAAATGCAGCGGGGAGGGGGGGACCTAAGTGCAATTACCAGGAACTTTGGGGATACTTCTGCAAAATGACCAGAGGGGCACGTGCGTGGCACGTGCCCTCTAGAGGCGGTGGCTTTGGTGCAATATGGAAGTTCTTCAGGGGGTACTTGCAATTTGCCCACGGGGCACGTGCGGGGCATGTGACCCCGAGGTACTCCAGCTGCTGACGTCCGCCTCGCACGTGCCTAGCACGTGCTAGGGTCTCAGGCCCAACGCTCGACCGGTGATGGAGCAACGACTGATGCAATGGCTGGAGGCGGGGCTCTAGTTGTGCTCCTGCGGCAGAGGCGAGAGAGCGGTGGAGCTCCGATGATCGAAGTCGATGTCGGTGACGTAGCTGGAGGTGGCGATGGTGTAGCGCGGCTGTCATCGAAGATGCTGTTGAAGCCGAAGGAGGAGGAGTGTTGTTGAAGGTGGTCGATGGCAGTTGCCAATGAAGTAGGAAGAGGCGTAGTTGCGGAGGTGGCGGTTGTCGTAGACATAGGCGGAGGCGATGATGTTGGGGTCTCGATGCCAAGGCGGAGAAAAGGCAGGTGCGGTAGAGAAGAGGTGCCGTCGACTACAGCGGTGTCGGGGAGGACGCCGGATCTCGTCGGGGAAGATGGAGCCCCAGTCTGTCACCCTGGAGCTCGTTGAAGTGCGATGTCGGTAGATGGAGGTTATCTGGAGAGCAGCGTGGCTTTTATTGGGTCTGGAGGCTCGCTGGCGAAGGAAAGAGGGACAATGATTTGATTGGGGATTTGATTGGCGGTGCGAACTTTTGGAGATCGGGGACGGGTGGTCGGAGATCGGCGATGGCGGAGTCGGCCGAGATTCGCGGCGGAATCGAAGGCGGATGGCGATATATCGGTGGAAGTTGTGAGACAGGCGACGAAAATTGGGGACGACGGAGCTCCCAATTGGGAAGGTGACCTGGAGATGACGATCTCGGGCCGTCCGATCAGCCGAGATCGGACGACCCTCGTAGGGACGCATGGCACTCAAAGGGGAGAAGAGCGGGGCATGTGCGGAGCACGTGCCTGGGAGGCGCATGCGATGCACATGTGGTGGCTTTTAAATAATTTTTTTATATAAAACGAATATATAATAAGGCTAATAATGGCTGACACGTGGCGGCCCCAGGGGCAGCCACGTGTAAGCACTAGAAAAATCGAAAAAATAAATATTTTGTAAAATCAGAAATAAATAGCAAATGGCATCGGATCGAAAATGTTTCTTCACAAAAATTGCTCTTTTTGATGATATCTACAACTTTCATGAATACATTAAAACAAAAATCCATCAAATGCACAAAGTGATATTTTTGGGGTATCCCATGTACATAGAATACCTTGATTTTTGAGTTTTGTAATTTTTATGTCATTTTTAAACCAGATAAAAATTTGGAAAAATATAATAAAATCAAAGATAAATATTAACACATTAATCTATTTTTTTTGAATTTGTATTAATTATGAAAAGAAGAAATAAAATAAGAAAAAGACCAATTTTGTACAGTCGGTTAATGAAGATTCGGAGCCAATTTGTTTCTTTGATTTCAAGATCAATTTGGATTTGGATTTTATGCATTTTAATAAAACTTTCATCAAATAAGACAAATAAAAAAAATAAACTAAAATAGGTTAAATATGTACATAAAATAATAGGTCAAAAACCGCTAAAATACAAAATGTATAAAGGAGGCCCAAAATCCAACTTTCACATATGAGCTCCGAATCACTTGAACTTGGTCTTGTTTTAAGGTAGTTGAATGTACATTAGTTCAAAAGTGAGTAGGATTAAAACGGACACTGGATGAGGAAGATATGAGGTTTTAAGTCCGGAAATCCTGGAACTAGGGTTTGGGTTTTTGGTCCACATATTTGGGTTAGTGATTTTTTTTTGTATTTTTCAATTATTCTTGTTAGTGATATGAACACAATGGAGTGGTTTTGGGTTATTCGAAGTTAGCATGAATGAGTTAAAAATCCGGGAAGTTAAGCTATTTACAGGTCATTTTTGGCTTGGATTTTTGGCTTCTTATTTTGTGCAAAAATTAGTGTTAAAATGCAATTCTTATGAAAACGTGTATGCATGCTAATTATGCAGAATAGATGCAGAAATGCTGTTGATTTTGAGGGATTTGAGCTTAACAAATGAGATTTAGAGTGATGAATCTGAGATTCATCAGACGTATATGCAATTACCTATAATGTTGAGGGGGTGGATGCAAATTTCCTAAGAAGACACATGCTCCTCGTGTGACGTAGTTGGCAGGGATCAATTGGTAATTTCAAAAAGTTACAGGGGCCTCTGTGTAAATTAGCCAACCCTCATGTGAGAACCACGTGCAGGGCTAGGCTCGGATGGCGGTCGAGTGTCGGTCAGAGGCTCGGATGGCTCGGAGAAGCTTCGGGGGGGCTCCGAGCCTAAAGGTTGGGGCAGAGGCTCGGAGCGTCTACGCGGCACGTTGTGGACCACTGGATCGAATGATGATCCAACGACTGCTGGAAGATGATGCGCAGGCGATTAAGCACCGTTGGATCAGGATGAATCCAACGGTTCCCTGGAGCTCAGTGCGAATGGTGACGTGGTGCGATCAGATACGTAGGATCGTCCTACTCCTACGGATGCGGGACATGGGCGATGTGGAGTGCTCCGGACCGTCCGATCAAGGAGATCGAATGGCTGCTGCTCTTCTTCCTCAACAGGTCCTCCGCCTCCTACGGGCGGAGATGGCTATGCTCCAGTGAAGGAGCCCTAGCTCCGCCTCTCCCTCAAGATGTCGGTGAAGGTCGCCGGTGACTCCCAAGTGGTTGGGAAGAGTTGTGGAAGTGTCGGGAATCCACTGGAGGGCTCAGGAGTGGTTGAACATCTCTGGAGAGCAGTGTCGGAGAAGCTCGAATGGAGCTCCGATGAGGTTCCGACCAATCCAAGTTGATGCACATGCAGGGGTCAGTGGAAAACCAAGGCATGCGAATGTGCTCGTGGGATGCTCATGAATGCAGGGAGAGGATTGAAAGGCAATGAGGTGGTCCGGTGATCGTGCTCCGCCAAGGTGGCGGAGCTTGCGTCGGCGTGAGGTTGAGCGTTGATGAATCCATGATTCATTAACTTTTCTGTCGCATTTTGTCTTAAAACCCTTAACAAATACATGTAAATACTCACTAATTTCCATATTTTAACAAAACCCCATTCATGTGTAAATATTCACTTTTAACCACTAAATTCATGTAAATAAATAAAGAACCAGAAAAAGAAAGAAAAAGGCATATGGAATATATGTATATATATGTAATATGACTTAAACTATAAATATAACTGTAAGATGTATTTATAGCCTAACCCCCGAGACCAAGTCAGCATGGATTGGTCGACAAACCAATAAGTAGGGGGAGATAAGGAAAGAAAACCCAATAAAAGTAATTTATCACATGAATACACACTCTTCACTATTTATAAAATAAATACAAAACTTCAAAGAATTTTAATTATTTCATCTTAACTTATTCTTCACCAAATCTTTCTCCTAATTATTCATAAAAATGTAAATAAAATTATAAAAATAAGTTAAAAATATTACCATGTAAATATGCCAAGAAATCCAGCTTACAAATTGTCAAAATCTCAACTTCCGAACATCATAACTTCCTCATACGAACTCCAATTTCACTCTACTCACCTTTAAAGTTCATAAAATAATATTATCTAATTAATAAAGGTGGTTTCACTGAATTCGGAGTCCGTTTGCAAAAAGTCGGTTTTGGGACCAAAAGACAAAGGGGTTTCTGGGCTATTTATTTTATGTAACACACCTTATTTATTATTTTCTTAATTTTATAATTTTTAAATTATTTCATGATCCTCTAGTTTCACCATAAATTATTTCATAATTTTTGGAGACTATTTATTATTTTTATAAAATCAAATACCCCAAAATATAGGTATAATTGACCTGTATAGCCACTTCCTCTATTTATTAAATTATGTAAATTAATTCATAAAAATCTATAAAAATTTGTATAAGTCTTATTTAATGCCCTAATAATTAAGAAAATATAAAATTAATTTTTACTTAATTATTTATTAAATTAAAAATCAAAACCTATTTATAAATACATATTTATTAATAAAATATTTATATTTTAAATAATACTTATTAGTTATTAAAAGTAATTATACCATAATTTAGAAAATAAATTTATTTAACTTTCTTGTATTTATACCTATTTAAAATAACATCATTTACTAATTTATATTTAATTTATAAAGAATTAAAAGGTCTGGACCAACCAGGTGCTGACACGTGTCAGCACCTGGAGCTTCTTCTCCAAGAAGCTGTTGCGCCCAGCTGCTCAACCACCCAACTTCCATGAATTTTCCCGCGCGCTTCTTGAAGCTTCTGATCCATCCAGACCCTCCATCCTTTCCTCCTAGCAACCCTCTACCTCGCCGACCCTTAGATCTAACTTGGAGCCCAAGCATCTTCCCTATAAAAGGCCTCCAAGTCGCCATGGCAAAACAACTTCTTCCAGCCTCCAAGCTATCCAGCTCCAGTGCACCGACTACCTAACTTCCCCACCTGATTCCAACCCATTCGAGCGGTGACAGCGCCACGGGAAGGGCTCGCGAGGAAGAGGGTTCATAGGAGAAGAGTTCCAAGGTGCTGCGCCGCCTTGCATCACCGCCATCGCAGCGTGAAGCTCCGGCGAAGGTCGACCGTCGAGCATCCTTTTCTAGGTAATACACTTGGAAATCCCAGACCTATTCATCCATCTTTGTAGTTTTGTTTCTCGATAGCTGTGCCACGATTAGCGTGGCTAATCGCGCTTTTAAATAGTCTAATTACCAATCTTTCACGCTAAATCAAAAGCCCTTTCGAATAGTTTCCAAATCGCCGTCAAATCAATTTCAAATCACCTCCTTCATCGCATTCTGGTTGTTTGGCTGGAGACATATGAATTTTTCTTAAACTTTGAGGCTTTATATCTTAACATCTCGGCCGATTCATCACGAATCGAGCACAAGCATATCTTCATTGTAGGTCCAGGATCCTCGCAAGGCCTTGCTTCAACCACAACAAGCTCTGATCATCATCTAAATTTGTTTCAAAGAGGAGCATCCAGACCTGCAACAACTTTCAAGTGCTGAAGCCGCCATCTTCTTCGAGCCACCGCCGCCGCTCGGAGCGCCGCCATCGCCATCCCCACCGCGGGCGAGCTCGAGGGGTGGAGGAGCCACCCCTCTGGCCCCGCCGGAGCGTCTGAATCGCCGGAGGACAGCCGGGAAAAATCGGAGAAGAAGGCGAGCCCGCCAGGAGCTCCAACTGCCCAAGAACACCTGGAGCACAGAATCGCGACACGTGGCATCGCGAGAGCCTTCGGATCGCGCCTGGACATTCTAATCTCAGCCGTTGATAACGAACCGGTGGAGAAATTGCATTATGAACCCAGCCTAATTTCAAGAATTACAACCCGCCGCTCAAGTTTCCAATAATTACAAATAGGTCCCTCCGCAGGGACCTAATTGTAAGACTTCTTGTATTTTTGTTGCAGAACAATCCCTGAGGACCTTTTTGAGAACATTTTAAATAGATTTTTTTTACGCTTATGCCCCTGGGCTGTAGGGGTTGTATCTTGTCCATTTGACCTCGGATTTCGACGATTCTTGGAGGGTAGTTACACAACTACCCTAGTTACATAGTATAATGTTTTCGCGGCTTTTCGACGAGTTTTTGACGTGTTTTGATTTTCTCGAAAACCGCCTCGTTTTGTTTTGATTTCTTGTGTAGTTCGAGTACGCGGCTCGAACCTCGATCACCTATCCTATATAGTATCATCTATACTCTATTCACCTATTATATAATAAATAAATCTTTTGAAAAATATCCCTTTTTGAAAATTAAATAAAAATTTGAAAAGAATAAAATCAAATAAAAATTACAAAAATAAAAACCACTAAAAAAGGCATTCTGACTTAGAGAAGAATTAAAATAAAATCACGAGAAGAAAAATTAGGGAATATATTCTGCCTCCTTGAGTTCGACCCAGGAACACTTGCCTGGTTAAATATTAGTGAACGGTTTTCCGACAGAAAACCGTAAATTTGTTTGATAGGTCTAAAGATCGAAACACTTTTCTGTTTCGCGGCTTTCCGCTACAACCGATACTTCACTCTCTTCTTTAATAAAAAGTGAAAGCCGCGAAACTCGATCTTTAGAGCCTTATCAAAATGGCGCCGTTGCCGGGGAGGCGTTAGATTCCCTTGATTTTTCGTTTTTCGTGATCTTATTCTTTTTCTTCTCTTTGTTTTGTTTTTCGTACGGTTTTTCGTACAGCTTTTTCGTGCATTGTTTTCTGTGTTTTCGTTTTAGTTTCTTTACGGCTTTCTCGGCTTTCTCGATATTCTTTTATACTAATCATCTTTGCAGGGCCTACAGGATCAACCGGTTTCTTCGGAAGCCGAGTCAGTTGAAAGGGCAGAGGTCGGCTTCTTCTTCATGAGTCGACTGCAGAGGAGCAGAGATTTAGTATCCTTTTATTTGAGAGAGAAAGGGAGAGAGTTGTACTTAGCTTAATAAAATTTTTATTTTTTTAAGGGGCTTGATTCATCGGATACCGTGTATCTGGTGAATCAGGGCACCCACCGCGGCTTTTTCATCGCTTATCAGTTTTCCGCGATTTTCTAGATGCTTGCTTAGGTTTTTCGCTCTATCTGCTTGTGCCTCGTAGCTAGTTTTAGGACTTGCAACCTAGGTGCTTGCTCTAGGGTTTTAACAAAAAGACAAAAAAATTAGACGTTGTTTGAAAATCCATAAAAAATTGCAAAATTAAAAATTGGGACTGCTAAAAATATCTGATCAAAAACCGTAAAATCGATCCAATTGATTTGGGGAGAGTAACCCCCGCACATTTCTCAGAGTGCGCGAGTTGAGAGCCGACACTTAAGGATAGAGACAAAACCCCGTATTTCTTGCGGGATACTACTGGGTCCATACACCTGATCGCTGTTCCTCAGTGGGTAAGCTCGGGTAGCCGGAAACGGTTCGGGTTTACTTAGCAGAGTGGGAGGTTTAGAGGACACTACGCAAGGCTCCGTCCTCAAGTAACACGGGTAGCCAGAAACGGTCCGTACTTACTCCCATACTGGCTGAGTGCAAGTGGTCTCGCGTAAGGATTCGGGCAAGTGTCTTGAAGAAACTATCGGGCTCCTATTGGCTCGCTCAGCCTGCGTAACCGCAACGATTGATAATCACAACCCTAAAACCGAAAAGATAAAAAGACCGAACTCTTACGGTCTTCATCAGGGTTGAGTTGGTGAAAACGGGGTTTGCATTGTGTTTGTTTGCGGGGCGTGAGTTTTCCGCGGCTTTCGCATTCCTTCTTCAGTTGAATCGTACACGTGCTCTCCTAATCTACTCTTGACATCAAAGATGACGTCTCGACGGCTTTTCGGCTCAGACTCTGTGAGCTTTCGACCGTCCATCGTCGAGCGTATGTCTTCACAGGCTCGGGATGACCCTCTTCCCGAGCTGGTCCCATCCGATCTCGAGGCGAGTCAGACCCAGACTCCCTCGCCTCCTGGCCAGATCATTGAGGCAGACCTTTGCCTCAATACAGAATCCAAATCTCCTGAGTATTTCTCGATGAGTTCTTACGAGAGTTTCCATTTTACAGACGATCAGATGGCTCGTGGGAAAGCACCGGCAGCAGATGAGAGACCAGCAGCTGAGGATCATCCCGGAGGGAAGAGCAGATCCGAACGGAGATGTCACGACAGGTATTCTCGACACACTTCAGCAGATGAATCTACAGATTCAAGAACAGTTTAGAGTTCAGACCGAGCTGCAGGCTGAATTAGCCGCACTCAGAGCAGGGGTCGGGAACCAGTTACCGCCTGCGGTTCCCGCTACTTTACGGGACGAGTATGACCCGGGCGCTCGAACGCTCCATCATTGGATTCGGCTACCGCCGAATCAAGGGCCATACGAACTCCGACCGTCCTTCATCTCTTTGCATCCCAAGTATTATGGGAATGCCGCAGAGGAGCCGTTCACGTTTTTACAGCAGTTTGAGATGATCTGCGGAACGGCCTGCTATCCAGGAGTGACACAGGAAGCCGTGCGCTTAAAGACTTTTCCTTTTGCCTTAGCCGATAAGGCCCTTTATTGGCTAAGCCATCTAGGGAGAGAAATCTCCACTTGGGACGACCTGAAGTCCACCTTCCTGTGCAAGTATTTTCCTCTAGGAAGGACGAACATGATGAGGAGTCAGATCTCCAATTTTACGCAATTGCCGAACGAATCATTCCATGAGGCATGGGATCGATTCAAGGACCTGACGGAGAGATGCCCGCATCATGAGATACCAATGAAGGTGCTAGTACAGAATTTTTTCGGAGGACTCCAGCCGGAAATTCAGGGGCTAGTTAGTGCCACATGTGGCGGCAGTTACTTGAACAAGGATGCCGAGTCAGTCTGGGCCATCTTCGAAGGGATGGCCGAGAACTCGAGAGTTGTAGACTCTACTCGGGCATATCAGAAAGCCCCGCAGCCACCACATCACCGAGAGCATCACAAGGTAGCGAATATATCAGACTCTGAATCCAACACCAACATGGGCTTCATTAGTGAGAAATTAATGTTGGTGGACGTGATTCACAAGCAGGTCCAAGACCTACAGCCACTGTGAGAGTTGGAGAAACTCTCATCTCTACCTCAGCAGCTGAGTGATCTTTCGAAGAAGGTCTCTGATCTTCAACTTCAGTACCAGCAGAGTCAGACTTCTTCACAGCCA
Source organism: Ottelia alismoides (assembly GCA_037367405.1). NCBI lineage: Eukaryota > Viridiplantae > Streptophyta > Magnoliopsida > Alismatales > Hydrocharitaceae > Ottelia > Ottelia alismoides. Next base: position 250,171 of record JAZKJV010003344.1, on the reverse strand, counting down.
GCACGGAGGATCGCACCCGCTCCACCCACCCGTCAGATACAATATGTTCAGAGCGAGCCCGAGATTCCGCAGATTGATTGGCATGAGGATCAGTCTCATGCCAATGCCGGCCAGGTCATCAGCGCTACAGAGATGGAGGTGGAGCCGCTAGCCACTTTTGAGATAAATGGGATTTGGTATACTCCAGTTCAGCAGCCGAGTATACCGAATCATCAGCAGCAGCAGCCGTACGGTCATCCGTAGCATGGACGTCCACAATTCCAGCACCGCCAGAATTTCACGCCGCCGCAGTCTCATCCGAACGTCTACCATCAGAGACTGCAGCCTACTTATCAGCACCCTGCTCAGTTTTCACCGAACTATTCTTTTCAGCAGCCGCAGCAATCTTCCTCTACACCACAGCGCTACTTCCAGCCGTCCACCTCTCAGCACTTCACGCCAAAGCAGGAGAGAGGAGCAAGCCAGGGCCCCCATACCAAACCAGAGATGTCTTCACAGGCCCAGGCGCTCAACCAGATTATGGACATGCTCAGTACGCTCCGGATCGCACACAAGACAGAGATGGAGCAGGTTAACCGTCGTCTGGACGAGTTAACCGTGCTGAAGACCACTCTTCCAGCCCAGCCTCAGATGAATCCGAACAACAAGAGGAGGCATCCAGATCAGGTAGATACTACAGGTAAGATCTCGTTTCCTGAATTTTTGTCTAACTTCATTTGTCTCAGGAGCGGTAGATCACCGCAAACACCTACTGGAGAGGAGAGGGAACCAGAGGAGCACGAGCATGATCCGAATGCCGAGGAGGAGAAACCGCAAGAGGATGAGGATGTAGAATCAAGAGACAGGAGCAATGCCAACAGTTCAGATATGGATACTGGCGACTCAGATGACGATATCACGCCAGATCAGGCAGAATCCCCAGAGAAAAACATTTCTTCCCTTGTCTTAGAGAGTTTTGTAAATAATTCTGAGACTCTCGATGTACAAGATGATTCCAATGATTTCAATAAAAGTTATGATTTTCTGACTCCTGACTTTATTCCTTTTCCCGATGCTTTGTTTGGAAAAGGAAAGAAAAAGACCAAAAATAATCCCGAATCTCCACAATTTGAAAAGTTGCTCAAAGATCATATCTTTCTGAAGATCCCGCTCCATGATGCCTTAGATCAATTTCCTACGCTTAAGAATCAATTGAAAAACAGATGCATCACACGTAGGAAAAAGAGATCCCGAACAGAAAAGCATGTTTTGACTAAGGCTACATCTTGTGCGATACAGAATAAGCTTCCAAAGAAGAAGAAAGACTCAGGTGCACATTATGTCAGATGCGAGATCGCAAAAGCCGAATTCGATCGCACTCTATTAGATAACGGTTCCTCGATCAATCTGATACCCGCTTCCTTACTCGAGAAGCTCGAGTTAGGTCCTCTTTACAAATCCCGCGCGATTCTTCAGTTTGCTGATAGATCCGTAAAGAGACCTAAGGGTATACTTAGGAACGTTATCGTAACCGTGCAGGGTCTGCAATTTCCCGTTGACTTTACGGTCCTAGAGATGAATTGCCCTGCATAGTTACACTTTACCCCGATCATTCTCGGAAGGCCTTTTCTAGAGACCGCAAAGGCTCTCTTCGATTATGATACAGGGAAGGTATCTTTTCGCGCCGAGGGCGAAAAGGTACATATAGAGATGGCGAGAGAATCAAACACTTCCAGTGATGCATCTTCAGATTTTCTGAGTTCTTTAGCCTCCTGCGATTACATGGATGAGGTTCGCCTTGACGACCTCGAAAGATACCAGGTAGAGACCCAAGAATGTTTGACAGAGGACGGGTCTGAGACTTTAGGAGGTAGCTCTTCCGATGGAACTTTATATTTTAGTCTGGATGATGATGAGAAAAGGGATCAGACTTTTGAAGATATTAATGCAGATCTTTTAGATTCAGAGACTATACACAATTCCTCCATCTCAGATGAATCAGAATTTTGTCTAGTTGACCTATTCTCTTCTGACCATTCTGAGGAGTCGGATGATGTTTCGAACATCTTCTGTAGTCCGACTTTAGAGCACATTGAGATGGTGAATAATCAGAATGCAGACACATCACCTACCGACACAAATTCCCATACAGATATAGATGATGTTGCAGCAGATCCAGATACTACCTTGCCAGAACTCAAGACTTTGCCACCAAACATGAAATATGCCTTCCTTGCGGGTCCACATCAACAGTTTCCGGTCATTATCAGCTCAACTTTGACCGATGATCAAGAATCTCGTCTGATGGAGATTCTAGAAAGAAACCGCAAGGCTATTGGGTGGACTGTATCCGATCTCCGCGGGATTAATCCTGCTTTGTGTTCACATCATATCTATCTCGATCATGACAGCAAACCCTCCAGAGAGTTCCAACGTAGGCTGAATCCGATTTTGCGAGAAGTTGTCAAGAAAGAGATCACGAAATGGTGTGACGCAGGATTCATTTATCCCATCTCTAACTCCGAATGGGTTAGCCCGTTACATGTTGTCCCGAAGAAGTCGGGAATTCAAATGGTGAAAAACGAGAGTGGAGAGGAGATTCCAAAGAGAGTAACCATGTCGTGGCGAGTATGTGTTGATTACAGGAAACTTAACACCGCGACGAAGAAGGACCACTTCCCTTTGCCTTTCATAGACCAGGTCATCGAACGGTTGGCAGGGAAGGGTTACTTCTGTTTCCTTGACGGTTACTCCGGATACAACCAGGTATCAATTGCTCCGGAAGACCAAGAGAAAACCACCTTCACTTGTCCGTTTGGCACGTATGCCTTTAGACGGATGCCCTTTGGATTGTGCAACGCTCCCGCAACTTTCCAGAGGTGCATGCTTGCTATTTTTGCGGACATGGTCGGTGATTTTCTAGAGGTTTTTATGGATGACTTTTCGGTCTATGGTGAGTCATTTGACGATTGTTTAGCGCACCTAGACCAGGTTCTGAAAAAGTGTTGTATGGTAGATCTCGTTCTGTCATGGGAAAAGAGCCATTTTATGGTTACTCACGGGATCGTGTTGGGGCACGTCATCTCCCAGCGAGGCATGGAGGTTGACCCTGCCAAGGTGGACGTCATCAAGAAACTCGAGCCACCATCCAACATCAAACAGTTACGGTCATTTCTGGGGCACGTCGGCTTTTATCGACGATTTATTCAATACTTCTCCAAGATTGCTCGACCGTTAACTGAATTATTAGGCAAAGACATCGAGTTCGTTTTAAATGACAAATGTCTTCATGCCTTTCTCACACTAAAGGAAAAGATAATCAGTGCTCCTGTCCTACAGCCGCCGGATTGGTCTCTACCCTTCGAGATCATGACGGATGCATCAGATTTTACGGTCGGGGCTGTATTAGGACAGAGGAGGAATGGACTTCCCATCGCTATTCACTATGCCAGCAAGACCTTAGATGATGCGCAGAGGAACTACACAGTAACAGAGAAGGAGATGTTGGCAGTAGTGTTTGCACTAGACAAATTTCGATCTTATTTACTTGGCTCCAAGATCACAGTTTATGCAGACCACTCAGCTATCAGATTTTTGATGGAAAAGAAGGATGCCAAGGCACGCCTTCTTAGATGGATTCTTTTACTTCAGAATTTGATTTGGATATCAAGGATAAACCTGGAGTAAAGAATGTGGTAGCTGATCACCCTCCCGATTACAGTCAAATCAGCCTTCAGATGAATACACGCCAGAGATCGCAAAGAGATTTCCAGACGAGAGCATTTTTGCGGTTACAGAACTTCCGTGGTATGCAGATATAGTGAACTTTCTGGTCACACAGAAAAGTCCTCAAGGTTGGCCGAAGAACAGAGTTGAGAAACTCGTTTCTGAGTCACGATACTACCATTGGGAGGATCCGATTCTTTTTCGCGAAGGACCGGATTGCGTTTACAGGCGATGTATTCTCAGGAGGAATATAATAGTGTCCTCACTTTGTGTCATTCTCTAGAATCAGGAGGACATCATTCAGGGAAGAGGACAGCGCAGAAGGTACTACAGAGCGGATTATGGTGGCCGACTCTTACCAGAGGATGCTTGCACATTTGTGAAGAGTTGTCCAGAGTGTCAGAGAGCTGTAGGGACAGTCAGTGCTAGAGATGCAATGCCAATGCGACCCGTCATTATCTGCGAGATCTTTGACGCATGGGGCATAGATTTTATGGGACCGTTCCCTTCTAGCAGCGGCTTTGAGTACATCCTTCTCGCTGTAGATTATGTTAGCAGATGGGTGGAGGCTATACCCGCACGAACCGCAGACAGTAAGACAGTTTGCAAGTTCCTAAGGGAACACATCATTTCGCGGTTCGGAATCCCTCGTATTCTTATCTCTGATGGGGTAGCCATTTCATTAATAAGAGGTAAAGAAGCTAGTGAAACAGTACAACATCGATCACAGAGTAGCTTCTCCTTATCACCCACAGACGAATGGCAGGCCGAAGTTTCAAATGAGGGAGGTAAAATCAATTCTCCAGAAGTTAGTACGACCGGATAAGAAGAACTGGTCACTTCTTCTAGACCAAGTTCTTTGGGCATATCGTACTGCATATAAGACTCCCTTAGGTACTTCACCATTCAGGCTAGTTTATGGAAAGCCCGTGCCACTTGCCCGTAGAGATCATGCACAAATCTGAGTGGGCAATTCGAGAAATTTTGATGGATATGCAAAAAGCAGGAGCCAAAAGGAAGATAGATCTGAATGAGCTGGTAGAAATCCGCAATCCAGCATACGAGAACACCCTGATCTATAAGGACAAAGTGAAGAAATGGCATGACAGACACATCCGACACAAGAGCTTTGTTCCTGGGCAGAAAGTCTGGTTGTTCAATGCAAGGTTGAGAATTTTTCCCGGCAAATTGAAAAGCAAGTGGGAAGGACCGTACATAGTCAGAACGGTGCACGACAATGGCAGTATTGCGATATCAGATGTGTCACCTGGTGCAGAACCGTTCGTGGTTAACGCGCAGATGCTGAAGCACTTCGTAGAAACTACTGATCATCTGGCCCGTACTGAAGTGATCTATTTTGTACAGGAATCATGATCATTCTTTTTCTCCTTCCTGTACAAATCCTTTTGAGCCATTCGGGAGATTCACAACACTTGTATATTCTTCATAGACCACAATCGTCCCCATTTTTGCTCGTCTTCTATGCTTAGGATACCAGATCCTAAGTATAGGGGGGACTGATTGCCCGCTGATTTATGTTTTATTTTTGTACTAATTCTTTTGTATAGCCATTCTTTTTCACGAATCACTGATCCCCAATTTTTGGCTACATTCTTTTTATACTTAGGATGCCTTATCCTAAGTATAGGGGGGACCGAGTGATTTCGATGATTTTGTATTCTTTCCTTTTGAATTCTTCGTTATTTATCCTTTTCATTCAGTCATCCCGTTTTTACTCTCCCATAATACTTACGATGACCTGATCGTAAGTATAGGGGGGTTGACTGACTTGTCATCGATATCTCTTTTTCACCCACTTTTACTTAGCACGAGTTATGCCCTCCTTTTTCTCTTTTGACGCTACGAGGACATAGCTCAAGCTAAGTATAGGGGGGTGCGTATATATTGTATATATACTTTCGGTCATAACTCGTACTTTATGTATTTTCTATATCTATAAAATCCATAAAAAGTGGGTACGGGTTAATTTAAAATCCACTCTCTTATTTATAAAATCTTGGTAAATAAGTAAAAAATGCTTAAAACTTGTAAGTAAAATTTGTAATTAAAAATTTGTACTTAAATATGTATAATACTTATTTAAAATCCTATTTATTAAAATTTGTATAAAACCCATTCAACCCTTGTAAAATACTTTGTAGATAAAAGTTGTAAAATATATTAGACATTTAACTTAAATAAAATTTATCTTGTAAAAATTGTGAATAAAATTTTGTTTATAAAAGACATAAAATCCATAAAAAATACAAAGTCCTAAAATTTGTAAAAATTACAAAATCCTTAAAATTCGTAAAAAATGAGTAAAATCCAGAAAATAGACTTCACAAAAACATGGTTGCATTTGCATTCGTATTTTTCAGAATAAGTTTGATTTCCGGAACTAAGGACTGAGTCTTGTCTGAAGGATGGAGCGTGATTACGGCCTTTAACTCTCATTGTAAAGAGCCTGATTAGGAACTGGAATTTAGACTCTTCAGGTCTGGTGACTTAAATCTTTGGGTTCCGTAAGACCATATTCGTGAAATCAAGTCATCTGAGCTTAAGTAGAGCATTTGGAGTCATCCGTACAACTCTTCACCAGTGAACCAATCTTGAACACATGCACTCTGCACTTAGCTCAACTCGCATGGAGTTCCGAAGGACAGTACACCTTGGTAGTGCATTCCTATCCTTATCTTTGCGGCATTGACGTCTAAAGACGGGAGAGATTGGGGTTGCGATAGTTGCTTCGGATGAGGGAAGGATCTGCTGACACAATTTTTCCAAGACCTCAAAAAATGGACGGATTAAAAAGATTCTATAACCGTCGAGGCACAAAAGATGAATGCAGTGCAAGAAAATTGCAAAGTCAAAGCAAAGCAGAAGCCACCAAATAAGACCAAACTGGTCAAAGCTTCCACCAAATATGCCTGCACATCTTAGTGGAGACTCAGCTACACCGGTTGGGCTTCACAAGGAGATGCGTCTACACTGGTCGCACTCCACTTCTTTTCTCATTCTTCTAACTTCTCCCTATATTCGATTGTGGACATAGCAGAACTGAACTCAGAAGGGAATACCTCCCTCCCCGAGGAAAGAGTAGCGGGATGAGGAAGCCATAGGAGTGTATAGCCGGGATTGACGGTTTCTTCGGTTCTCTAAGCAGGAAGAGCTAAATCAATTCACACACTGTCCAAGTTGACTTCAAGGATGATAGAGTTTACGATATGAATAAGTGAGTCTGAACTAGCCGATGAAGTGATCTTGAGTAAGGATTATGGAACTTGAAGACTGTTGAGGATGAAATCCTAATCCTAGTTAAGGTTCCGACAAAATGCTTGTTTCAGGCCCGATCGAGCTCTGTCCTTTGTCTGTTCTCATGAATTGGTTTAGGAAAACAAATTCATTCTAACTTTCTTTCTTTTTCACTTACTTTTTCAAAATAAGTGTTTGCTAAGGGACTAGCAAAGTTTAAGTATAGGGGGTTGATGAATCCATGATTCATTAACTTTTCTGTCGCATTTTGTCTTAAAACCCTTAACAAATACATGTAAATACTCACTAATTTCCATATTTTAACAAAACCCCATTCATGTGTAAATATTCACTTTTAACTACTAAATTCATGTAAATAAATAAAGAACCAGAAAAAGAAAGAAAAAGGCATATGGAATATATGTATATATATGTAATATGACTTAAACTATAAATATAACTGTAAGATATATTTATAGCCTAACCCCCGAGACCAAGTCAGCATGGATTGGTCGACAAACCAATAAGTAGGGGGAGATAAGGAAAGAAAACCCAATAAAAGTAATTTATCACATGAATACACACTCTTTACTATTTATAAAATAAATACAAAACTTCAAAGAATTTTAATTATTTCATCTTAACTTATTCTTCACCAAATCTTTCTCCTAATTATTCATAAAAATGTAAATAAAAATATAAAAATAAGCTAAAAATATTACCCTGTAAATATGCCAAGAAATCCAGCTTACAAATTGTCAAAATCTCAACTTCCGAACATCATAACTTCCTCATACGAACTCCAATTTCACTCTACTCACCTTTAAAGTTCATAAAATAATATTATCTAATTAATAAAGGTGGTTTCACTGAATTCGGAGTCCGTTTGCAAAAAGTCGGTTTTGGGACCAAAAGACAAAGGGGTTTCAGGGCTATTTATTTTATGTAACACACCTTATTTATTATTTTCTTAATTTCATAATTTTTAAATTATTTCATGATCCTCTAGTTTCACCTTAAATTATTTCATAATTTTTGGAGACTATTTATTATTTTTATAAAATCAAATACCCCAAAATATAGGTATAATTGACCTATATAGCCACTTCCTCTATTTATTAAATTATGTAAATTAATTCATAAAAATCTATAAAAATTTGTATAAGTCTTATTTAATGCCCTAATAATTAAGAAAATATAAAATTAATTTTTACTTAATTATTTATTAAATTAAAAAATCAAAACCTATTTATAAATACATATTTATTAATAAAATATTTATATTTTAAATAATACTTATTAGTTATTAAAAGTAATTATACCATAATTTAGAAAATAAATTTATTTAACTTTCTTGTATTTATACATATTTAAAATAACGTCATTTACTAATTTATATTTAATTTATAAAGAATTAAAAGGTCTGGACCAACCAGGTGCTGACACGTGTCAGCACCCGGAGCTTCTTCTCCAAGAAGCTGTTGCGCCCAGCTGCTCAACCACCCAACTTCCATGAATTTTCCCGCGCGCTTCTTGAAGCTTCTGATCCATCCAAACCCTCCATCCTTTCCTCCTAACAACCCTCTACCTCGCCGACCCTTAGATCTAACTTGGAGCCCAAGCATCTTCCCTATAAAAGGCCTCCAAGTCGCCATGGCAAAACCACTTCTTCCAGCCTCCAAGCTATCCAGCTCCAGTGCACCGACTACCTAACTTCCCCACCTGATTCCAACCCATTCGAGCGGTGACAGCGCCACGGGAAGGGCTCGCGAGGAAGAGGGTTCATCGGAGAAGAGTTCCAAGGTGCTGCGCCGCCTTGCATCGCCGCCATCGCAGCGTGAAGCTCCGGCGAAGGTCGACCGTCGAGCATCCTTTTCCAGGTAATACACTTGGAAATCCCATACCTATTCATCCATCTTTGTAGTTTTGTTTCTCGATAGCCGTGCCACGATTAGCGTGGCTAATCGCGCTTTTAGATAGTCTAATTACCAATCTTTCTCGCTAAATCAAAAGCCCTTTCGAATAGTTTCCAAATCACCGTCAAATCAATTTCAAATCACCTCCTTCATCGCATTCTGGTTGTTTGGCTGGAGACATATGAATTTTTCTTAAACTTTGAGGCTTTATATCTTAACATCTCGGCCGATTCATCACGAATCGAGCACAAGCATATCTTCATTGTAGGTCCAGGATCCTCGCAAGGCCTTGCTTCAACCACAACAAGTTCTGATCATCATCTAAATTTGTTTCGAAGAGGAGCATCCAGACCTGCAACAACTTTCAAGTGCTGAAGCCGCCATCTTCTTCGAGCCACCGCCGCCGCTCGGAGCGCCGCCATTGCCATCCCCACCGCGGGCGAGCTCGAGGGGTGGAGGAGCCACCCCTCTGGCCCCGCCGGAGCGTCTGAATCGCCGGAGGACAGCCGGGAAAAATCGGAGAAGAAGGCGAGCCCGCCAGGAGCTCCAACTGCCCAAGAACACCTGGAGCACAGAATCGCGACACGTGGCATCGCGAGAGCCTTCGGATCGCGCCTGGACATTCTAATCTCAGCCGTTGATAACGAACCGGTGGAGAAATTGCATTATGAACCCAGCCTAATTTCAAGAATTACAACCCGCCGCTCAAGTTTCCAATAATTACATATAGGTCCCTCCGCAGGGACCTAATTGTAAGACTTCTTGTATTTTTGTTGCAGAACAGTCCCTGAGGACCTTTTTGAGAACATTTTAATTAGATTTTTTTTTACGCTTATGCCCCTGGGCTGTAGGGGTTGTATCTTGTCCATTTGACCTCGGATTTCGACGATTCTTGTAGGGTAGTTACATAACTACCCTAGCTACATAGTATAAAGTTTTCGTGGCTTTTCGACGAGTTTTTGACTTGTTTTGATTTTCTCGAAAACCGCCTCGTTTTGTTTTGATTTCTTGTGTAGTTCGAGTACGCGGCTCGAACCTCGATCACCTATCCTATATAGTATCATCTATACTCTATTCACCTATTATATAATAAATAAATCTTTTGAAAAATATCCCTTTTTGAAAATTAAATAAAAATTTGAAAAGAATAAAATCAAATAAAAATTACAAAAATAAAAACCACTAAAAAAGGCATTCTGACTTAGAGAAGAATTAAAATAAAATCACAGGAAGAAAAATTAGGGAATATATTCTGCCTCCTTGAGTTCGACCCAGGAACACTTGCCTGGTTAAATATTAGTGAACGGCTTTCCGACAGAAAACCGTAAATTTGTTTGATAGGTCTAAAGATCGAAACACTTTTCTGTTTCGCGGCTTTCCGCTACAACCGATACTTCACTCTCTTCTTTAATAAAAAGTGAAAGCCGCGAAACTCGATCTTTAGAGCCTTATCAAGCGTGTCGTCATAGCTTTAAGGGGAAGCTCGGTGGATGCTAAGGGGAGCAGGAAGTGGCGTGTCGATGGCGGATAACATCAGAGAAAGACCAAGAAAAAGGAGAAGAAGATCGGGAGGGATATGGAGGTATCTACCTGGGGTCAGATGCTCGGATGAGAGCTTCCAGGTCTTCGCTCAAGGGGCGGTAGTGTCCCGAGCTCGTGCAGTGCCGTGGAGGAGCTGCGACGCAGTGGAGGTGTGCGACGGATCTCGTTGGAGGTAGTTGACCGTCTTCGCTCGATGTTGTGCCCAATAACTGTCACTGATGAGGGGAGTGGAGTTCGCAGAAACCTCATGTACTAGCGGATAGGGCTGAAGGTTGAAGACGGTGGAGTATTTAAAGGTGGAGGTGATGGAATAGGTGGTTAAGCGATGGAGTTGGTGGGCATCGTGGAGCGAGGTGGATGGAGGTTATGACGTTCGAGGGGTTAGGAGACGATGAGGGATAAGTGGAGTACGTAGTGGTGGTTCCAGGGGATTAAGACAATGGTCGGCGTGGCTCCCAAAATAAAAAGGGTGCAGCCCTCGCGCATGGTGGATAATGTGGGTGCGGGGCTTGCGGGAGGTTGGAGATGAAGTATCGACCGTTGGATCGAGCGATCCAATGGTCAGGAGAAGGGCAGAAGCGGAAGGTGAGTATTATATCGGCGGAGCGAAATCAAAGGGGGTAGATGTAGCCACGTGGCGTGCTAAGAGCACGGCGCTGACGGGCAGTCCAGATGAGATCCATGGGTAGATCAGGCGGTTGGAATGCATTGCGATGATGAACAGCCCAGATCAATAGAGGGGGTGAGCGATCAGATGGTAGGGAAGGCCGGGCACGTGGCGTGCAAAGGAACCGGCCGCATGGCCCAATCAGAGAGCGCCACGTGGCCTGCTCTGAGTGGTTGAGAAAGAAAATGAATTTCGAGAAAGAAGGAGGCCGAATTTGGAATAACTCAAAACATGAAAGTTGTAGATCTCGGTGAGATCTACAAGTTTCATGTTGAACAAAAACGAAGATTAGGTTAAATATGATACAAGAATACAAGAATACAAATATACATACATATAGTATACAAAGGGGCCCAAAAACCCAAGTTTTGCGTATGAGCTCTGAATTGAATGAAATTTGTCTCATTTTAATGGTCTCTGGGTGTGTATTAATCTGAAGTGAGTATACCTAATTCGAAGTTTGTATGAGAGGGATATTGGCAATCTATGGTCCAGGTTCTTCAACTGGTTTTGGGGCTTTAATGGGCAATTTACAGGATAGGGATTTTTGGCCTTCTTCCTTATATTATTAACTAGTAATGTACACAGTGTAAGGAAGGTGTTATTTAATTTTAGAGGGGATATGAAATATAGATAATTAGGTGAATTATTGGGAGTATTTTACAAGTGTTTTTTACACATGAATTGGCTTCTTATTTAATGCAAATATGAATGCTAAAATGCATGTATTGTGGATTTATGCGTGAATGCTATTTATGCAAGATAAAGGGAAATATGCTGCTAAATACTCGGGAATAAGGCTCTATTTTTAACTGTAAGAGTGATGAATCACAGATTCATCAATATACCATGATTAGGTCATCAACCTATTGGTCTGCCAAATGTACATACTCAGATGTATAATAACACATCTGTCTCCGGTCAGAGGATGTGTGCCTATATCGTGACAACATTCGATATAGAACTTTGGTTATCTCGATCTCGTTAAGTCAACTCTTTGACCTAACTAATCTGACACCTTCGAATCTTTATTCCCATGTAGAGGACCTGGATCAAGAGGTCGGTCAGATATCAGCCAAGTGAGAAAGGATTGCCATCTCCTAATCAGGATGGAGATCATCTCTTAATAATCATTTGACGGTACTTGATGAGTCCTCAATCTAACTCCTTAGATATCCATCCAATCACTAGCATCTATGATTCAATAATTGAATCAATAGCTGTATGATTATTAAGATGTCCATGGTACATAACCCTAATTGCACTAAGGGACCTATTATGCAAATTAGTTATTCTACATTTCAGATCAGGGAATGTTATTCGCCACAACATTTATTGCATAATGGCTCGCCGTGGTCTCTCATGTCAAACAATCTTACCATATCCTTCATATTTATATCATTTCAGATTCTAAGTGGGTTAGCTCGTTGCATGTGGTCCCGAAGAAATCCTGGATTTCTATTGTGATGAGTGATTATGGTGAGGAGATACCTTGTACCCACTTCAAGATGTGTCTGTGTAAATGGCTGGCTCCTAAATTCAGCTACCAAGAAAGATCACTTTCCACTGTACATTATTAATCAGATTATTGAGAGGTTTGCAGGGAAGGAGCTCTTTTGTTTCTTGGATTGGTACTCGAGATATAACCAGTTCACAATCTCTCTTGAGTATAAGCAGAAACTACTTTTACTTATTGATGGGCCCCAGAACCGACCGGTCTTGTGTTCCACACAAGGCGGGAGCACAGTCGTAGTGTCGACCAACCAAATCCTGGAGTCAATCAACAATTAACCCACAAAGCAAGAATGTATCAATTAAGTCCCAAAAAAAAATAAATGTGAATTAATTTTTATTACTCTACAACAAAATGTATAGTGACAAGCATGTAGAGGTCGAACCACAGAGAGCAATACAAAATGCGTAGCCTAGAGGTATCACCAAGTCATCCATGTGTGAAGCTTGTTTTTATGTGGGTTTTTAATTTTATATTTTTGTATTTTATTTTTTTTGTTTTTATGATTTTTATTTTGTTTTCATATTTTTATATATTTTTTTTTACATTTTCTTTTTTTATATATATTATCTATATAGGGACATAGATATACATAGAATATATAATATAGGTATAGGGATATAGATATATATAGAGATAGGTGTGAGGAGAAAAAGATATATAGAGTACATAGATCCATATATATGTATTTATGCAAAATATAGTATCTACAAGATCTCTTTTTTTTTTTTATATTTCTAATTTTTATGTATTTTTCAATTCAAAAATGTCCACAATATAGGACTAAATAAATAGCCGTATATAATTTGGGTTTTAAAAATATCAAATAATGCCCAAAATTGCCCAAATTAATTTTCACATATTAATAATAATATATAGATAATTATAAAAGAGAGAAATGTATTTTTGGGGTTTTTAAAGAGTTTTTCTAATTTTTATGTTGATTTTGAGGTTTTATGATTTTTATTTCTTTTCTTTTTCACTTTTTTAGGGTTTTTCATTTTCTGGACTCAATATGTATATAATTATACTATATAGATTTTTTTGGAATTTTTCACAAACATTTGATGATTTTTTTTGTATTTTATAAATTAGACAGTGAAGAAAATGCATGTTTTTGATTTTTAATAAATACCAAAATGCAACAAAATTCAAATCTAAAAATATAGCAAGCAAGGGTACCCTAACAGGAGCATATGCCTATTTTTTCAAAATTTTTCAAAGAAATATAGAGCACAAAATAAATAGACAAAGCATCCCAAAATATATGGCCTGGCAGGGGCATTTTTGCAATTATAACATTTGTTCGGGGTGTCCATGCAAATATCACAGTACAAATAAACATTTCTTTTTATTTTACAGGCCATTTTACAATTATCAAAACCCGGCAGGGGTTATGTGCAAAAACTCCTGTGCCTCACGTGGGACTACACGTGAGGCGCAGAGGGACCCATCTGCAAATAAAATTAAGCTAAGGGATCAAACTGCAAATTATACAAGTTATTTACAACGTGACATTTTATTTTTGGATTCAAATATTAATTACAAAAAGGCGGGGGGGTGTATGTGAAGTTTACCCCCTCAGGCGCTTCATCCAACGGCTGATCTTCGCTCACTTGCCACGCGGCGCCTCCACGTGAGCCGATACCGCTTCGCCGATGGAGGGCTGAGATTAGATCACTTGAGGTGATCTGACGGTTGCTGCGGGGCTCCATCCAACGGCTCCCTTCTAATCTGGGACCTTCATCTTCATCCAACGGCGGAGAGGGCGCATAGAAGAACAAGGAAGAACGCTCGCCTGAGCGAACTTCTCCCGGCTGGATCTCGCACCTCCGCCGTCCATCACTGCTCCACGGTGTCCCAAAAGCTTCCTGGAAGGTTCCTCTGTCGTCCGGAGGTGTTGGATCGACCAGAGGTACACTGGAGCACCCTCGCGAGGTCGGAGAAGAAGTGGGGCTCCAGGTACCTCCGGCGTGACTTGATTTCGCCTCAGGGTGCTTATTTGCGCACCAGACCTGCACAGGAAGATAGCATGGCTCGAGGGGATGCTCCTCGACCAAAAAGGTTGAAGCTGTGCAGCAAAATGAGGTGGAACGGAGGAGCTCCGACGAAGGGCGGAGGAGGAGCTCCGATTCGCCAAGACCTGGGGTCCTGGGTTGATCAAGTGTGTGCATTTGATGGAGAACTCGAAGGGGATGGAGATGAGGCGATTTAGGCGGTCGGAGACAGATAGGATCACAGTGGGGAAGTCGCCGGAGCTCAGCTCCGGCGAACTTCGAATTTCTGATTTTGGCCTAAACTAATCATCTAAATGCTAACCTAAGGACTGGAATTAAAAGCTAATACTAAAACCTAACTACTAAGCAAGAAAGAACAGCTCTTATACCTGGGGGCCTCCAGGGAGCAGGGCGGACGCCGGAGCTCCGCCGCGACAAAATTTGCTTCCTCCTCCGGCCGATCCAAGCTGCTGGGAAACTCCTCCTGTCACAAGGGTTCGTCCAGGCAGCGAATCAAGGCTTTTAGGGGAAACGAAGTTGGCCAAATTCGAGGAGGAAGGCGGAGCTTTTTATTTATAGACATTGACGAGTGGCCTTATTGACCGGCGATTATTGATTAAACCAGTGAGTATCAGATTGATCTATGATCTTGGCGGGCATCATGGATGATCAGAGGACAAATCTTGTGAAGGAAGCGAGTGCGATGGTTCACTGAGCCAGGCGGGAAAAATGGCGGAAATCGGGGAAAAGACAGGTTGCGTGAAGTCAGACGCCTGGAGGTCTAGTTGACCGGGGTCAACGCGCGGAGGGACTGGGTTGGTCCACCTCAGCCCGCTACAAGACAGAATAGGGAATATTTCGCGAAATTGAATTATTTGGCATAGTAAATGATTTTATTATTTTTTTCCTATAAAATAAAAAATGTGTATTATTTCATGTAGTCTTTATTTATGATTTTTATTTATTTTTTTGGATTATTTTATTATGGTTTTATTAAAATAATGTGTATATGTATGTATTTACATGTGTTTTTGTGTATTTTATTTTTAATTTGTTTCTTTTATTTTATTATTTTATTTTCTTATTTTATGAATTTATAACTTATTTTTATGAGTATAAGGGTATTTTTGTTTTATTTTTATGTATTCATTTACATTTTCAAATAAATATGTATATGTATAAGTATACTTATAGGTATTTTACCTATAGATTATATACATCTTATTTATTTAGTGAATTTTCTTTATTTTTCTTTTAGATTTGTATTTTTAATATGTTTTATGTAATATTTACAACATTATAAAAAAATGTGGATGAATAAATAATAAAGGAATAAAATCCCCTTTTACATATAAGTGGTATAGGTATTTTGTCTATGTGGTACATAGACTTATTTTATTTTACAAATTATTTTTGGTTTTCTTTTAATATCAATATGTATAAGTATTATATACATTATTTGCAAGATTCTAAAAATATGAATTTGTAGGAATAATAACTATTGAATAAAATGAATATTTTAATCGGGTACTATATACAATGAGGGTCAAAAACCTAACTTCCACAGATGGACTCTAAAAATTATGAAACTATTTTTATAAAATAGTTCATGAAATGCTATGTACAATTAAAGGTGAGTTTGGGTGATTTGGAGTTTTTATTTGCAAGATATGGGTCTGTGAAGTTGAGATTTTTGCTTTTTATTTTGTGTATAAAATGTACACTGAGTCTTGTTTTTATATAAACTAAATTTTGTATTTTTATTTACATTATTATCTACAACTTTCATGTACAAAGTTTCTTTATTTGAGGACTAAATAATTATGTATAAAATAGGTGTCAAAAATGCATAAATGGTTGAATAAATAAATGAGGTATTTATTGTATATCGGCCCTTATCTCCCCCTACTTTATTCCTTGTCGACCAATTCCATGCTGGCCTTGGTCTTGGGGTTAGGGTCATAAAATATTTGCAATATTTTATTCCTTTTTCTTTTCTTCTCTTTATTTTATAATTTTGGCATTAAAAACCTTATTCTATGTACAGTAAATACAATAAATAATGAATGCTATTATATACAAATTAATGCTATTTACATGCATTTGCTGGGGTTTTTAAGGCCAAAATGATAGAATAAAGGTGATGAAATGGAGATTCATCACCCCCCTCTACTTGCCTTTGCTAGTCCCTAGCAAATACTTATGCAATAAGTACAAAAATAAATAAAGAAAAGAAAAAGGAAAATGCAAGAAAGATAGAGTGAATTGGGGTGCTTTCAGTGCCATGCATGTCCTTACGAAATCTGAATTTGGAGCTCCTGTTAGACCTTGGGTGTGAAGGTGTGTGGAACCTAGTGGGGAACCAGTTCTAAAGTACAACAGCCTTCGGTAATCACAGAACTCGGTTCAACCCACCTCAATAGCCGGGTCAAAACTAGTCGACGTCATACGCAAACTCTTATGACTATGGAGCTGACTTGTACAGTGTAAGTGATAGTGGCTCCCCACCTCAGAAGTGGCAAAGAAACAACCTCCCCCATCCTGGTAACTCTAATGCCTCGGTCTAGCAACTCTTTCCTCGAGAAGCGGGGTATTCCCTTCTAAGTTCAAGTGCAACCGGCTCAAGAAGAGGGGGAAGAAGTATAGACTTTTGGAAGCTCAGCCAGTGTAGCCGAGTCTCCCGCTGCAAGCTTCATGAGATGAAACATGGATACCATAAGCTTTTGCTTTATTGAACTATATACACTCCGGTGGGGTTATTAAATTTTCAATCCGACCCACCACTTTTTTGGAGTTCCTTTTTGCAAATTTTTTTTTTTTTCAATTGCATCTGTACAACATATCTACATGGTGCAGCATATATACAAGAAATTTCCTCTTGAGCCAGTAGACTATCCCTCTTTTGAAGCTTTATTGCAACCCACGGCTTCTGTCTTTAGCCTTCATCACCACTAGACCAAGTTGAGGTGCACTTCCTTCACTATAAGAAGAAGAGAGGTTCCGCCTAGAAGTACTACCCTCATATGCTACCCCAAGCCAAAGGAAACTGCCTCCTCACCACCTCATCCATGGAGAGCTATGTGAAAGGTGCAGGTGTCCAAGTTAGGTCACGGCCGACAAGAGCCATGCGTGTGTTTCGAAAAGTTCTAGTTAGTCCACTGAGGTGTCTTGAACCCAGCCCTGCTTTCTCAAAGAATTAAGTCTGACTGGACCTGAAGTACCTTAAACCTAGTTCCCATAAGGTTCCAGTGCAGTTAAGTGCAGTAAGGTCCAACCGAGCTCCACTCTGAGACTTTATTAGACTGATTCAATCATCAAGCTTCACTCAAAAAGAATATGAATGGTATGCTTATGCTATGTGTAATGAATGATGCAATTTTTCACAAAAATTTGGAAGGATCAAAGAATGTTTTTACAAAAAGAATCTCTGCACAAGAAGTACGAACTGAAAATGTTTAAAGAGTATGTACATTTATTTACACAGGCGTGCTGCTTTGTTTTCAAAATTTAGAAAAATTTTTAGCGACTTTACAGATATGAATGAAAGAGTTTATTTGGGTATGTATAGAAAGAATTGTATGTATCTTGTTTCTGATTTACTATCATCTGTAATGGTGTTCTTATTAGCTTTTTGAAAATAATTTTGCAAACTATAGTACACGATAATTTTTGCAATCCTTTACACACATTTGAAAACTATTTTTGCAAAGATTTTTCACACTATATGTAGATATATACAATTTTCACACTAATTTTGACAAGCATTTTTCAAAACATTTGCACATAGGTTTTTCAAATCCTTTTTATGCACACAAGGAAAAATTTTGCAATCAACACCGTTTCACGCATTTGAAATCATTTCACATCAAATTTTCCAAAACTAGTCACACTATTTTTCAAATCATACTGTATAGGTATCTGATTTATTAATCAGTAGGTACAAAAGAAGAAAAATTGTCTTTGACGTATAGTATGGTTCTGTTCTTATAAACTTTATTTGGCTTATTCCTTATTTACAAATGAAAGATTTTTGTGTGGATTCCTCAGACTCACTTCGAGAATCATTTTCACAAGGGTTATTGAAAACTCTAGTCCGAAATAATTTTGCAATATGTACACGCATTTGAAAATCCTTTTACAAATGTTTTACACAACATAGATAGATTTTCCAAAACACCTTTGACAATCAACTTTTCACAATCATTTGCACACTAATTTTCACACATTTTGCTTTCACTCAAAGAAAATAGGTTTTACATACAAACTAATTTTTTTTCAGTCGTTGAATACTTGTTTACGCTATTTTTAAACAAATTTCACAAGATTTTTCAAAGGAGAAAGTTTCGTAGAACACTTTTCTGACTTACTAGTCAGTATAATTACAATGAGTTTGAGGAACTCACAATTATCTTTTATTATTATAAAGCTACTTTTTACATTTTATTTTGTTGTTGTAGTGATATTTTATTTTTCAGTATGAGTTATGGCTTTTAGTATATACACAGTATATACGACCCCCCCTATACTTAGCTTGAGCTATGTCCTCATAGATCGGAAGGAAAAGCAAAGACATAACTCGTACTGCGTATAGGCAGATCTAAAGAATAAATACGAATGAAATGAATGAATTAGAAGTTGACCGTCCCCCCTATACTAAGGATCAAATAATCCGAAGTATAGCAGGTGTACAAAAAGCGGGGAGGGTCAAGGGTGAGAATACACTGATCGTACTCAGATTGTCTCCCCCTATACTTAGGGTAAGATACTCCTAAGTATAGACAAGAAGAGGAGACGATGGAGAGGATCGAACAGAAATCAAGAACCCTAGGTGCTCACCCCCCTATACTTAGGACCAATTACGTCCGAAGTATAGAAAACTGTCTACAAAGGCGGCACCTTGTAGATAGAAGAAGAAAATAGATAAGGAAAAGAAGAAAAGAAGAAAAGAAGAAAATCAGAGCAATAATGGTTGGAGTACATCGTCTGAATCTTTTGGTGCTGCAGGAGGTGTAGAGATATCCTCGGGGTGCACTAACTGAATAGAGTCAACGACGGCCAAGAATGAATCTGGTTCCAAGTAAGGCTTTAGTAGTTGGCCGTTGACGACGAAGGGCTGTGCGTCAGGGAACAATTCTGATATAGCAATGCTTCCATTGTCACGCACTTCACATACTCGAAATGGCCCTGTCCACTTACTTTTTAATTTACCTGGGAATATCCGCAACTTTGCATCAAACAACCACACTTTCTGCCCAACATCGAAGGTTTTTCGTCTGATGTGCCGGTCATGCCAGCGTTTCACCTTCTCTTTGTACATCAAGGTGTTATCGTATGCGCAGTCTCGGAATTCCAAGAGCCTGTTCAGATCGTCCTTTCTCTTCTGACCACCTTTTCGTGAGTCCAAGTTACAATTACTAATTGCCCAAAGGGATTTGTGAATTAATTCCACGGGCAGATGACATGGTTTTCCATATACAAGACGGTAGGGCGACATGCCCAAGGGAGACTTGTAGGCCGTACGGTAAGCCCAAAGAGCTGAGTCCAAGAGTTGAGACCAGTCTTTTCTGTTTGGCCTAACAAGTTTCTGCAATATGGTCTTGATCTCTCTATTGGATAACTCCGCCATGCCATTGGTCTGCGGATGATAAGGAGATGCGACGCGGTGATTGATGCCGTACTCCTTCGTTAACTTCTTGACCTCTTTATTGATGAAATGACTACCCCCGTCGGATATGAGAATCTTCGGTATCCCAAACCGCGAAATGATGTTCTTCTTCAGAAACTGGCAAACTGTTTTGCTGTCGGCGGCTCGAGCGGGGATAGCTTCAACCCAACGACTCACGTAATCTACGGCAAGAAGGATGTGCTCAAAACCTTGACTGTTAGGGAAAGGTCCCATGAAGTCAATGCCCCATGCATCGAAAACATCTGCTATCTGAATGATTTTCAGAGGCATTGAGTCTTTGGCAGTGGAGTGTTCCTTTCAGTCGCTGACAATCAAGACATCTTTTAACAAATTCTGCTGCATCCTTAAATAAAGTGGGCCACCAGAGGCCACACTGCAATACTTTTGCTGCCGTACGATCTCCAGAATGGTGCCCACCAGATTCGAGCGAATGACAATGCTCGAGGACACTAGATTGCTCCGTCTGAGGAATGCATCTGCGCCAAATACAATCTGCTCCTTCCCTAAATAGAAGGGGATCTTCCCACTGGTAAAAGCGGATGGTCGACATGAATTTGTTCTTCTGATTCTTCGTCCAATCCGAAGGTATTACCCCAGAGGCGAGGTAATTTACGATGTCAGCATACCAAGGGAGAGCATCCACGGCTAAGATAGCTTCGTCAGGGAAGGTCTCTGTGATAGGTGCGTTGCTCAAAGGAGAGTCATGCTGCTCTATTCTGGAGAGGTGATCTGCTACCACGTTCTGAACTCCAGGTTTCTCCTTAATTTCCAGATCGAATTCCTGGAGGAGAAGGATCCAACGAATCAGTCTGGGCTTGGCATCCTTCTTCTGCTGTAGGTACCGAATAGCAGAGTGGTCTGTGAAAATTGTGACCTTTGACCCCAACAGATAGGATCTGAACTTCTCTAAGGCGAAAACCACGGCCAGCAGTTCTTTCTCTGTTACTGTATAATTTCTTTGAGCTTCATCTAACGTTCTGCTGGCATAGTGAATGGCATAGGGCGCCTTATCTTTCCTCTGCCCTAGGATAGCTCCGACGGCAAAATCTGACGCATCGGTCATTATTTCAAATGGAAGAGTCCAGTCTGGAGGCTGTAAGATTGGAGCCTGAGTGATGAGCTCCTTCAATTGATTGAAGGCAAGGAGGACTGGCTGATCAACAATAAGTTCTTTCTCCTTGCACAAAAGTTCTGTCAGAGGTCGGGCAATGTGGCTGAAGTCCTTGATAAATCGTCTGTAAAATCCCACATGCCCCAGGAATGACCTCACATTCTTTACTGACTGAGGTGGCTGCAGGTTTGAAATGACATCCACCTTGGCTGGGTCGACTTCCATGCCACGTTTGGAAACGACATGGCCCAACACAATACCCTCTGTGACCATAAAGTGGCTCTTTTCCCATGAGAGCACTAAGTTGACTTCCCGGCATTTCTGAAGCACTCTGTCTAGGTGCTCGAGGCAAGACTCGAAACTATCACCATAGACGGAGAAATCATCCATGAACACCTCGAGAAAACTGCCTACCATTTCGGCGAAGACTGCTAGCATGCATCTTTGGAAGGTTGCGGGTGCATTGCATAATCCAAAGGGCATCCTCTTGAAGGCGTAGGTGCCGAACGGGCAAGTGAAGGTAGTCTTCTCTTGATCCTCAGGGGCGATCGCCACTTGGTTGTACCCGGAGTACCCGTCCAGGAAGCAGAAGAACTCCTTGCCTGCTAATCTCTCCAAGACTTGATCAATAAATGGCAAGGGAAAGTGGTCCTTCTTGGTTGCTGCATTTAGGCGGCGGTAGTCAACACACACCCGCCAGGATGTCGGTACCCGAGTTGAAATCTCCTCTCCTTTTTCATTTGTGACCACAGTAAGCCCGGATTTCTTGGGAACTACATGCAGGGGGCTTACCCACTTTGAATCGGAGATGGGATAAATGAAGCCTGCATCACACCACTTGGTGATTTCCTTCATGACCACGTCCCGAAGGTTAGGGTTTAGCCTTCTCTGGAATTCACGGGACGGCTTGGCATCGTCTTCTAAATAGATATGGTGTGAGCACAGAGCCGGATTTATCCCTCGGAGGTCTGATACGCTCCAACCAAGTGCCTTGCGGTTCTTTTCTAGAATCTCGAGAAGTCGAGATTCTTGATCCAGATTCAGCCTGATGCTGATGATGACTGGATACCTGTGTTCTTCACCCGTAAGGAAAGCATACTTCAGGCCTGCAGGAAGTGGCTTGAGTTCTGGTTTCGGTCTGTCCCCTTTACCGGTCACTTCTGATACCATGCTGGTGGTGGAATGTATTTTGAGACTGTTACCATCCTGTTGAGATCCCAGTGATGTACCGAACGGTTCTGCGGTGAACTGATTATGTTCGGTCTGGAGTGAATGCTGAAGAAGATGCGCCTGCATCTGAGAATCTGTCTCCCACAAATCATCGGAGCATATGCTGACCGTGCTTTCCAAGTCCTCCTCAAGAGTGAGGATTTCTCGGGTCCATGGATCGTCCAATGATAACTCTGAATCTCTGATCTCTGCAATAAACTCACAGTCTGCATCTGATGCTGCTTGACTCTCATCAATTGTGGCGTTCTGCTCCTTGTTCATGTTGATGGTGATTCGCTGGGTCTTCGAGCTGAAGGTGATCTTTCCAGACCCGTAGTCAACCACGGCGCCTGAAGTACGGAGAAATGGTCTGCCGAGGATGATAGGAGTCTGGAGCAGTGGTGCAGGAGAGTCCATATCAAGGACTACAAAGTCAGCTGGGAATTTCATATCCTGCACGGTAACTATCACATCTTCCAACAAACCGCGGGGCCGCTTAACGGATCGGTCAGCGAACTGAAGGATCATTCGTGTCTGCTTGAGCGGTCCCAGCCCGAATTCTTGCATTATGGACGAGGGCAGAAGGTTGATGGAAGAGCCACTGTCAAGAAGAGTACGCTCGAAGACCTGATCGAAGATCACACAACTGATCAGAGGTGCACCTGAGTCTTGCTTTTTCTGGGGGAGGTTGGTGATAGCTGCAACTGTGGCCATGGACAGAACGTGTTTTTCTACCTCTCGGCGTCTGTTGTCTTGCGCTGGGCGACGCCTGTTAGTACATGCCTCTTTCAATCCTTTCTTCACAGCTGGCATGTATTCCACGGCCTTTAACAAGGGAATCTCAACAGTCAATTTATCCAAAATATCTACAACACCAGGATCAGACAATGCAGTTTTTCTTTTTGCCATTTTTTTGGATTTTTGTATTGCATGAGGAAAAGGAATATTCACATTACTGGCAGGGAAATTAGAGTTCTTATTTACATCAAGATTATCGCCCACAGAATGTTGTACATCCGGACTACAAAAAGGCGTACAAGTTGGATCTAACTCTGCTGGTGCTGTTGGGCGATCAAAAAGGGTAGCATTGGCTCCATCGGCTGGCACAGGATCGGCTGCTGCTGGCGGCTCCTCCAAGGCTGGCGCGGCTTCACTTCTGCTACAGGCTTCTTTTTGGTGTTTTTGTTTTTGCGTATTTTTTTGTATTTTTGGCTGGAATTGCTTCTGGCAATGCACGACGGCTGGACTGGCTTCTCCTTCCTCTTCCTCCTCACCCGCCCCTGGAGCTGGCACGGCTGATGCGGAAGATGACGATCCACCTGTTTCTTTATTCACCCCATATCTGGTAGCAGGCGGAGGCAAGGCCCTACCGCTCCTGAGAGTAACAGCATTAGAAAAAACAGTAATATCATTATCACACGCGGACTGGACATCACATTCTACCTGCTCCTTCTTCTTGAAATTGTTGGGGTTGGCTTCGACCTGCGCCGGAATGGTAGTGCGAGTGGCGGTCAGGTCATCAAGCCACTTGGTCATCTCCGCTAGCCCTTGGACAAGCTGAGCTAGACATTCCATGGTGGGATTAGCTGGGGGCACATCAGAAGATGCAGCGTGCATACCCCGCTGTTGTTGGTTAGATGGATGGGGAGGCTGCTGATGGTGTTGCTGTGGTGGCGCAGGAAGTTGAAGTTGTTGGTAGGGCGGAGATGGATACTGCTGGTATGATTGAGGCTGAGCAGCCGTGTATTGGTGATACGGCTGCGGATGGCGATGCTGCTGTTGCTGCTGATACGGAAAATTCTGCCTCCATTGATGTGCGAATTAAGGAGGCTGCTGGTGTTGCTGAGAGGGGTGCCCAAAACGACCACCCTGAGGTTGGTGGTACTGTCGGTTGGCAAATGGCTGACCCTGGAGTTGTCCCTGAGGACGGGTCGGCTGTGCATCATTAGTCCAAACCCCATTAACTTCCTGGACCAGGGGTGGTGGCGGGAACACTGAATCGGTGTCTGAGATAAACTCTGGTTGGTACACAACCATCTGCTGTTGCGGCTGGCTCTGATCAGGTGCCTGCACGTAGTACACGTGCTGAACTGTCGGTGGTTGCTGGCTTGGCTGAGGCTGGTGTAGCGGTGGTTGCTCGTCTTTTCTCTCAGCTGGAGCTTCGAGCGGTGCTGCCGACTGAACAGAATTGATGGTACCTACCAGCAGTTCTAGCTGCTTGGTGATGTGATCCAGTTTGTCCAAACTCTGGGTCCTCTTCTCTATTAAGGCGAGTTTTTCGAGATCTTTTGATCGCTTCTCGATAATGTCAACTTTAGAGAGATGCCCCCCGATGATGCTGAGGTTGGAGCTTTCATCTCTCTCTGATTCCTTAGATGCTGCCATGTGCACTTGCTTTTGAAGGATCTGGGGTTGCTTCTGATAAGCCTTGGATGAAGAGAGGGCAGCCTCTCCCTCGGCCATTTCTTCGAAAATTTGCCAGACAACATCTTCGTCCTTGTTGAAATGGGAGCCCCCACACGCTGCGTCCACGAGCCTTTGACTTTCAATGTTTAGTCCCCCAAAGAAATGCTGAACCAAGCTGGTCTTCGGAATATCATGATGGGGGCACTTCTCCTGCAGATCAGTGAATCTCTCCCATGCTTCATGTATCGACTCATGGGGTCCTTGGGAGAAATTACTGATACGGGCCCGCATCTGGTTGAGTCGACCCAGAGGGTAATACTTGTGCAAGAAGGCGGACTTTAGCTCCTCCCAGGTCGTCACAACCTTCCCCATATGATTGACCCAATAAAGGGCCTTATCCTGTAGACTGAAGGGGAAAGCCGTCATCTTGACAATGTCTAGAGGGACATTGGGATAGTGAGTGGTGCGGCAAATGCGGGAGAATTGCTGCAGGTGAATGTATGGCTCTTCATTGGTGTTGCCATGGAATGCAGGGAGAAGGGCTATGAATTGGGGTTTCAGCTCGAAGTGAGCGTGTACCGGTGGGATGAGAATCCACTCGGTCATCTGGCTGTCTCCCGGATTGTATGTTTCCTTGAGGGTCGGTTTCGTCGGTGGTGGGAGTTCAGGATCATCATTGGGGTCATCACCACCGTCTCCTCCTCCACCTCCTCCTCCCCTGCCTCCTCTGCCTCGGCCTCCTCCTTCGTCGTCATGGTTCATCATATCATTCAACATATCCTGAAAAGCTGTCTGAGTGAGGGCCTGTTCGGTCAGCTGCTGTTGGATGGCCTGGATAGATGCCAGTAATTGTGCATTGACCTGATTCTGATCTGGCGCCTGTCCCTCTGGTGTGGGTGGCTGCTGACCCTTGCCCTTTCCTCCTGGCGCCATGTCAGGGTCTGAATCGGACGAAATGAACTCCGGAGTAGTCTCCAGGGCTCGCACTGGCTTCTATCTGCATAATGAGACGGTCCGAATCAGATCACTTGCCATAAATACTCAGCTGTCGTGATGAGGCTGGAGTTCAAGTCAACCCCAGCGTGTTGTGAATGAAAAAATGATGTAGACTGTAATCGACTCCCATTCACAACGGCGGTAGTGGGACAAAAGTGATCCCAGTTTATTGGGTGGCCAAGAGAAAGGTAGAAAACGAGGAGTCTGGAGTCCGATCCGCAAATTCCGGATCAGTTCTCGGGAATCGCCTCGAAATTATTGGCGAAGGTGAGTCCATGGAATCGATGTAGGTGTCGGCATGGTCCCGACGAAACCATCCATGGATCAACTTCGCGGAGCACAAGAGAATATCGGATTTTGGAAGAACGATACGATGGTCAACGAGGAACAAAAAGGAGTGTAAAACAGTAGAAAGGCTCGGTTGAGCGGGGTGGTCAAAGGAAGACATAACAGAATTGGCGCAAAGGCGCGGGACTTTGATCTTTGAACCTTAATCTAGATCCATACAAACAAAAGACAAAATCAGGTTCACCAACTCACGCCATGTGAAGCCGTGAAAGCTCGGCTATTTATTATCTTTTCATTTTTAGAGTTGTGATTTTTCAGGCATTTCTTATAACAAGTCCTTAGTACGCTACCCTAAAGGAGAGAGAGTACTGCCGGAAGAGTATCCCGTACTTGTCCTCCTCCTGTGTAACCTGTAGTCTGTACTTTTTGGAGTCCTTGTAACCCTTCCTGGATCCCTACTCAGCCAAAGAAAAGAGAGAGGAAGCCGATAGGCGAAACCAATTCTTCGGTTCTCGCTCGCAACGGAATCACCCGTGAGCGTGCAAGAACCTACTCGGAAGCAGGACGATGAGACAGACACCCCCGTGAAGGCGTGGCCTATGCTCAATACTTCGGACAGGGTCGATGCTCTCACAACAGAGAGTCACCATTGGTGACCAAGTCCTACTCACCTACGTACGATAGAAGCGCCATTACTTCGGAAATCCAGGCGATACACAAGGCAGTTGCAGACTGGGTTTTTGGGCTCTAATCCTTAGGGGTCGCACTCGCTCAAGGGAGTAGGGTTTTGGTCCCCCTCCAAAGTACCTGAAAACAATGAGGGCTTTATGAACCCGGTACAAGGATAGTCCATTACAGATTTTAATTAAGGTCAAAGTTTATTTAGCAGTCCCCTTGTTTTAATTTTTGGGTTTTCACTTTTTTTTGGATCTGTTTTCATACCAGCGCCTAACGTTTTTGTAGGTTTTCATTTAAGTCCTAGGTGCTCAAAATCAGAGGGAGATAGCGGAAAAAGCCGTGCAAGTGGTTCCATGATGGAAATCTCACCATTGAACCGAATGATGCATGCTGAGTTAGAAGACTTACAGTGCATCCCAGCTCTCTCCATGTGGTATGCAAAACAGAATTTTTAAACCTATCTACATGGCGGTGTGCATTCGTCAAAATCGCCCTAAACATTAGCTGCTATTAACGTGAAGAACCATAAGCTGATCATTTATCTTTAACCCTAGGGTCCGGTCTTGGCTCACCCCTCCTCTTCTCGACACACTCGAGTTTAGGAGTAGCGCTTGATGGGGCTCGCTCGCGGCACGTGGGTTAAGAGATAAATGACTTAGCTGTTTAAGTTTGACTAGATCCATACGAAGTGGACTATAGGAACATGCATTCTTATTAATGTTTGGACCTAGCTACCGAGTCAAGCAACCTATATCTAGGGGCTCCAAGCACACAAAACAAAGTAAAATAAAGGCGAAAAGCACAAAACAGCGGAAAACAAAGGAAAGAAGGCGGTAGAAATCACGGAAAACAACGATGAGGCCCCCAGGTGAACAGACACCCGGGCACTGGACCTCATTGTGAAGAGTAGAGTCCTGTTAATTATTACATGCCAAAATTGTCTCTCTCTCACCAAAAATTACAGAGATAATCCTAAGTGTTCTAAGCCTATCTAATCCACATCTCCTTGCTTCCTTGATACTCTCTCCTGATGGTCATGCGAAGGGAAGACCATCCTCCTCCAAGCTTGGCTGCATTGGCCTCCTAAGAAGCCATCCTTGCGTGGCGGACCCTCGCATCAAAGTCACAAAAAGAGTGTATTAGAATAGCTTGAATCAATCAATCATAGAGCACATAAAGATAATCACAAGAAATGGATCAATGAAGCACCGTGATTAATGGCAATAAAATAGCTGCTCACAAAATATCATCAGTTATGAATCAAAAATGCACACAAGAATGACAAAAATATCGTAGGCTATGCTCATTGCTCCCCGGCAACGGCGCCATTTGATGGGCCCCAGAACCGACCGGTCTTGTGTTCCACACAAGGCGGGAGCACAGTCGTAGTGTCGACCAACCAAATCCTGGAGTCAATCAACAATTAACCCACAAAGAAAGAATGTATCAATTAAGTCCCAAAAAAAAATAAATGTGAATTAATTTTTATTACTCTACAACAAAATGTATAGTGACAAGCATGTAGAGGTCGAACCACAGAGAGCAATACAAAATGCGTAGCCTAGAGGTATCACCAAGTCATCCATGTGTGAAGCTTGTTTTTATGTGGGTTTTTAATTTTATATTTTTGTATTTTATTTTTTTTGTTTTTATGATTTTTATTTTGTTTTCATATTTTTATATATTTTTTTTTTTTACATTTTCTTTTTTTATATATATTATCTATATAGGGACATAGATATACATAGAATATATAATATAGGTATAGGGATATAGATATATATAGAGATAGGTGTGAGGAGAAAAAGATATATAGAGTACATAGATCCATATATATGTATTTATGCAAAATATAGTATCTACAAGATCTCTTTTTTTTTTTTTTTATATTTCTAATTTTTATGTATTTTTCAATTCAAAAATGTCCACAATATAGGACTAAATAAATAGCCGTATATAATTTGGGTTTTAAAAATATCAAATAATGCCCAAAATTGCCCAAATTAATTTTCACATATTAATAATAATATATAGATAATTATAAAAGAGAGAAATGTATTTTTGGGGTTTTTAAAGAGTTTTTCTAATTTTTATGTTGATTTTGAGGTTTTATGATTTTTATTTCTTTTCTTTTTCACTTTTTTAGGGTTTTTCATTTTCTAGACTCAATATGTATATAATTATACTATATAGATTTTTTTGGAATTTTTCACAAACATTTGATGATTTTTTTTGTATTTTATAAATTAGACAGTGAAGAAAATGCATGTTTTTGATTTTTAATAAATACCAAAATGCAACAAAATTCAAATCTAAAAATATAGCAAGCAAGGGTACCCTAACAGGAGCATATGCCTATTTTTTCAAAATTTTTCAAAGAAATATAGAGCACAAAATAAATAGACAAAGCATCCCAAAATATATGGCCTGGCAGGGGCATTTTTGCAATTATAACATTTGTTCGGGGTGTCCATGCAAATATCACAGTACAAATAAACATTTCTTTTTATTTTACAGGCCATTTTACAATTATCAAAACCCGGCAGGGGTTATGTGCAAAAACTCCTGTGCCTCACGTGGGACTACACGTGAGGCGCAGAGGGACCCATCTGCAAATAAAATTAAGCTAAGGGATCAAACTGCAAATTATACAAGTTATTTACAACGTGACATTTTATTTTTGGAATCAAATATTAATTACAAAAAGGCGGGGGGGGTGTATGTGAAGTTTACCCCCTCAGGCGCTTCATCCAACGGCTGATCTTCGCTCACTTGCCACGCGGCGCCTCCACGTGAGCCGATACCGCTTCGCCGATGGAGGGCTGAGATTAGATCACTTGAGGTGATCTGACGGTTGCTGCGGGGCTCCATCCAACGGCTCCCTTCTAATCTGGGACCTTCATCTTCATCCAACGGCGGAGAGGGCGCATAGAAGAACAAGGAAGAACGCTCGCCTGAGCGAGCTTCTCCCGGCTGGATCTCGCACCTCCGCCGTCCATCACTGCTCCACGGTGTCCCAAAAGCTTCCTGGAAGGTTCCTCTGTCGTCCGGAGGTGTTGGATCGACCAGAGGTACACTGGAGCACCCTCGCGAGGTCGGAGAAGAAGTGGGGCTCCAGGTACCTCCGGCGTGACTTGATTTCGCCTCAGGGTGCTTATTTGCGCACCAGACCTGCACAGGAAGATAGCATGGCTCGAGGGGATGCTCCTCGACCAAAAAGGTTGAAGCTGTGCAGCAAAATGAGGTGGAACGGAGGAGCTCCGACGAAGGGCGGAGGAGGAGCTCCGATTCGCCAAGACCTGGGGTCCTGGGTTGATCAAGTGTGTGCATTTGATGGAGAACTCGAAGGGGATGGAGATGAGGCGATTTAGGCGGTCGGAGACAGATAGGATCACAGTGGGGAAGTCGCCGGAGCTCAGCTCCGGCGAACTTCGAATTTCTGATTTTGGCCTAAACTAATCATCTAAATGCTAACCTAAGGACTAGAATTAAAAGCTAATACTAAAACCTAACTACTAAGCAAGAAAGAACAGCTCTTATACCTGGGGGCCTCCAGGGAGCAGGGCGGACGCCGGAGCTCCGCCGCGACAAAATTTGCTTCCTCCTCCGGCCGATCCAAGCTGCTGGGAAACTCCTCCTGTCACAAGGGTTCGTCCAGGCAGCGAATCAAGGCTTTTAGGGGAAACGAAGTTGGCCAAATTCGAGGAGGAAGGCGGAGCTTTTTATTTATAGACATTGACGAGTGGCCTTATTGACCGGCGATTATTGATTAAACCAGTGAGTATCAGATTGATCTATGATCTTGGCGGGCATCATGGATGATCAGAGGACAAATCTTGTGAAGGAAGCGAGTGCGATGGTTCACTGAGCCAGGCGGGAAAAATGGCGGAAATCGGGGAAAAGACAGGTTGCGTGAAGTCAGACGCCTGGAGGTCCAGTTGACCGGGGTCAACGCGCGGAGGGACTGGGTTGGTCCACCTCAGCCCGCTACAAGACAGAATAGGGAATATTTCGCGAAATTGAATTATTTGGCATAGTAAATGATTTTATTATTTTTTTCCTATAAAATAAAAAATGTGTATTATTTCATGTAGTCTTTATTTATGATTTTTATTTATTTTTTTGGATTATTTTATTATGGTTTTATTAAAATAATGTGTATATGTATGTATTTACATGTGTTTTTGTGTATTTTATTTTTAATTTGTTTCTTTTATTTTATTATTTTATTTTCTTATTTTATGAATTTATAACTTATTTTTATGAGTATAAGGGTATTTTTGTTTGATTTTTATGTATTCATTTACATTTTCAAATAAATATGTATATGTATAAGTAAGTATACTTATAGGTATTTTACCTATAGATTATATACATCTTATTTATTTAGTGAATTTTCTTTATTTTTCTTTTAGATTTGTATTTTTAATATGTTTTATGTAATATTTACAACATTATAAAAAAATGTGGATGAATAAATAATAAAGGAATAAAATCCCCTTTTACATATAAGTGGTATAGGTATTTTGTCTATGTGGTACATAGACTTATTTTATTTTACAAATTATTTTTGGTTTTCTTTTAATATCAATATGTATAAGTATTATATACATTATTTGCAAGATTCTAAAAATATGAATTTGTAGGAATAATAACTATTGAATAAAATGAATATTTTAATCGGGTACTATATACAATGAGGGTCAAAAACCTAACTTCCACAGATGGACTCTAAAAATTATGAAACTATTTTTATAAAATAGTTCATGAAATGCTATGTACAATTAAAGGTGAGTTTGGGTGATTTGGAGTTTTTATTTGCAAGATATGGGTCTGTGAAGTTGAGATTTTTGCTTTTTATTTTGTGTATAAAATGTACACTGAGTCTTGTTTTTATATAAACTAAATTTTGTATTTTTATTTACATTATTATCTACAACTTTCATGTACAAAGTTTCTTTATTTGAGGACTAAATAATTATGTATAAAATAGGTGTCAAAAATGCATAAATGGTTGAATAAATAAATGAGGTATTTATTGTATATCGGCCCTTATCTCCCCCTACTTTATTCCTTGTCGACCAATTCCATGCTGGCCTTGGTCTTGGGGTTAGGGTCATAAAATATTTGCAATATTTTATTCCTTTTTCTTTTCTTCTCTTTATTCTATAATTTTGGCATTAAAAACCTTATTCTATGTACAGTAAATACAATAAATAATGAATGCTATTATATACAAATTAATGCTATTTACATGCATTTGCTGGGGTTTTTAAGGCCAAAATGATAGAATAAAGGTGATGAAATGGAGATTCATTACTTATTCGCTTGGCACCTATAGATTTAGATAGATGCCCTTTCGATTGTGTAACACCCCTGCTACAGTGCAAAGTTGTATGTTGGTCGTTTTTACCGAAACGGTAGGTAGTTTCCTTGAGGTCTTCATGGACGGTTTCTCGGTTTGGGGGGATAGTTTGATTTATGTCATAATCATTTAGACCGAGTACTTCGATGTTGTTGCGAGGTAAACTTAGTGCTCTCGTGGGAGAAGAGTATTTTCATGGTGACTAATGTCATTGTATTGGACCACGCCATCTCCAAACATTGTATGGAGGTTGACTCGACTAAGATTGATGTGATCTCCAAGTTAAAGCCACAAAATTTGAAGCAGTTGAGGCTGTTTCTAGGACACGTTGGATTTTATAGGAAATTCATTAAGGAATTTCAAGACTGTCAGGCCTTTAACTGAGCTTCAATGCATGGAGAGTGAGTTTATAGTTGATGAGAAAGTCCTCCTTTCATTTCACGAGATGAAAGATATGGTTAATAAAGCTCCTGTCCTTCAGCCACTCAATCGGTCTCTTCCCTTTGAGATCACGACAGATGCGTCAAACTATGCATTTGGAACTTGTTTTAGGGTAGATAAGGATGAGATACCATTTTCTATACACTATGTTAGCAAGACTCTGGATGAAGCACATCGCAACTATACAGTTACAAAGAAAGAGATGTTAGCAGTGGTGTTTGCTTTAGAGAAGTTCCGTTCATGCATACTTGGTTCACATGTCATTGTCTACATGGATCACACTACCATACGATACTTACAGGCAAAGAAGAATGCCAAACCACACCTTAAAATATGGATCCTTCTTCTTCAAGAGTTTGATCTAGAGATTCGAGATAGACCTAGAGAGAAAAATATTATGGAAGATCATCTTTCTCGGATCACTGATGTAGATTCCTCTAAGCAGACCACATTTCTAAGCAGACCACATTAATGATCATACAATTGTTGATTCAATTGTTGAATCATAGAGGTTGATGCTTAGATGAATACCTAAAGAGTTAGATTGAGGACTTATCAAGCACCGTCAACTGATTATTAAGATATGATCTCCGGCCTGAGTAGGAGATTGCAATCCTTTCTCTAAAGGTGATATCTAACTGACCTCTTGATGTAGGTCCTTTACATAGGAATAGAGATTCGGAGGTGTTAGATAAGTTAGTATAAATAGTTGACTTGACGAGATCGAGACAACCAAAGACCTATGTTGTATGTTGTAACGATATAGGCATGCATCCTCTGACCGGAGATAGATGTCTTACTCTATGTCTGAGTATACACATTTGGCAGACCAATAGGTTGATGTTCTAATCATGGTCTATACACATGTGTAGTGATGTGCATACAAGGGCATATGAGTGATACGATCTCTCAAAGGGATCATACAAGTTCATTTACTGAACCGAAAGACATAAGCTGACTCATGAGATACTGGGAAGAAATAAATTCCATGCACAATCGTCTCTCTTTGCACTTAATTTAATTTGTAAGTTTGATATAGGCTTTTGGAAAGTATATGATCAACACCTGTGTATGATATATGCTTTTGGAAAGTATATAATCGATATCAACTCCTAATAGTCAAATCAGAAACTTAGTGATAAAATCCTGAAGGAGACAGTCTAAAAAGATCTAAAACTTCGGGTTTATTCTATGGGTCTTACAATATGCGGGATGCACATGTAATAGGAATACTTAAGGGTGATGAGATCATAAACGATTGTATAACCATGACGCTTCCATTCTTACTGAGTGATGAAACAGGTTTAGGTTTTAGTGACTCCTCTTAATAGAGAAGTAATATGATCTTGGTGCAAATGTTGGACAATGATCTGAATATGATTTAGATGCAATGAAAAGATTGGACTTATGGTATTTTATTAATCAAACATCTATTGGAGGTGTGCAAGATCAGTATATGAGATTTGATCTCAATATCCAAGTCACTATACGTGGAACGTGCAATCACCCTATCCTTATCTCCAAGTATCCATGGAGAAAGCACAATGTTCTTGAAAGGGTTCAAGGATAATTTCGATGTTGATAGATTTATTAGTGCATTGAGAAATGGATAATTAAATGTGATTTAATTTACATGAATGATATGAATTTCATTCATGTCATTTGGCCCTATAAGTAGAGTTATCTAAGAGGATTAAATGTGATTTAGTTATCAAATAATGTGAATGCGATTCACGTTATTTGGGCACATGAGAATAGAGATCCATGATCATTAAATACGATTTACTTATAAAGGATATGATTAATATGAATATCACCATCCACGATAATCATGGATATTATATATACGATTTATAATATGATGGAGAGATATAATTGTAAATAGAATTTACAAATTATATGTTGTTGTGAATGTGATTCACAATAAACTATTAATTGTAAATCTAATTTACATATTCTGTTGGGTATATAAATAAGATTCATATTTATCAATGGCAAGATTAATGTTTTCACAAATTTAATTTGGATTTATTTTTGTGAAGATAAATGCAATAATGGTTAATGTATATTAATTAATTTATATATTTAGATAAAGGAAGACTTAAACCCTTTATAGTAGTCATCCACCTTGACTTGTTCAAGAGGGGGTACAAACACCCTATTTATAGTAAAGAGAATTGGTCTTCACATTATCTATGTATATAGATTGATTTTAAAATAAATTAATTATTACCATAAAAGGATATAGTTAATTTACTTTAAATTAACTTCTTTTACTTTTTGGGAGAAACAAATAATGGCCATTGATTAATAAACTTTTAGTTTACACCGTAGATTAAGAGAGCACATGGATTGAGATCCATATGCATCAAACTAGTATAAAAGGAAGGGTAACCCTTTCCTCTGATGATATACATAATTCCAAGAGGAATTAAATTCTCTCCATCTCTCTTCCTACACACCAAGTCTCACTCTCTCTCATTATGGTCGTCCACCATGGAGCCCTAGAGAGAGTCGCCATTGCTGCAGCATCGTCGTTATCCTGCTGGATTGTTTGATCGTGGATCTCAATATCCTTCAGTGTACCTCGCTCATGAAAAATACATCGGATCTCTTATGACGAGATCAGGAGATTTGCCTCTTGGATAATCAACATGGATTGCGAGGAGTATGATTTTCATCAATGCGCTCACAAGCATCTCCTCCGTCGGATCGGAATTGAGACAAGAGGTCTCATCCTTTACATATTCGATCACAACCACGCTTCAAGAAGTAAACCAAATACTTTTTTGTGTTTTATATGAAATGATTTGAGAAGTATTGTTGTATCATTTGATTTGATCGTTTAAGAAATTTAAATTCAGCTACCTCTAGCAACAAGTACGACTAGCTTAAGGATTTTTTCCATATTATTCTAGTGGTATCAGAGACATAGGTAAGAGGTTTTGTATATGACCCATAAGCCTAAGATGACATGGGCAATTTTAAGTTGTGTGACATATCACTGCATTTCATTTACACAATCCTGTTTAGTGCAATTTTCTTCCCTTCTTAAGAGCCTTAAAACATGAGTTTATCTTGTATAACTTTCCCCACTAAGTAAGGAAACCATGGGAATTAAGTTTACGTGATTTGGAATACGATGGCTCAAGTTATGATTATTTTAATGAACATATATCCACTATTTCAAGGATGGTGAGTCTTGACATAATTAAAGAGTTAATTACAATTCTGAAATGCCTAGAAATGTGTGCAAATCACTTGAGTTATGTTGTAAATCAAATTGGCAAATAAAATAAATTTCGTTACTTGATTTGTATTTGAATTGATTGAGATATTCTATTTTAGTAAGTAGGGGTCACTACTGGAAACATACTTAATCAATAACCATGTGATTGTCATTTAATCATATAGTGAAGTTATGGTTTATTTCCTAAAATAATTATTGATGAATATTTGTGAAATATTTGATGATGATTATTTCCTTTAATGACATTGACATAACCAACTATGATAAGATAATTGATCTTTGTCACAAATTGGTTTCCGCAAATCCAACAAACATTGATGCTTGAATAGGATTGAGGATTTGTTTAGCAAATCTCGTTATAATA
This sequence comes from Ottelia alismoides, assembly GCA_037367405.1. NCBI lineage: Eukaryota > Viridiplantae > Streptophyta > Magnoliopsida > Alismatales > Hydrocharitaceae > Ottelia > Ottelia alismoides. The sequence goes on along the minus strand of JAZKJV010003344.1, from coordinate 213,782 downwards.
TTAATAAAAAATATATTGATAAATATTATATTGTATAACTTAAGTGGAAAGACCGATTATCATCTGAAATACAAAATGATCAATTCACATTATCCTGAGGCAAATATAATGTCTAGTCGGTGAGCATTGGAGTAGCAGGTTGCTCCGTGAGTGGTTACATCTTAAAGATGTCACAATCAAGTTGTGTAGCTATAGCTAGCAATAATCTGATGATTAAGCATGGTCACTAGAAAGCAAGTCTCATCACAAGGGATGTCTTCTTTTTCTGTGTATCTTGAGGATACGAGCCGTTCTTTGAAGGTCCCTACCTTCTCATCAGGTTCCTTCTTTCTCTTCAAGATCCATTTACACCTAGCAGGTTTTATCCTTATAAGTGGATCCTCGAGGATCCATATACAACACTTGCATATAAAGTATACTTTAGACTTTACTGCTAACATCCATATTTCCATGTCATGATCTTCAAAAGCTTCATCACATGAAGTGAGATCATTGTTAGACTGAGATATGGAATCCTTGCTCAAACTCATTTGAAGGGGTATGAGTGCTTCATTTTTAATTATCATTTTAGTTTCTGATTTTAGGAGCCAAATTATCTTCTCAAGATTAAATGAGTTCCTTCGATTCATTTTCATCTTGATGAACCATGTGAAGCTTAGTATTAGTGCCATTGTGTCCATCGTGCTAAATGTAGATGATATCCTAATCATTTGGAATGATATAAGGATCATAATAAGAGTTTTAAAAATTGGCTATTCCATACCTTGAGATATGATCTCAAGAATCGCTCTTAGATCTTTGTTCTGAAGTTGTTCAGAAGTAAAGAAAAGAAGGCATTGGGACCGTCACATTAGTGGTATACCTTGGACATTTCCATTTTTTAGAAATTCCATGAAAGGATTCTTTTACTTATGATATGGTACTAACCTATCTTAAGGGATAACACCTCAAAGAGTAGAAGATGTGAATACCAAAGCTACATGCCCTTGTGCATCAATTTTGGAAAGCTCAATGTATGCTAGATCTATACAAAAGCTAGATGTCTGGCATGCAGTGGAAGTAGTAAACTGTTACTAATCCTACTATGGAGATAAAACACTTGATTGTAGTAATAACAAAATCTTTAAAGACTACGACTTTTTGAGATAGTGATCTCAAAGTCTTATCTTCAAGAACATAAGACTTTATAGATAGTGATCTAAAAGGTCTTAAATGCAGATACCTTAGGAGATAGAGATATCCAGGAATAAGGGTATTCTAATAAGTATAATGGAAATAATGTTTATAATAATTATTGAGCTGTAGGGTCAAGGACACTATGACTGACAATATTGAGTATTAGTTGCATAAGATGCAACATTCACATTGGATGTGAGCATTGTTACTAGGAGATATGCAAGTGTTGTAAAAGGACTCCGCGTAGTCTCTTGGGAACGAAGTGACTAATCAGCTTACATCACCATTTTTTCAAATAGCCTATGATTGTCACACAAGTGTGGATTTAAACATTAGCCCATTAATGGCTCTTTGGGCTCGTTGGAGATTGTTGGACATGCGAGCCCAAGACGAGCCATTATGCAATAAGTTTTATTGTGAATATGATTCCCTGGTCTCAAATGAAGAATAAATATTTTCATAATAGGTCTCTTAGTACAATTATGGTTATGTACCATGGCAATCTTAATGATCATACAGTTTTTGATTTATCAAACATATATGGGAGGTCCGTAAGATCTGGATTAGAGATTTGATCTCAATATCCAAGTCACCATACGTGGAACGTACAATCGCTCTGTCCTTATCTCCATGTATCCCCGGAGAAAGTTCATTATTCTTGAAAGGGTTCAAGGATAATTTCACTGCTGATAAATGTATCCAAGCACTACGAAATTGAAAATTAAATGTGATTTAATTATTATGAATTATATGAATTTGATTCATATTATTTGGCCATATAAGGAGAGTTATCTAAGATGATTAAATGTGATTTAATTATCAGATAATGTGACTGTGATCCATGTTATTTGGGTACCTGAGAATAGAGATCCAAGATGATTAAACATGATTTAATTATCAAGGATATGATTAATGTGTGTATCACTATCCATGATAATCATGGATATTATCAATATGATTTATAATATGATGGAGATATGTAATTGTAAATGGATTTTACAAATTAGATGTTGTTGTGAATGGGATTCACAATAAACAATTAATTGTAAATATAATTTTCATATTATGATGGACGTATGAATATGATTCATATTTTTCAATGGCATGATTGATGTTTTCACTAATTTAATTTGGAATTATTTTGTGAAGATAAATGCAATAATTAGTACTGCATATTAATTTATTTATATATGTAGATAAAGGAAGACTTAATACCTTTATGGTGGTCGTCCCCTTGACTTATTCAAGAGGGGGGACGGCCACCCAATTTATAGTAAAGAGACTTGGTCTTCACATTATCTATGTATATTATTTTTAAAATGAATTATTTATTACCTTCAAAAGGATAGAGTTAATTTATTTCAAAGTAATTGTCGTTGCTTTTTTGGAGCAACAAATCATGGTCAGTGATTAACAAACTTTTAATCTACACCGTAGAGTAAGAGAGTATATGGATTGAGATCCATATGCATCCGACTTGTATAAAAGGAAGGGAAGCCCTTGACTTTTATGATACATATAATTCCAAGAGGAATTAAACTCTCTCCATCTCTCTCCACATGCCAAGTCTCTCTCTCTCTCTCTCTTTGTGGTCATCCACCATGGAGCCCTAGAGAGAGTCACCATTGCCACATCATCATCGTTATGCTGTCGGATTATTTACTTGCGGATCTCTGTCGCTTTTGGTGCACCTCTCTCATGAAGAAGACATCGGATCTCATGTGACGAGATCAGGAGATTCGCCACTAGGATCATCAACATGGATTGCGAGGAACACATTTCATCAACAGGCTCACAGGCGTCTCCACCATCAGATTGGACTTGAGACTGGAGGTCTCTTTTATTTAGAGACTCAATCGCAACCACACTTCAAGAGGTAAACCTAATACTTGTTTGTGGTTTATATGAAATGATTCAAGAAATTTTCTTTGATCATGTGGTTTCATTATTTAGATATTTTATATTCTGCTGACTCGAGCAACTAGTATGACTAGTCACCCACGATTGCATACGATGCGATCCTCACGCTTCCATGATGTGCTTAAGTATTATTCCATATCCTTCAGTATTGTTTGTTCCACTTGTAAGGACAAAATTATTGCACAGTTTGGAATTCACAAGATACCCATTCCAGATGGAGAAAGACATTTCATCAATAGAAGGTCAAGAAACTTGTGAACGAGTACTCCATAGTGCATAGAGTTGCGTCTCTGTACCACCCACTGAACAATTGCTTGCTAAAATTTTAAATCGAGGGAACAAGCATATACTTCAGAAACTTGTACGTCCAGATAGGAAGAACTGCTCCTAGATGCTTGACTCAGTTAATTGGGCTTATTGGATGGTGTACAAGTCTCCATTGGGTATGTCTCTCTATAGATTGGTTTATGGAAAGCCTTGCCACTTTCTAGTTGAGATGATACACAAATAATTATGGGAACTTTGTATATGCAATTTGGACTATCAGAAAGTAGGCAAGATTAGGAAAATGTCTTGAACAGATTGTTGGAATTCAGAGAGTTTGCCTATGACAATTCACTCATGCATAAGGAGAAAGTCAAGCGCTCCCAAGATAAACACATCAAAAGAAAGAATTTCTGCCCTGATAAGAAAGTATAGTTGCTTGATGAGAAATCGAAGTCGTTTCACGACAAATTTAAAAGCACTTGGTCATGGCCGTTCATTATTAGACTTGTGTGTGACAATGGTAGCATTGTAATATTTTGGTTGCCTCCTGACGCACACCCATCTGTTGTGAATAGACAGTTGTTGAAGCCATATCTTGATCATTATACATTCTTTTCTGCGATTGATTCCATCTATGTGGTATCAGATGATGATTCTCTAATATCTTCTGCATCCGATACATGAGCTAATATTCCATTATATATATTGCTTTCTTTTTATTCTTTCTTCATCTATTTCTATCATTCACCTCTTTTCCATGTGGTCTGTTGTACTTAGGTTGTCTCTATCCTGAGTATAACAGAGGTGAATGACTTGCATTTTCCCATTTTCGTTCAATTTCATCACTCATGTTGTTGCTTATAGTTAGGGAACCTTACCCTAATTATAAGGGAATGATATAGTTCATTTCTTCTTCTTTCGTGTTTTTATTTCTAATGTTCTCTCGCTTGTCCTTCAAATTGTTGATATTCTTTATCTATACTTAGGGCTCTTTTACCCTAAGAATATGGGAGAATTAGTCAGGTCGATGAGTCGTACATCTTCCCCTCGGTTCTCTCCGTTTGTACAATCTTCTATACTTAGGATTATTTGATCCTAAGTATAGGGGGATCACTGACTTCTCTTCTTTCCCTTTCATTTTTCGAGTTGTTCTTTTATAGATTCTTGACGCTTTTCTATGCTTAGCACGATTTATGTCTTCCTTTGTAACTCTTTGGTCACTACAAGGACATAGTTCGAGCAAAGAATAAGGGGTGTCACATAAGTTGTATATATACTTTAACCATAACTCATACTCATGTTCATTAATAATATGGCTATTACTTAAAAAATGTTTTGAAAATTGATTAGTAAAATTCGTTGAAAAAATCTTTTGTAAAATTATTTGCAAATTTTTTTCTAAAACTATTTGTAAAAATTGTTCCAAATTTTTTTGTAAAATTATTTTTGTACATTTTTTTGTAAAATTGTTTTGTTTGTAAAATATTTGAAAATTATTTTTATATAAAAAATACGTGTATGGTACAAAATGTTTGCAAAATATTTGAAAACAAAAATATTTTCAAAAACCAATTTATAAAACTATTTGTAAAATATTTTGTAAAATGTTTGTAAAATCTTTTGTAAAATGATTTTAAAAGGTTGCAATTTTTTGTAAAGTTATTTTGTCACGTGGGATATAAAATATATGATATATATGATTGCTGTGAAATTTACGTATGTGTAAAAAATGTAATTATTTATATAAATCCATTATTGTACATTAATCCTTTTGTAAAACTTGTAATTAAAACATGTAAATAAAATCCTTCTATAAAATATAATCTTTTACAAAACTTGGATAATCCTTGTATCAGTACCTGTATAAAAGCCTTATAAATATGTACATAATCCTTATTAATCCTTGTAAATTCATTTAATCCACTAACTCTTTTTCTTTTTAAAAAAACAAATTGTTTAAAATCCATAAAATTTTGCAAAACATTCTCAAAAATCTTTCCAAGAAAAGTTCATTCTTTTATTCTATTTTCTATAAATATGTTTTGTTTATATTTCTTGCATTTGACATGCATTTTTTCAGAATGGTATTGACATTTAAACTAGTCTGGAATAAAATCAAGGAATGGAGCTCGTTTAAGACCTTAATCCACTCAATTTCAAAGGAACCTTATAGGAACTGGAGTTATTACTTTTCAGGTTTATTGACTTGATTCTTTGAGTTTATAGTTATATTCACATGTCATCTTGATTGGTCAACATAAAATATTTAACAACACACACATTACCCTTTTTGATAGTGACTTTACTTAGATAAGCACTCTACATGTTGCTCACCGCAGATGAGGTGGTGAGGAGGAAGAATCCTTTTGTTTGGGAAAACACACGAGTGGAAACATTCGCAATCATACTGAGTGGCCAATGTGCCTCAACATAGTCTAGTGGTGCCGACGTCTAAAGATGGGATGCTGTGGGTTGCAATAAAGCTTTAAAAGAGGGATAGTCTACTAGCTCAAGAAGAATAAAATTCTTATGTACATGTTGAACCATTGTTTATATTTAAAAAAAAGAGATAAAAAATCTCTCTCAATCTGAGCACGACATATGCTTCAAGGTCTTATATCGAGCATATGCCAGAATATAGAGATCCAACACATGGCCGGACCTCCATTGCCATCTTTTGACTCTCTATTCCACACAGCAGATCGATGTGATTCACATCCTCTGTTCATCCTTAGGTAGATATAGGTATTTTTCTTTTCACTTTTACTTTTAATTTTGCTTTTATTCTCCATTGAGGCATAAATTCATTCACCTCACATCCATGCTTTGATCTGCAAGATCAGAGCTTTTTGATGACATTCATCCACCTCTGACACTCAGCTCACATACGCCTCAACATTCTTCACCTTCTACCACACCTAACACCTCCATATCACATCGGATCAGGAGTCTGACCTCTTCTCCGACCACCTTCGCTGAAGGTCCCCATCCCCTTATGTTTCCTTGCATTTTCACCTAATAAAGTTGGCCGGAGTGATACTCCAAGCAACAACATCTTGTAGGGTCTTGGAGTGTGAAAGAGAGCGAGGGGAGAGACTTGGAGGTCCACCTTGAGCTACAGATACCTTGACCTCTAGATAGGAGATTCGAGCATCATCGAGCCCTATTGCCATATCGGGAAGATGTGGAACACTTACTAAAGCATGAAGAGATCATCAAAAGGCAGTTTGAGGGTATTTTAGCCAAGATCTGGCAGATCAAAACTTGCTAGATGCTTCATTCATATCATTTCTTCCAACCGCCCCTAGGAGTGTCCAACCAAGAGCATGTCTTCTAGATTCAATCTACGTTATCTAGAAAGCCCAATACTGAGACTTTGATCACACCATCCAGATCAAATCTCAAGCGTTCATGCATGCCTGTAACCTTAGTCATTGGATCAGAATCCATCGCATCTTAGTTGTCCCTTCTACCATGTGGAAAGGTATACAAATTGCACTCGAACCCTGCCTTGTTTTTAGTTTCACAAATAAGTCCCTAGTGGGCTACGTGCCAGATTATACTTTGTTGATCAATTGCATTTGTTCTTATTCTTAATTTTATTTAGATTTGAGCCCATGCTGAACTAAAACGTGTTTCTTGTACCTGCTTGTTTGGTAAATTTGCAATAAAATCCTCGAATTTTTATGTTATTCTCTAGTACGAAGAACTTTAATAATTGCTTAAATATTCATGCCATAACAATTCACGCATGCATGCACAATCATTTCTTAGGTAAATTGCATGTTTCACTCTACATGTCTTATTTTGTTATTCATTTGGTCTAACAATTATTTTTCTTTGCATAAATGCCCCTGTATGTCTACAATTAAATTTTGCAATTTTATTTGGATTAATAAATAGCAAACCTCCATAAAAAATCCATAAAAATTTCCTTAATATCCTACTATTCTCTTTTATTCATAATTAATTTTATTTTGCAATATAATCATTTTTCTTATTTTTCAAAAAAACTCCAAAAATATCTCTTGCTTGCTTTAAAAAATAAATAAAAAAATTTTGAACTTTTTGAAAAAATCTATAGAAATTTGTGTGTGTTTTATGTGTTTTATTTTATGACCAAGTTTCATTTCTAATTCCTTATACAAACCAAAAATAAAAAAACATTAAATTTTTTAATAAAATCCATAGAAATTCATAGAAAATACAAAAGAATTCATAAAAATAATTTTTGGAAAATAAAAAAAAACATCTTTTTGATCATGCACTTTTCATCCAATTTCGATTTTATTGTCTATTTTTAAAATCCAAAAACATTCACATTAGTTTTTATTTATCAGTTTCCTATTTTTAACTTATTTGAAAATCCAAAAAATATAAAAAATTAAAAAAAAATTATAAAAGCATTTGAAATATAACAAAACATTTTTTTTGAAATTCTAAATATTTTTTATATTTTTTGAAAAATACAAAATGTTGTTTTTTCTTTCTTTTCTTTTTTTTATTTTTCTTCGTTTTTGTTTTCATTAATTTTCAAAAATTCAAAACATTTGCTAAATTAAAAAAATTCATAAACATATAAAAGCATAAAAGCATAAAAAATATAAAAATTAAAATTCCATAAATATTAAAATAACAAAAATTGCACAAAAAGCAAGAGTGGCGCGCATAGAATTCCTGATTTTATTTCATTGATTTTTTATTGATTTAATAACTTGTGATTTTTGTATCCTCCCTGAGTTAGATCCTGTACGCTATAAGGGCAAATTAAGTAACAAAATTCTATAGCTTACATTTGATTATTTTATTTTTTAATTCATAAATTAATAATTTTTTTGCCGGTGGCTTTTTAGCATTGCAAGTTCATTGCATTAACACTCCTAAAAAACCTAAAAAAATGATGTTCAATAGCCCATTAATCTCTTGTTCTCTAAGCTAAACCCCCTAAAGAAGTTCTGCATGAGGCTTGTCTTTGGAATATAATGGTAGGGTCACTTCTTCGTTAAATATTTGAATTTTTCCAGTGCCTCATGAATAGGCTCATGCGATACCTTGGAGAAGTTTGATACCAATGATTGCATCTAGTTGAGGCATCCCAATGGATAATACTTGCTAAGAAAGGAATACCTCAGCTCTTCCCAAGTTGTGACAACCTTCCCTAAATGGTTTATCTAATAAAGAACCTCGTCCATGAGACTAAAGGGAAAGGTGGTCAACTTCACGACATCTAACGAGATTGTAGGTTAGTTGATTATACTGCAAATGCAATCGACCTGTTGGAGGTGTACGTATGGATCCTCGTGAATGTTCCCGTAGAATATAGAGAACCATGGAAGTATATTGGGCAATAGCTCGAAATGCCGATGAACTGCAGGAATCTGTATCCATGTAGTTATGTGTCCCGCTCCTGGGTTCTAGGCATCTCTCAATGTGGGCTTCAACTCTACTCTAGGCTGCTCATGATCAGCTCCCCCTTTCCCACCTCCTCTCTGTCCATCCTCCTCTCTCCTCTCTCCTCTATCATATCTCAGCTATGAGATCATGTCTCTCAAACCAGCTAGGACATTGGCCTGCTCTGTAAGCTGGGCCTGGATAGCCGGAATGGAGGCCAACATTTTTGAGTTGATCTCATGCTACTCAGTCATCTATCCCTTTCCCTTTGGTAGTCCCATCAAGCCCTCTAAAATGTGCAAGGCACTCTATTAGTCCTACGAATAGGTGGAATCTCAAATGATACTTCAAGATTAGAGTCAAATAGTGGATTTATTGGAGAAAGAAGTAGAGAAGTAGAGAAAGAAGTAAATTTGGGAAGAGAGTCATCTCTAATAGGTAAAAATGATTAGAAAGGAGTGTGCAAAGATAATCTCATGAATCCTACACCATCGATAACAAAAGGCAGGATGTGAGAAGACAAGGTCAAACAAGAAGAAGAGAATGAAGTTAAGAGGTGAAGTGCGCAGAGGGATCTCTATCACTAGCAAATAAACACAAAACAAACCCTAAAGTTCACCAACAAAAGGCAATGTGATGAACGTAAGAGTTCTGTCTTTTATACTTTCCTTTTTAGATTAGTGAACTACACAATGTGACTTACTACAAAGCACACAGGGTGAGTCGATGCCATCGTCTAGCGTACGTTCTCAATCCTCCCTAATCAATGAAACTATCTACCCAGGTTGTCGGGTTCAATATATGCCCAAAGTGAGAAAGGAGAATGAGCACACCAAAACAATTTTCTAATGTTTGAGGAATGTGCTTGCGTCTTGACCATGCACCAAAGAGTACTGCATAGGAGCATAGGGACAAGTCCAATGATTTGGGCTCTAACCTTATGGTTGCGTCCTCACCCACTCTGTCATGAGGTAAGTACCTGCAAATAATGAGGGGGTTATTCTCTCCAAAACAATGAATCATTTTCCTTACTTTTAGTTTTATGGTCAAGTGAAAATTTGCAGTCTCTTTTTATTTGGTTATCTCTTTTCTTGGATCTCTTTCAAACAAATGATCTAACAATTTTTCCAATTCCATTTATTACCTACGTGAGAGAAATCCAGGGAAGAAGTTGGAAAAGCTAATGCGAAAAAAATCAATTATGCATGCACGAGTAAGAAATGTGTACCTTGCTCCAGTAGTCTACGAGAAAAGTGAGAAGATCAAGGACAATGGATCTCAAATGAATCCCAAAGTTCGATCTTGGAGAGCTTCCAATGTTAGACAAATCAGATTCTATAGGCGTTGTATGAGATCTCTCACAGCAAGCGGAATTCAAAGTGAATGCTCACTCCTTAAGAAAATAGAATCCACACAAATATATATACAATTTAGAGAAAAAAATAAAATGAATAAAAGATAGATAATAAAAGATTGAAATATAGACAAGTGGCAGAAAATATGAACGAGAAATATGTGATAAAAAAAATAAGACAAAATGAAAGAAAAGAAACAAGTATCCACAAACTCAAAGAATAACAGTTTAAAAAGGCAACCTAGCTACCCTCACCGTGCCTCCCCAACAACGTGCCATTTTCTTTAGTCCTCACTTTATATGGATTTTTATCTAATGAAATTAATTACAAGGTGAAATGGTCGTCGTAATAGAAAGAAGTGTCAAACAAAAATTATTTTATTTTTATTCACGACTCAAGCAAACAATAATAGAAGAAAACGTGAGCAAGAGAAATGTTAATGCTATTTATTTACCTATATAGCCTACATGATCGAACTAAAGGAGGAAACAATGAAATTCCTGAGGACCATTTACTTCAATGAAAAATCATAGAAAGAAAAGAGGTAATTCAAAGCACATTGTTCTTGGATTTTTGTGAATTTTGCTTATCTTTTTTATTTTTTATATGGATTTTTAATCTTTATACTTTTTTATGGTTATCTTATTATGTAATTTTTATGAATTTTTAAAATGTTAAAATGTTTTTATATTTTTAAAATAAAAGAAAACAAAATCAAGTAAAAAGAAATAAAAATAAATGGGAGCAAAGGAAACTTTTTGTAATTTAAACAACTAAAAAATGTATAGAAAATCAGATTAAATATACTTTTAATTTTAAATGTTTTTATACTATTTTTATGATTTTTGGCGTATTTTTATATATTTTTTTAGGATTTTAAAAACAATTTAAAATAGTTAAAATAACAAATAGAGAATATTGCAAACGTTTTTGGGTTTTTAGAATATAAACTAAATGCAAAAATATCTGAAATATATAAAGAAATAGAGAAGAATTTTTATGGTTTTCAAAAAGATATCTTATAGATTTTTGAATTTTCTATGATTTTATATTGATTTTTATGAGTTTTTTGTGTTTTCTAATTTTTTTTTATTTTTATAAAAAATTAAAAGACGAAATTTATATAGAAAATCAAACAAAAAATAACACATAAATTTTTATAGAATTTTGCAAAGTATTTTGTATTTTTACTGAATTATTTTCTACAAACAAGAACAAAATTGATGGTTCTTATTTTTAAAAAATAGTAAAACTAATATAAAACCAAAACTAAAATAATTGGAGATAATACTCCATTACATGAGTTTATAGCAATTATTGTGGAATTTTTACAGGTGATTTAATATATATTAAGCCAAATTAATCAACAAACTTAAACACATGCTCACAGGGATATAATTGCAATTAACTTTAATTTGAAGATTGGAAAATAACAATCAAAGAGCTCTTGCGCTGAACCCCGCAATTTGCGCAAAATAGGGCATTCCGGAACACATGAGGTGCACAGGCACAGACCTATTAGGATATATTTTATTCTTATGAGTTGAATAATAACCAAAGAACTATAGGCGATATATAGCAATTTAACCAAATGTCACGTGCAATGCATGTTTATACAAGCCAATCAAGACTAAAGTGCAATTAAAACAAATAATGAGGAAATATATGTAAATAACCAAACAAGCAATACATGACACATGTCCTCTCAGGGTTTTTAACAAAACATGAAAAATGCAGGGACAAGGGTGTAATATTACTCTTAATATAAGCGACAAATAGACGATTGGGATGTGCCAAAGATACTGATCGAACGTCTGAAGATGTCGGCGTGCATGGAAGGCTCTGATCTGATCTGGAGGATCTGATCCATAGCTTGGAAATGTGGGTAATCATATGGACGAGATGTAATATGGAGCTTGTGTTCTTTATCCAACGATGATGAAGACTATAGGATGAATTGGAAAGAAGGCTAATTCCGACGACTTTCAATCGAGCAGATTTCGCTCGATCTAAGGTCGATTCGCCTCCTGAAGATGGCTGCAGCTTCATGTTAGGTTCCTCTGCCGATTTGTTGCACCATTGAAAACTGGCGGCCACTGGATCAAGAGCTGGAGGGTTTAGAGCTCTACAGCCCCAAGTATGGTCTAGATCGTGACCTACGGCTCCAGGTTGTGTCCCTCTTCCTACAAATTATTGCTTATGCTCGGAGGGTCTCTCCAGCCGGTATTATTAGGTACAAATGATGACGAATTGAGGGGGGATGGATGTCTCTGATGATCAGTGAAGGAGAGGACCACGATATCCAGATCTGGGATGAGCTGGAGGGAGGTAGATAGTGGAAGAGAGTCAAGAAAATGAGGCAAATATGTAGTGATGTTCAAGTAATGAGATCGGTGATTGGAGAGCTCTGATCGTGCAGATTGGAGCTTCGGTGAGGGAATCTAAGATTTACCTATAAACAGAAATAAAACATGAAAAGAAAAATGAAATTGAAGCAAACAGAGCTAAAATTACATATAGATGGAAGATGGATGGTATTCGCCTCGATTTTTATGGTGGAAGGTGAAAGAAGTTGAATGTGGACGGATGACTCTAGTGATGGTATAGATATCGATCCTCATGAACTCCTCACTCTCCGAATTGAGGTGGTTGAGATATTTTCGCCAGCTTGATTCACCAGGATCAATCTCGTGTGTAGGAATTAGGTAAAATCAGATCAAATTGAGCGGCGGAGCTGGGAGAGGGTTATATAGCAGAGAAGGTCCAATGGATTTGGAAGAAGAGAAGCACACAAATGTAGGTGAATCCAAAGGCTATTTTAATCAGATGAGTGAGATGAGTAATCAGAAATGCAAATCATTAAAAAGGACAAAACACAGAAAGAGGACAAAAAATTACATAAAACATAGAAAAGGACAGAACAGAACTGCTCTGGAATAGGACAAAACAAAGAAAATGACTAAAAATAATTAAAAAGTTTAATGAATTAAAAAAATAAAAATGACTTTAAATAAAAAAATATAAATAATGTCAATAAATTTATAATCATTATTAAGATGATTTTTAATAAATAAAATTAATTAACATAATAAGTTAAAATAAATAATCCCATTATTCATAGGTATATATACCTATATATACAACAACCTTATTTTTAATAATTTTTTTACAAATTATTATGAAGTTTATTATTTCATTTATTAAGATGATTTTAAAAGTATTTTAAATATATTTTTATTTTAAAAAATAATATAAGTTAATGAAATAAGTAAAGTTACAATATACATAGTGGTTTTTGTACAATATATAAACTATTTTATTTTTGGTGATTTTGATTTTTGTCATCTTTATTTTTATTTTAGTTGAATAAAGTAGAATATTTACAAGTATTTTAAAATACAATATTCACAAATATATATAAGAAATAATCAAAATAAATATATTCACACAGTGTACAATATAGGCATAATGTACCATAGTCAAATCCACATTTTACATCCTAACCCTAATTTTAATGAAACTGCTTTCATTATAAAGCTTATTTTATTTAGAGTATAATCAAAGTTTATTCGCTTATTTTTGAGTTTTTATAGAGAACATACGAATCTGGGAAGTTTGGCTTTACGGCTTTTCGAAAGTGTCATTATTTACAAAAAGAATAATGATTCTTCTTGCTATTAGTTGTAGGGACTTCTACACGACAGATTCTATAAATTTTGCTAATTACCTCCATGACCTTTGAAATGATCTAATTCCCCCCTCGATCGCGTAAACTTGCCATCTCTTACCCCATGAACCCTGTGGTTAATCTATTTGAAGCTCATGGGGGTTCTTGGGGTAATTATGGTCGATGGGGTAATTACATTGTGCAAAAGGTCGTAGAGGTAATTTAAAACATTTATATGGTATGCCGGGTAAAAATCCCTTAATGTTAATATTTACAACTTATTTTTATGTACAACTTCTAAGAAGACAACATTTTTATTTGGAATGAATAAAGTGATAAAAAATAGTAGAATGTTTTATTTACATAATAGATGAAATATATTCAATTTGTACATGAAGAATGCATGAACTTTGGTTTTCTTTATTTTTATACAATAGGCTTTATATCCCTCTACTTTATTCCTTGTCAATTATGTCAAGTCTTGATCTTCACTCGAGGTTAGAGTCAGCTTGTATTTTATTGCATATATACAGCTTGTATTTTATTGCATATATATACAGCTTGTATTTTATTGCATATATACCGTCTTTATTTTCTTTATTTTTCCTTTATTTCTTTATTTGTATATTTTAAATTGAAAGTAATGATTTTTGCACAATATTTACAAAAGAATAGAAAGGAATAAAAACAAGAATTTATTATTATTTACAAGTGTTTAATAATGGATTTTTAGCCAAAAAATAAATAAAGATGAAGAAATGCATATTCATCGTGCCCCATTATTTTACCTTTACTAGTCCCTTAGCAAACACTTATTAGAAGAATAAGTGAATAAAAAGAAAATGAAGAAAGTAAAAATAAAGAAGATAAAGCAATTTTGATTTTTAAATTATTCTTCATAAAATCAAAGTACGGAGCTCGGTCAGACATTTGGATTATTAGTTTGGCAGAACCTTATTGAGAAATGGAGTTAAAACCTAACAACCTCTAAGTTCCACAGGACTCCTATTCAGATCGCCTCAACAGTCAAGTTAGAACAAGTCCTCATACGGAATTTTTGATGACTATGAGTCTTACTTGTACGGTGTATGTGAAATATATCTCTCCACATCAAAATGACAAAGACCACCCTTCTCTTAGTAAGCTGACCCTAATTCCCCAATCTATTAACTCTTTCCTCAAGGAGCATGGTATTCCCTTCTAAGATCAGGTATGTGCCATGTCCACAATAATTGGGGGAGAAGTAGAATAATAAGAAGAGAACCGGAGTGTGTCCAATATAGCCATATCTCCTAGTGAAGCTAGCCAGTGCATCCAAGTCTCCACTAAGATATGTAGCCTCTCAGAAGCTAGACCAATGAGGTCAAATATATACATGAATGATGATGATTTTTTGAATACATATTTTCTTCTACATCATGAAAGAATTATGGCGCTGCATGGATCTTTATTGTTCGCCTACATATATAGAATCTTTTTGTCCGCACATGTTTTGGGGTCCTAAAAAATTGTGCTAGCAGACCATCCCTCTTTTGAAGCTTTATAGCAACCCACATCTCCCATCGTTAGACATCCATGCCACTACACTAGGTTGGGGTGCACTGGCCACTAATGTTGAATGCGTATGTTTCCATTCACATGCATCTATTGCCAGAGGATTCTAACCCTCACCACCTAATTAGTGAAGATCTAGGTGTAAAGTGCTTGTCCAGCTTAGGTCACTATCTAAATGAACCATGCATGGGTATGAAATATTCTACTTAGACCAATCAAGATGACATGTGAACATAGTATTGTGGACTCAAAGAATTAAGTCGCTAGACCTGAAAAGTCTCAACTCCAGTTTATATATGTTTCCTTTGAAATTAAGTGGATTAAGGTCTTAACCAACCTCCATTCTTCGATTTTATTCCAGATTAGTTTAAGCATTAAATTCATTATGAAAAAATGCACTCGCAAATGCAATAAACAAAGCATTTTTTTAAAAGAAAAGAAAAGGAAATAAAAGGCAAATATTTTTGAATGTTTTTTAGAGAGTTTTGCAAATTTTTATAGATTTTAATTTTTTCAATTTTTATAGGATTTTTAATAGAGAGAATTATACACATTTACAAGAACTTTACAAGCATTTTCTACAACTTAGAAGAATTTTATACACATCATATATAAAAGTTTATACACAATTTACATTAGGTTTTACAAAAAAAGAATATTTACAAATTTTATCTACAACTTTTACAAGGTGTATTTTGTCTACAAAGAATTTTATTCACATGTTTTAATAAAGAATTTTATATACACTTTATATAATACAAGGATTTAATGAAAGAATTTTATGCACAAATAATTTTATTTACAAATTTAAAACATGATTAATGGTTCTAGTTATAAACATTCTCGTTGCTACACACAATATGTACAAACAAGTTATT
Organism: Ottelia alismoides; assembly: GCA_037367405.1. NCBI lineage: Eukaryota > Viridiplantae > Streptophyta > Magnoliopsida > Alismatales > Hydrocharitaceae > Ottelia > Ottelia alismoides. The sequence goes on along the minus strand of JAZKJV010003344.1, from coordinate 197,574 downwards.
TATATACAATGAGATAAAATACCTTACAAAGTCTTTTACAAAAAAATTAGAAACTCAACAATTTTTTTTACAAAAGTCTTTTACAAAACATTTTATAAAATTTAACAAAACTATTTTACACAATTTTATAAAAAGTTTTCAAAACTAGTTTACAAAATTTTACAAATCATTTTACAAAGGTTTTATTTACAAATACTTCACAAGCCTTTTTACAATGTATATAATTTTGATACAAAATTAATTAAAAAAGATTTTACAAACAAAATCATTTTACAATAATTTGTATAAAAATAATTTTACAAAAGTTTTTACAACAATTTTACAAAGATATTTACTAATATTTTACAAAATATTTGTACAAAGATTTTACAAAACTATTTACAAAAGGATTTTTAAAGAATTTTTATGAACATTTTTATTCAAATTATTTATCCATATTATTAGACACACAAAAGTACGAGTATGGCTAAAGTATATATATAATATAAACAACACACCCCTAAACTTATCCCAAACTATGTCCTCATAGTGACACAAAGAGCTACAAAGGAAGACTTAACTCGTTCTAAGTATAGAAAAGTGAAAAGAATCTATGCAACAGTGAGTCAAAGACTAACAAATAAAATAAAAGAAGCAGGTGATCCCCCTATACTTCGGATCTAAGTATAGAGACACTGCAAACGCGAAAAATCGAGCAAGAGAATGTACAAACTCAATAACTCAACTTGTCCTCTCATACTCTTGAGATAAAAGATCACTAATTATAGAAAAAGAATATCCATAACTTGAAGGAAAAGTGAGGAAACCGAATAATAAAAAGAAATAAAAACGTGAAAGAAGACCAAAATGAAGAAAATAACTCATCCTTCACATAGGGTAAAAGATCCCTTCATATAATCAAAAACAACAAGAGTAATGAAACAGAACAAAAAAATTTACTCAATTCATTCACCTCACTTATACTTTGGATAGAGTACATCCTATGTATAGCCCACGCACACGGGAAAGAGGTGAATGATAAAAACGGAAGAAGAAAGAATAAAAAGAAATGATATATACAAATGAATATTAGTTCATAAGATGCATAGAATCATCATTTGATACCGAATGGATGGAATCAACTATAGACATGAATGTATTATGATATAGATATGGCTTCAACAACTTCCCATTCACAACAAATGGTTGTATGTTGGATGACAATCCAGATATGACAATAATACCATTGTCATGCACAACTCTCACAATGAACAGTCCTGACCATTTGCCTGTGTGTTTGCCGGGAAACAACTTCAAACTCGCATCAAATAAGCATACTTTCTGATTCAAGTATAGAAAAGTGAAAAGAATCTATGCAAAAGTGAGTCAAAGACTAACAAATAAAATAAAAGAAGCAGGTGATCCCCCTATACTTCGGATCTAAGTATAGAGACACTGCAAACGCGAAAAATCGAGCAAGAGAATGTACAAACTCAATAACTCAACTTGTCCTCTCATATTCTTGAGATAAAAGATCACAAATTATAGAAAAAGAATATCAATAACTTGAAGGAAAAGTGAGGAAACCGAATAATAAAAAGAAATAAAAACGTGAAAGAAGACCAAAATGAAGAAAATAACTCATCCTTCACATAGGGTAAAAGATCCCTTCATATAATCAAAAACAACAAGAGTAATGAAACAGAACAAAAAAATTTACTCAATTCATTCACCTCACTTATACTTTGGATAGAGTACATCCTATGTATAGCCCACGCACACGGGAAAGAGGTGAATGATAAAAACGGAAGAAGAAAGAATAAAAAGAAATGATATATACAAATGAATATTAGTTCATAAGATGCATAGAATCATCATTTGATACCGAATGGATGGAATCAACTATAGACATGAATGTATTATGATATAGATATGGCTTCAACAACTTCCCATTCACAACAAATGGTTGTATGTTGGATGACAATCCAGATATGACAATAATACCATTGTCATGCACAACTCTCACAATGAACAGTCCTGACCATTTGCCTGTGTGTTTGCCGGGAAACAACTTCAAACTCGCATAAAATAAGCATACTTTCTGATTAGGGACGAAAGTCTTCCTCCTAATATGTCGATCATGACAAAGCTTGACTTTCTCCTTATACTTGAGTGAGTTGTCATATGCGAGATTTCGAAATAACAACAATCTATTTAGATCCAATTTTTTGCTCTTTCCTGCTCTCATAATCCATGTTGCATACACGGAGTATTCATAAAGATTTGTGAATTAATTCAACTAGCAAGTGTCATGGATTTCCATACATCAATATATATGGATACATGCCCAATGGTGACTTCTACGCCATTCAATAAGCCCATGGAACCGAGTCACGAATCTAGGACTAGTTCTACCTATTTGAACATACAAGTTTCTGAAGTATTGTATTGATCTCCCTATTCGAAATCTCAGCCAAGCTGTTAGTCCGTGGATGGTACGGAGACGTGACTCTATGCACAATAGAGTACTCCTTCACAAGCTTTTTGACCTCTAGATTGATGAAATGGATCCCCCATTTGAAAGGAGTATCTTAGGTATCTCGATCCGTGCAATAATATTGTCCTTGAGAAAGGAACAAACCATATCACTATCAGCGGCTCGGATGGGGATCGCCTCCACCCAACTAATAACATAATCCATGACAGGCAGGATGTACTGAAATCCCCAATTTACAGGGAATTGTCCCATGAATTCTATGCCCCAAGCTTCAAAAGCATCAGAAATCTGGATGTATCTTCGGAACCAATGGTTCCTCCCACTCTATGGCAATCAATACTACCTCGAACATACTTTGTAGCATCCTTGAAAAATTTTGGCTACCATAGGCTGCATTGAAGTACCTTCGCTACCATGTGCTTCCCTGAATGATGCCCACCAGCCTCTAATCTATGATAATGCTAAAGCACACTGGTGTATTCCTCTTGAGGAATGCACCTTCTCCACATACAATCCACACCCTCATGAATAGGTACAAATCCTCCTACTAGTAAAAAAATCTCTAATGGGAATCTGTCTACCTTAAGCTTAGGCAAATCATGTGGAACTTTCTTAGAGACAAGATAATTCACAATATCAACGTATCATGGGAGTAAGGCAACATACAAAATATCCTCACATGGAAAGGTCTCTGATATGGGAAGTAGTAATTGCTTAGGGACTCTGCTTATGATATCTGAGAAAGGTGTTATGCCACAACATTTTTCACTCTGAGCTTGTCTTGTATCTCCAAATCGAACTTCAAGGGAAGAAGGATCCATCTGATAAGGCATGGTTTGGCATCCTTCTTGACATGTAGGTACTGTATGGTAGTATGATCCATGTAAAGAATAACATCAGAACCCAGAAGATAGGAGCATAACTTGTCTAAGGAGAACACTACTGCTAACATCTCCCTCTTTGTAATTATGCAATTGCGTCGTGCCTCGTAGCATAGTGTATGGCAAATGGTACACCATCCCGTCTCTTCCCTAGAATAGCTTTGTCTGCAAAATATGACGTATCCGTCATGATCTCAAAGAGGAGAGATTAATCTGGTGGATGAAGCACATGACCACTCGTAACCATCTCTTTCATCTGGTGAAAGGCAAGGAGGACTTTCTCATCAACAATAAACTCACTCTCCTGACATAGAAGCTCAACCAAAAACCTGGTGATCTTGTTGAAGTCCTTAATGAATCGCCTATAGAATCCAACATGTCCAAGAATTGACCTCAAATGCTTTAAATTGTATGGTGGCTTTAGTTTGGAGATCACATCAATCTTAGCCGGGTCAACCTCCATACCATGATTGGAGATGACGTGGACCTATACAATCCCATTAGTCACCATAGAGTGACTGTTCTCCTACGAGAGCACTAAGTTCCCCTTATAGCATATCTGAAGTACTCAGTCTAAATGATTAAGACATGACTCGAAACTATCCCCATAGATCAAAAAATCATTTATGAAGACCTCGAGGAAACTACATGCCATGTCGGCAAAAATGACCAACATACACCTCTAGAATGTAGCGAGAGAGTTACACATTCCAAAGGTCATCTGTCTAAAGGTGTAGGTGCAAAACAGACAAGTAAAAGTAGTTTTCTCTTGATCCTCAAGAGCGATTGCTACATAATTATATCCCGAGTAACAATCCAAGAAATAGAAGAACTCATTCCCTGCCAACATCTCAATAATTTGATCAACAAAGGGTAGTGGAATGTGATCTTCCTTGGTCGCTAAATTCACGTGTCGGTAATCTACAAAGACATGTCAGGAAGTGGGTACACGAGTCAAAATCTCCATACCATGGTTATTTATCATGATAGTAATCTCAGATTTCTTTGAGACCACATGCAACAGTCTGACCCACTTGGGATATGAAATGGGATAAATAAATCTAGTAACACCATTTCCTGGTCTCTTTCATGACAACATCCTAGAGATTAGAATTCAGGTGGCGTTGAAACTCACAGATCGACCTACTGTCATCCTCTAAAGAGATGTGACGTGAGCAGAAAGTTGGACTAATCCCACAGAGATCTGAAATACTCTAGCTAAGAGCCTTCCGGTTTCTCCTAAGAACCTCTAGCATGTGAGATTCCTGGTCATTGGTCAATTGTGAATTGATGATGAGCAGAAACATCTAGGGGCACCCATAGGGAAGGCATACATCTGAGATGAGTGTAGAACTTTGAGGTAAGTTTTGTCTGAATCGACTCTACAATAAACTCTAGAGATTCACTTCTAGAATGTAAATGATCTACATTAAATGGACTGTTCACCACAACTACTGTAGGCTCAACATGAAGTGTATTAGATAGATTTGCATGGAATGCACTCTGCTCAAATAAGGATGGCTCGTCAGATCGCTCAAAGATCTCTACAAACTCATCAAGAAAAGGCTTATATACCTCAGCAGTAATCTTAGTAGAAAGTATATCATCAGCAAGTATCTTAGGAAAATCTATATTAGCTCAGATATCACAGTTGGAGGTTGCTGAATCTGTAATTCATCACACTAAAAGCTGAAACTACAACTTCGGTCCCGAGTAAATAGCTGCATTTCATCATTTATTCTGCATTTTTACCACTAATTCACTTTAAATTAATATCTGCATTTTATCACTCATAATTGCATTCATAATAATCTTCACTTTTCCATCCAACTTCATGCATTTTTAATTAAATCATGCTAATTCAAATTGACATAAAACCACCTTCATTGTGTACATATTACTAACAAGATTAAAGGAAAAATAAAAAAAAACGGTAACCCCAATAATTGGCCCGTGAGACAAAATCCAAATAACATAATAGACATACTAAAACATGCATATCTCCCTCATATAGTGTCCAATTTTGGTCTACTCACTTTCAAAGTAATATAATCAAAGACCTTCAAAATAAGACCACGTTCTTAAAAATCGGAGCTCAGATGCAAAAGTTGGACTTTTGACCTCTTTTGCGCATTATGTATTTTACCGATTTGACCTATTATTTTATGCACATAATTAAATACTTTATTTTATTTATCTTTCATTTATATTCTTTGACAAAAGTTTTGATAATATTAAAAAAAAACGAATTCAAAATAGTATTGAAATCAAAGAAACTGACCGAGTCTGAGTGTCCTTTGAGTCTGAACAATTATCTCACGTTCACTTTATTTTATTCTCCTATTTTTTATTTATTAAAAATACAAAAAATGGAGTAATATGTAAATATGTATCCTTTATTTCATAATATTTTTCTTGATTTTTTTCTTAATTAAAAATCACAAAAAAAAATACAAAACCCAAAAATCAATGTGTTCTGTGTACATCGGGTACCACCAAAAATATCATTTTGCATACATGACATCTTTTGTTCTTGGTCCCTTCATGAAAGTTGTAGTCTCGTCGGGACAAGCAACTTTCATGAAGAAAATTTTTCGATCCGAGGTCTTTTTCTAATTCTTCTGTATTTATCACCATTTTCTGATTTTTCTCGAGCTGACACGTGGCAGCTCTTGGAGGCGTCGCACGTCACTCATTTATGATCTCTTTATTTCCTTTATTTTCAAAAAAAATTAAAATAATGGCACGTGTTGGTCATGTGCCTCCCTTCCCATTTGTCCAGCATGTGCTGCCCAACCATCTTTTACATCTCCCAGTCAACGCACCTCCTTTAACAGACTCCAATCCCTTCGTCGCGCAACCTCCACAACCGCCCGACCGCCTCTTGCCCACCGACCAATGCGCTATCCCCTTTCTCTATCCTTATCGTCTCACCTCCCAATATAATCCCTTAATCCTCGACGTCTATCGCATCCGCCATATCTAGTAAAAGAGAGAGCGAGAGAGAGAGCTTGAAGAGGAGGTGTTGGCAACCCTCCTCTCTCCGGCGAAGACCTCAGGGGCATGATCCATCAAGCTTATCGGAGCCCCTCGCTTGCCCCGATCAAAGAGATAAAACTAGGAGCAACACCTTTGCCCTCCATCTCAGGAGACAACCAGTATCCCCTTCTCTCGTTTCTTCTTTCCTCTATTTTTCAGCAATTCCCCCGTTTCTTGTTTTCCTTCTTCACGTACATACCTACATCTGCTAAACACCGACCTCGAAGTATCCTCGACCGCACTGTCCTCGATGCCCAATGCACGCTCCGACCAACACCAACCACCAAACCGCAACCTCCTTGTTAGGTCGTCTCCACCTTGACCTTGCCGCCTCACTTAGTGGACGTGAATGTCATGCTTACCTGCCTCCTCACTATTAACCCCAACTCACATGCATGACACGTGAGAGCTGCAATAATTTGTAGAAGGCCCCTTCAATCTTCATCATATTACACATGCGTCATCCCCCAACCAAGGCCCGTGAGGTGCACACACCCCCTTCTGAATTTTCACACCTGTCCCCCAGAGTCTTGGTAATTTCATACAATTCTAGTTTGCACATTTATTTTATTTTAAAATTTATTTTTATATTGAGTAATGAACCTTGCATTGGAATTTTTTTTAACAATCATTCATCATCATTTTATTAGTCCAAAAATCGCACATTGTTCTACAATTAATTCTCTACATTGTGGCATGCTTATCATATTTTAATTTTCTGTGGTTAATTCATAATAAATATTCTTGTAAAAAATTGCATATTTTTACCAATTAACACTTGGAAATTCATATTAATTAATTGGTTTCTCTAAAAATTCACAAAAGATCACAATAGATAGATTTTAGTGTGTTCTACATTGCGCCCAACTTTCATTACATTTGCACGCACAACGAGTCCTATTAAATTCATTGTTGATTCACCTAATTAATTTTTAATAGGTTATAGATCAATTATTTTTAGGATCTTAAAATTTTCATGGATTCCTCTCAGGTAAACTCATCTAGGATATTTTTATTTCTGCAAAATAAATTGGTTTGGTATTTATTAAAATTCATTAATTTAAAATCACCTAGTATGCATATTTAATTCATATGTAATTCATTTTTCATCCAAAAATTCCAAAAAACTACAGTAGTCTAATTTTATCATATTTCACATTTTGTCCATGTTTCATAATTTTTGGGCATTGTTTGACTGAAAATTGCACTTTAATCCCTGAACTTCACCAATTTTTCAGGTCACTCATTATTGCATTTTTTAAAAAAAGAAAAATGTTTTTTTGAAAAACTAACTTCGAGATAGACTATAAATCAACATAAGGAGACATTTGCCTCCCTGTGTTTGACCATGGACTTTCCAAGTAAAAAAAGTTGACCACTCTCTTTAATTGGAAAATAATTAACTAAGTTATCATTTTGATTAATCTCGAATTACCTACCTGCAACAAACAAAATTTAAGCAATATATCGACAAATTAACCAGGGTATTTCAGTGTTCTTGAAATGGCATCATTGCTAGGGAGGCACGACTTAGGTTGTTTTTAGAAAATCAAGTTTTAGGTTTTCCATCCCTGGGTAGTCTGACCCCTAGTCTTTCTTGTATTTATTTCTCCATTTTCCAGCCTTCTTATTTATTTATTTTTGTACATTTTTCTATTAACATGTCTCTAATATTTGATCTTTTATTTTTCGTGCGAGGTACTTGGTGTACTTGGAGTAGCTTTCTTGCAAGCTAACACAATTCGAAGCGACCAGACGCACGAAGAATTTATTTTTGAGGAGAGAGTATTTATTAATTTGTTATTAATCATTTTCAACGATTCTCGATCGGGTTCTCACTTGTGTGAAAGAAACTAGACTCTTTGTGGTGTGTCGAACCTGTTTCACTCTCCGGTGAGGGTATGGCCCGACTTGAGTGGTTTGTATTTCTAGGTTTGCAAATATGACTATTAGAGCTAGTAGATTTTTTTTATTGTGCTCGTAGAATTTGGGATCAGACTGTACTTAATTATACACACTACATTGATCTTTATTTATCTAAATCAAATTGTTTTATCACTCGTCAATAGATATTCTTGTTCTAGGTACGATTTCTCGTGCATGCATTAGAATTATTTTTCTAGGGAAATTTCAATTTTGTTTAGCATATTTCACGAAGATTACAAGGAAGCATTGTAAGTATCTGACTCAGCATTCATCATTGTGTTTCCCGCTGCACGAGTTTTTTTCAATTATCCCTCAATTTTCATTCACATATGAATAAAGGAAATTGGAATCCCTATGTGGGTGGATTGATCTCTACTAAAAGTCAAAATGATAGCCAAATTAAAATTAAGACTGCTTTAGAAAGCTGTCTTAAGTAAACCCATAAAATCAAGAATTTTTGCGGGAGAGAAACCCCATCCTTGTATTCATTATTTTTAGTGAGAGAGAGAGACAGACATTAGGATAGGACATGAGTGAGAGATGAATCCATGAATTATGACACTAAAAGCTAAAAATAGAGCTTCGGTCCTGAGTAATTAGCTGCATTTCATCATTTGTTCTGCATTTTTATCATTCATGCACTTTAATATAATAATATGCATTTTCGCACTCATAATTGCATTCATAATAATCTTCACTATTTCATGCAACTTCATGCATTTTTAACTAAATCATGCTAATTCCAATTTACATGAAACCAACTTCATTGTGTACATATTATTAACAAAATTAGAGAAAAAATACATATAATATTGCTAACCCAAATAATTGGCATGTGAGACAAAACCCATATTCCAGAATAGATAGATAAAATACATATATCTCCATCAAACAGTGTCCGATTTTGGTCTACTCATAAAGTAATGTATGTTCAAAGACCATAAAAACAAGACCAATTTTATAAAAATCGGAGCTCATATGTGAAAGTTGGGTTTTGGGCCTCTTTTGCACATTATGTATTTAACCTGATTTTGACCTACTATTTTTTGTACATAATTAACTCATCTTATTTTATTTCTTGTTCATTGTATTCTTTGATGAAAGTTTTAATAAAATTCAGAAAAATAGAAATTCAAAATGAGACTGAAATCAAAGTAACTGACCGAGTCTGAGTGTCCATTGTGAGTTTGTACAACTATCTCAAGTTTTCCAACTTTATTTTTATTATCCTCTTTTATTATTAATAGAAATCCTAAAAATTAGAGTAAAGTGTAAATATGTGTCCTTTTTATAATATTTTTCTCTATTTTTCTCTTAATTAAAAATCACAAAAAATTACAAAACCTAAGAATCAAGGTGTTCTATGTACATTGTCTCCACCAAAAATATCATTTTGTATAAATGACCTCTTCTGCTCTTGGTCCCTTCATGAAAGTTGTAGATCTCATCTATACGAGCAATGTTCGTGAATAAATTTTTTCAATCCAAGATCATTTTCTAATTCTTATATATTTATCTTCTTATTCTATTTTCTGATTTTTCTAGAGCTGACACGTGATAGCTCCTGGAGCCGCTAAGTGTCACACATTTTTTGCCTCTTTATATTTTCAAAAAAGAAAATTTAAAATCATGTCATGTGTTGGTTACGTGCCTCCCTCCACAGGTGCCTAGCATGTGTTGCCCAACCATATTCTTCTTCTCACAATATACGCACCTCCTCCCGCTGACTCCTATCTCTTCATCGCGGAACGTCCACAACCGGCAGACCTCCTCTCGCACACCAGACATTGCTCTATCCCCTTTCTCTATCCTTATCGCCTCACGTCCCTATATAATCCCTTCATCCCCGACGTCTATTGCATCCTCCACATTCAATAAAAGAAAGGGAGCTTGAGGAGGTGGTGGTGACAACCCTCCTCTCTCCGGCGATGACCTCAGGGGCGTGATATATCAAGATTCTCGGAGCCCCTCATAGACCCCGATCGAAGCAAGAAAACTAGGAGCGACAGCTCTACCCTCCATATCATGCAACAACCTATATCTCCTTCTCTCATTTCCTCTTTACTCTGTTTTTCACCAATTCCGCTTTTTCCTTTTTTTACTTCTTTTTGTCGATACCTCCATCTGCTAAACACCGACCTCGACTCATCCTCGATTGCACCGTCCTCACCTCCCACTGCATGATGTAGCCAACACCAACCACCCAGTTGTAGCCTCCTTGTCAGGCCGCCTCCTCGACCTCACCGCCTTGCACAGTGGATGCACGTGTCATGCCCGCCCGCCTCCTCACTGTCAAACCCACCTTCATGCAAGGGACGTGAGGGCTCGAGTAATTTATGAAAGGCCTCTTCAATCTTCATTATATTATGCAGGGTCATCCCCCAGCCAGGAAACAAGAGGTGCATGCGCTCCCCTTGTGAATTTTCACATCTGCCCCGTGCAGTCCAATCTGCATATTTTTTTTATTTTTAAATTTATGTCTTTATTGTGTTGAGAATCACGTGTTTGCATGTTTATTTGAACAATATTCATCATCATTTTATTAGTACAAAAATCGTACATTTTTCTACAATTTATTCTCTACATCATGGCATGCCTATCATATTTTTATGGTAAATTCATAATTAATATTCTTGCAAAAATGTGCTTATTCTCCTAATCGACACTCGAAAATTAATATTAAATAATCTATTGCTTTTAAAATTCTAAAAAAATCATATAAGATAGATTTTAGTGTGTTTTACATTGTACCCAATATTCATTACATTTGCATGCATAATGAGGTCCCAATAAATTCATTTGTGATTCACATAATTAATTTTTTAGTAAGTAATAGATCAATTATTTTTAGGATCTAATATTTTTCCTGGATTACTCTCAAGTAGACTCATTTACGATAATTTTATTTTTGTGAAATAAATTTGTTTGGTATTTAATAAAAAATAATAACTCAAAATCGCCTACTCTACATATTTAATTCATAATTATTTCATTTTTCATACAAAAATTACAAAAAAATACATTAGTTGAATTTCACATTTTGGCCAAGTTTCATAAATTTTGGACACTGTTTGAATGAAAATTGCACTTTAGTCCCTGAGCTTCACAAATTTTGCATGTCACTCATTTATTGCATTTAAAAAATAAAAAATGCCTCTTTGAAAATCTATCTTCAAGATCAACTATAAATCAACCTAAGGAGACAATTGCCTCCTCGAATTCGACCTTGAACTTCCTAAGAAAAAAAAGTTGACTGCTCGCTTTAATTGGAAAATAATTAACTAAGTAGTAATTTTGATTTATTGTAAATTACTTGCCCGCAACGGACAAAATTTAAGCAATAAATAGACAAATTAATTAGGGTATTTCAGGGTTCTCTTGAGGTGTCTCAACAATAATATCAGAATAATGTGTATCATATAACTCAAAATGTACCTTGGAATGTATCTCAGACTAATCCTCATAATATATATAAATGGCCTATCAACTAACAACTCAGAGTCATCAATATGGGAGCTCAAGGTGACTATGCTTTCCAGGGGTTCCTTCAGTGAAAAGAACTTCTAGGTATCCATGAAATTAGGGAATAGATCAATATCACGAATCTCAGCTAAGAAATCATAGTCCCTAGGATCTAGCATACTCTGCTATCTCGCATATATTGCTGGTGGCGGTGATGTCCTCATATCAGGGATCATCTCTATCTTAACCATATAATGTGAGAGTGAAAGGTGATTTCTCCAGTACCATAATCAACTACCACTTCAGTCTTCAAAGGAACTACCGAACAAGTATGATTGGGGTATGGAGTAATGGTGCAGGTTTGTCCATATCCATGACAACGAAATCAACTAGGGAGCTCATGCCTTACACTGTAATAATAACATCCTCGAGACTACCGTCTGGCCTCTTGATTGATCTATCAACAAACTGAAGGATCAAACTTGTCGATCTAAGAGGTCCCAATCCAAAATCAGTAAGTAACGAGGATGGCATTAGAGATTGATCGAGGATCCACTATCGAGTAGAGGATGATAAACTCCTGATAAAATATCAAACAATGGCTGTGAGGTGCTCCCTTATCTTTTTTTTTGGTGGGAGGTTGCTAATGGCGTGAACTATAGCCATGGTCAATATGTGTGTCTCTATTCTCTAGTGTATGTCCTGCTTGGGCTGACACTTCTTGGTACATTTTTCTTTCATTCCCTTTTTGACTACCGACATGTACTCCATGGCTTTAAGAGCGGCATCCCTATAAAGATGTTTTGTAAGATCACTACCACTCCATGATCGTATAGTGTTGTTTTAATTTTTTTTGAAAATTTCTTTTATTTAATGCAGGTTCAAATGGGATAGAATCTGAGCAAACATCAAACTATTCATTTCTCTAATTGACATTAGAACCAACATGTACATGTGGATGATTAGAAATAAGTTGTACAATATCATACAATATAGGTACAGACGAAGAAACAAAATGGAAAACAACAAGGGATGCTTTGTCTGCTAGTGTTGAAAAAGACTCCACCACAAATCTGACTCGGTACTGCATCTTACATTATTCTCTGAAGGTGGTTGTGGTGGTGGAAAAGAAAGTGAAGAAGATTCTCCAAACTGTGAAACTGCAGCTCTAGATTGTTGTTCAATTGATGAAAAAGAATGTGTCGGTGAAGCTCTCTCAAGTACTTGATCATTCAATCCCAACTCTGGATGCGCGATCGCAATCGCCTACGATTTCTGAGAGAAATGACGTCAGATAAACATGTGAAATCAAAGGCCATACCTATCTTTGGCGTGGATGGACAATGGACTACTTCCTCTTTATGTCTAAAGTTGTTGGTATTGGCATCGACCAATGATACTAAGAGTGTCTTCGTTGTGGTCAGGTTGTCAATCCTTTGAGTCAAGTCTGTCATGTTCTTCATAATCAAGGCAAGATGATCTAGGTATGGGTTCACAAAAGGTGTCTCGGAATGCTCAACAACAGGATGTCGTTGAGTCTGCTAGTGTAGAGACTGTATCCCATAATACTGAAGCTGCTGATATGTTGATGGACAGAGAGGTTGTGAGTAGTATTATCCAGAGTATGTAGGGTGCAGTGTATATGGCTGATATGAGTAGGCAAGTAGCATCGGCTGCTGGTATCCATGTCTCCCACTGTGATAGTGTGGATGAGACGGATACTTGTGTAGATGTGAGGCTGGTTATGGAATGGTGGTCTCCCTCCCTGAAAGTGGTGAGCTAGACTCTAGCTAGGATGTGAACAAGGCTGAACCTGCTTGGATGGACAGGGCTGACTACGATTACGGTTAAATCAGATACCATTCACCACCTGAAGGTGAGGTGGAGTTGGAGAAAACTGCTCGGGAATAAACTGGTGCTTGGAGTAGTATGGAACAACACAAGTCTGAGAATATTGTTGTAAGACTTGATTCGGTGTCTGCATGTGGCACACGTGTTGAACAGTAGAAGGAACTCTAGTACTATGCAAAGCTAAGTAGAATAAGAACTAGGCTGCTTCACTACAGGCATGTCGGATGGGGCACTTTGGCTCTGACAAGAAATGATGCTATTTAATAAGAGCTCCAGAAGGCATGTGATATCGTCAAGCTTGTCCAGCTACTTGATCCTCTGTTCGATCACTTGTATGCTGTCTAGCTCTTGTGATCGCTTTTCGATGACATTGACTTTGTATAGGTGATTCGCAATGATTGTCAGATCAGCATTGTCCACCCTATCCACATCTTGAGAAGTTGTCATGTTGATAGCCTTGTGGGGTGCTACTGAAGTAGAAGAAGGAAAAGGGTGCTTCTGGAAAGCACGTGAAGAATATAAAGCTGGAGAGATCTCTTCCATCATCTCAAAAATATAATATAACACATCCCCATCCTTGTTGAAATGCGAGTTGACATAAGAGCTGTCCATTAATCTTTGGTTCTCTAAGATCAACCCCCCAAAGAAGTTCTTCACAGGGCTCGTCTTTGGAATATCGTTGTGGTGGCAATTCTTCATCAAATCATTGAATCATTCCTATGCATTGTGAATAGGCTCATGGGATAACTAGAAGATGTTAGACATCAATGATTGCATCTGGTTTAGGCATCCCAATGGATAATACTTTATGATGCTCATCTTTAGAATATAGTTGTGGTGACACTTCTTCATCAAATCATTGAATCTTTTTCCTATATCGTGAAAAGGCTCATGGGATAACAAGGAAAAGTTAGCTATTAATGATTGCATCTGGTTTATGCATCCCAATGGATAATATTTGCTAAGAAAAGTAGACGAAAATTCTTCCCAAGATGTGATGACCTTGCCTAAATGGTTAATCCAATAAAGCACCTTGTCCATGAGAATGAATGGAAAGGTGGTCATCTTTAGTGAAATTTACTGCAAATGCCATCGAACTGTTGGAGGTGTATGTATGGCTCCTTCTGAATGTTTCCATGGAATACTGGGAGCAATAGAAGTATTGTGGGATTCATTCGAAATGCCCATGAACCATAGGAATCTGTATCCTTGTCATCGCGTGTCCCCTCTTGGGTTATAGGCATCTCTCAATGTGGGCTTCAGCTGCACTAAAGGCTGGTTATGATTGGCTCCCCCATTTCTACCTTCTATCTATCCATCCTCCTCTCTTCGCTCTCCTCTGTCTTGTCTCAACTCTAAGATCATGTCTCTCAAACCATCCAGGATATTGTCCTTCTCTATAAGCTAGGCTTGTATAGCCTGAATGGATGCCAAAATCATCAAGTTGATCTCATGTTGCCAGTCATCTATCCCTTTCCCTTCGGCGGTGCCATTGAGTCCTCTAAATCCAAATCGACCTCTAAAAATGTGCAAGGCACTCGATCACTCCTCGGAGTAGGTGGAAGTGAAGGCGTGAAATGCACGGATATCTATCACTAGCAAACAAAAACAAAACAAACCCCCAAGTTCATCAACTCCACACATTGTGATGACTGTAAGTGTTCTGTCTTTTATTTTTTTCCTTTTTAGTTTAGTGAACTACACAATGTTATTCACTACCAAGCACACTGGGTGAGCCACCGCTATCGCCCATCGTACGTTCTCCATCCTCCCCAATCAATGGAACCATCCGCCCAGGATGTCGGGTTCAATATCAAGCCTAACGGTATAAAAGAGAATGAGCACACAAAATGATTTTTTAAAAACTGTGGCAAGTGATTGCATCTTGAACATGCACTAAAAAATAACGCATAGGAGGATAGGGCAGAAGTCTAGGCATTTGGGCTAACATTATGGCTACATCCTCATATACTTGGTCTATAGGTAAGTACCTACAAACATTGAGGGGTTACTCTCCCCAAAATAATGAATTATTTATCCTTACGTTTAGTTTTAAGGTTGAGTGAAAAGTAGGAGTCCTTTTTT
Source organism: Ottelia alismoides (assembly GCA_037367405.1). Lineage (NCBI taxonomy): Eukaryota > Viridiplantae > Streptophyta > Magnoliopsida > Alismatales > Hydrocharitaceae > Ottelia > Ottelia alismoides. The sequence goes on along the minus strand of JAZKJV010003344.1, from coordinate 181,854 downwards.
ATTTGGTTATCTCTTTTTTGGATCTTTTTCAAACAAATGATCTAATGATTTTTCCAATTTGTTTTATTTCCTACGTGAGAGAAATAGAGGGAGGAAGTCAGAAAAGCTGATGCGATGGAAATCAATGATGCATGCACGAGCCAGAAATGCGTACCTTGCTCCAATAGTATCCATGCCAAATGATCATCGCATAAAATAAAAGGCAGAAATAAAACCTATCTAAATGATGCCAGAGAAATGTCCTAAATAGTAAGTTTTATTAGTGGGCAAGAACCAAGTATTTGACTAGTCCAATCTTACAATCTAAGCTATAGGCATGTATTCTTATTTAATAGATTGGGACCTAATCGATTACCTGGAACAACCAAGATACATAACCTACTTCTAAAGGCTCAAGCTCAAAAATCACGAGAAAATAAATAAAAATAAAAATAAATTCAAAGAAAATAAAAACCCGATGAGGTCCCTCCAATTGCACCATTAATTGGTGATATAAACCCCGCACACACAAGGGTATATAATGTCCTCGAAAATTGAAAAAGGGCAAGTGCCGGAAACTATTACAAATTTATACAAAAATGGAAAAGAAATAGAAAAATAAAATAAAAATAAAATGTGCTCAAATGATTCTCCAAATCCCTTGTTTCTTCTCTCCTACGCTTTCTTGCTACTCAATGAAGAAATGAGCTACCTCTACTTAGCTCGGTTGTGCCAGTGCTCATAGAAATGCTTCCATCGCTCGTCGGGCCCTCGAAAGAAAGAGAGAAATAAGAAATACATCAGAAAGCAATTATGAAAATAATGAGCAAATAAAAAGATAATAAAAGTATAATGTATTGAAAAGATAATAAGAGCAAATAAATAAATAAAAATAAAAGAGAGCAAAGGCAACTTTTTGTATTTTTGACTAAAAAATGTATAGAAAATCAAACTAAAAATATTTTTGGGTTTCTATTGTTTTTAAATTTATTTGTGTTAATTAATGTATTTTTAAAATTTTTAAGGATTTTTAAAACAATTTAAACTATGAAAATAAAAAATAGTACACAATGCAAATGTCTTTGTGTTTTTAAAATATAAAATGAATGAAAAAATATCTGAAATATCTACAAAAATAAAGAAGAATTTTTATGGTTTTCAAAAAGGCATTTTATATATTTTTATGGCTTTTCTTTCATTTTATATTGATTTTTATGTGTTTTTATTGTTTCACATCTTTTTAGTTCTTATAAAAAATAAAAAGATGAACTTTATATAGAAAATCAAACAAATAAAAAGAAACACGCACAAAATTTTACATACATTTTCAATGTATTTTTGTATTTTTAATGAATTATTTTCTACTAAAAAAATAAATTAGATGATTTTTTATTATTCAAAAAAGTAAAACTACTTAAAAACCAAAACTAAAATTACTGGAGCTAATACTCCTTAACAAGAGTTTATGGAAATTTTTTATTTTTAGAGGTGATTTACTATTTACTAAGCCAAATTAGTCAACGAACTTAAACACATGCTCACATGTACCTTTTATTTGATGGCTTTAAAATAACAAACAAAGAACTATCTGGGTAACGACACATGTGAGGCACGCTGGCATGGATCTATTAGGAATTATTTCATTCCTAAGAAATGAACAGTAACCAAAGAACTGCAAGAGATATATAACAATTTAACAAAATGTCACATGCAATGTTCTTTTATACATGTCAATAAGGACTAAAGTTCATTTAAAATAAACAATGAGGAAATATATACAATTAACCAAAAAGCAATACCCGACACATATCCTCTCAGGGTTTATTTACCAAACAAATAAAATGCAAAAACAATGGTGTAATATGTATGTGCCTTACGTACTAATCGGATGGCTAAATATGCTGGCGTGTTTGGAGGGCTTTGATCTGATATGGAGGATCTAACCCATGTCCTAGAAATTGGGGTGATTGTGCAGAAAAGATGTAATCTGGAGCTTGTGTTCTTGATCCGAGTATGATGATGGTTTCAGGAAGAACTAGAATGATGACTAACTCCGACTATTTTCAATCGAGTGGATCTCGATTTATCCAAGGCCGAATCGCCTCCATAAGATGGTTGTAGCTTCCTATTAGGTTCCTCTGTCGATCTGTTGCACCACTATACTTGAGGCCACTAGATCAAGATCTAGAGGGTTTAGACTTCTGCTGCTTTGAGTATGCTCCAGATCGTGATCTACGGCTCCAGGTTGTATCCGTCTTCCTGTAAATTATTGCTTATGCTCTGAGGGTCTCTCCGACTGGCTTTATTAGGTGAAAACAATGATGAATGGAGTGGCGATGGATGTCTCCAACGATCGACGATGGAGAGGATATTGATCTTCAGATCCAAGATGATCTGGAGGGGTTTAGATTGTAGAAGAGAGTGAAGAAAGTGATATGAATATGAAGGGGTATTCAAGTGATGAGATTGGTGACCAGAGAACTCCCATCATGCATATCATAGCTTCGGTGAGGATAACAGAGATTTACCTACAAACATAAATAAAACGCAAAAATAAAGCGCATTTGAAATAAACAGAGCTAAAATTACCTATAGATGGCAGATGGAATTCACCTCGATCCTTTTGTGGAAGGAGGGAGAAGTTGAAAGACGATGGAGTACTCCGGTCACGTGATGGATCTCATTCCTTACGAACTCCCCACACTCTTAATTGGGGTGGTCGAGGTCCTGTCACCACCTCGATTAACTGGGATCAATCTCAAGCGTAGGAATTCGGGAAAATTGGATCCAAAATAGTTGTGGAGATGGGAGAGGGATATATAGCATAGAAGTTTTGATGAATTTGGAAGAAGAGAAGTGCACAGATCGAGGCGAATATAGAAGAAATTTTATTCAAGCGGATGGAATGAGTAATCGAATAATGCTAATTAAAGAGGCGATGGGATTTATTAACACTCAGATCGAGCAGGAAAAAATTGGGAAAAGAACTATGACAAGAGAATTTATCGGGTTAGGCAAGAGGTAGAGGAGCTGACTCGAGTCAACGGTTCCAGATGAGCCAATCAGAACCGAGAGGGATATGACAAAACATAGAAAAGGATAAAAAAACAAATTAAAAAGTTAAATTAATTAAATAAAAAAATGATTTTAAATAAATAAATAATGTAAAAAAATATCAATTAATTATTAATCTTAATTTTGATGATTTTTAATAAATTAAATTACTTAATTTAAAAGTTAAAATTAACACCCTTTATTCATAGGTATATATACTTATATTACAACTTGATTTTTCATAAATTATTATTACAAATAATTATAAAATTTTATTTTAATTTTTTATAGTATTTTACAAGTATTTTAAATATATATTTTTTTATTTTGACAAAATAGTTTATTAAGTTAATAAAGTAAGTAAATTTACAATATGTAGAGAGGTATTTGTATAATATATATACACTATTTTCTTTTTTGTTATTTTTTTTGTAATTTTTTATTTTATTTTAGTTGAGTAAAGTATGATATTCATAAGTATTTTAAAATACAATATTCACAAATATGTACAAGAAAAAATCAAAATAAATATATTCACACAATATATAGTATAGGCACAATGTACATTACACTCCATATGGCATATTTTACATCTTAACTCCAATTTTAAGGAACCACTTTCATTTTGAAGCTTATTTTATTTAGATGTAAAATGGAAGTGACTTTTCTTATTTTTGAGTTTTTGTGGAGAAGATATAAGTCTGAGAAGTGTGGCTTCATGGCTTTTTCAAAGAGACATTATTTATACAATGAACGATAATTCTTTTTGCTATTATTTTTAATATTTGCAACATATCTTTTTGTACAACATACAAGAAGGCAACTTTTTTATTTAGAATGAATAAATTAATAAAAAATAGTAGAAGGTTCTATATACAAAATAGATGAAATATGTTCAATTTGTACATGAACAATGAATGAACTTCGATTTTCTTTATTTTTCTACACTAGGTCTTATCTCCCCTACTTTATTCCTTATCGATCAGGACAAGCCTAGACCTTCACTCGTGGTTGGAGTTAGGCAGTATTTATTGCATATATACAACCTTTACTTTCTTTAATTTTCTTTTATTTATTTATTTTAGGTTAAAAATAATGATTTGTGTGTAATATATACAAAAGAATATAAAAGAATACAAAATGAATTTATTGATATTTACAAGCATATAAGAAGGGATTTTAAGCTAAAATAAACAAATAAAGTTGATGAAATGCAATTTCATCAGTACCATGGCCATCTTAATGATAATATGTTGCTTATTCAATTGTTGAATCATTGAGGGTTGTGCCTGCATGGTATCTAAAGAGTTATACTGAGGTCTCATCAAGCATTGTCAAGTGATTATTAAGAGAGGATTTCCATCCTAAGAAGAAGATGGAAATTCTTTTCTAAAGGCTGATATCTAACTGACCTCTTGATGTCGATCATCTACATAGGAATAGAGATTCAAAGGTGTTAGATAAGCTAGGTCAAAGAGTTGACTTAACGAGATTGAGATAAACAAGACATATGTCATATACTGTCAAGATATAGGTATGCATCCTCTGACCGGAGACAAATGTGCCACTATATGTTTGAGTATGTACATTTGGCAGACTGATAGGATGATGATCTAATCAAGGTCTTTACACCGACGAGTTGGTGTGCATAAAGGGCATATGAGTCATACAACCTCTTAAAGGGATCATACAGGTTCATTACTGAACCAGAACACATGAGCTCACTCATGAGATATTGGGATCAAATTCTCTGCACGGTTGTTTAGCTTTGGAATTTGACTGAATTTGTAGGTTAGAAATATGCTTTTGGAAAGTATATCATTAATACCTAGGTTTGATATAGACTTTTGGAAAATATATAATCAATACAAAAGCCCAATTATCATATAGAAACTGAATGATAAAAACCCTTAAAGAAGAGAGTATAAATAAGATTAAAAACTTTAGGTTTACTCTAGGTCTACCAGTATGTAGGATGTATGGGTATTAGGAAAACTAGAGGTTGATGTGATCGTAAACGATTGTGTAACCATGATGCTTCCATTCCGAGGGAGTGGTGAAACAAGTTTGTATGTTAGTGACTCCCCTCAGTAGAGAAGTAATCTGATCTTAGTCCAAATGTTGGATGTTGATCTGAATGTGATTCAGATGCAAAAAGAAGATTAGATTTATGACTTTGATTTAATCAAATATCTTTTAGAGATCCCCTTGATATGGATTTGAGATATGATCTCAATATCCAAGTCACTATACATGGAAAGTCCAACCGTAATTTCCTATCTCCAAGTATCCACAGTGAAAGCACATTATTCTTGAAAGAGTTCAATAATAGTTTCATTATTGACAATGCAGAATATTGATAGTAAAATGTAATTTAATTATAATGAATAATGTGAATGTGATTCATATTATTTGGGCGCATAAGAAAAGTCATCCAAGATAATTAATTATGATTAATTGTTAAGGAAATGAATAATGTGGATTGTGCATAAGATTTACGAATTAAATGATGATGTGAATTGCATTCACATTGTATAATTTATTGTAAATGCAATTTACATTTTATTGGGAGGTTGAAATTGATTCATATATGTCAATGGTTTTATTTGCAATTATCACAAATAATTTGCAAAAAATTATTTGGTGACTTTTTATTAGCAAAAGATTCCATGAAATAAGACTTAATGTAATAAGGTTACATTAAGATTGGAGAGAGATTTTCTGTCTCCAATCAAGGTGGTCGTCCACCTTGTTTAAGGGGATGGATGCTATCTTCTTTCCCTTTACATGGAAGGATGCTCTCTAGTCATATTTGATTTGGGAGATTTTTGATTTAATTGAAACTAAATATGTTAAGATTATTTACAACATATTTAATTTATTTTAAATTAAATTAATTGTTGTTGTCAAATTTTAAAATAAAATCTCAACCATTGATTTGAATTACGAGTGTATCTCCACCATCCAATTTAGTATAAAAGAATGGGTAGATGTTGCCTTTTCTCTTACATACATATGACACAAGACAATAACTCTCCCTCTCTCTACATACCAACTCTATCTTTCTCTGAACATGTCACCGCCTATATGTTGACCTAGAGAATGTCATTGTCATCATCATGTTGTTGTGCTGCTGGATCGACTACTCGTGGATCTCCATCTTCTTCGATGTGCTCCTCTCATGAAGATGGCATAGAATTTTGCGAGACAAAATCATGAGACTCCTCTCTCTCAGATCCTCAACATGGATTGCGGGAAGTACGTGTCTCATCAAAGCACCTGCATGTGCAATCTTCGTCAGAATGGACTTGAGATAGGAGAATCACTTTATAGATTATAAATCACAACCATGCTTAAAGCGGTATTCCTTCAACTTGTTTGTAATCATGAAAAAATGATCTGAGAAGTGTTCTCGAATCTTGTGGTTTCATCTAATTATTTTATTTCTGCTTCTCCGAGCAACAAGTATGACTAGTCGCTCTTGACTGCGTATGATGTGATCTTCAGGCATCTGTGATGAACTAAGACCCAAACCCTATTTTTCAAGTGGTATCAGAGCCAGGTTAAAGGTCTTTGATGTGATTCAAAACATTAGGGAATGTGGTTTTGTATATCAGATCCATAGGGACTTGTACATGCATAAGACATATGTTTCGAATCATTTTTCACTAAGATAAAAGGCCACTGTTTATTCATTGTTTGGATTAATTTTTTGAGTCATAAAATGTATTTGGAATGTCTAAATATGTCCCAAAATAGTACCCAAGTGTTGGCACAAAAAGTGCATGAATAAAGATGTGAATCGTTCCCGCAATAAAATTATTTTCAATGTATGCAGAGATTTGTAAAAAAATATTTTTTTATTACTGTTTATACTTCATGAAACATGTAATAAAAACGTGTTTTAAGTAGATAATAAAACCACAAAACCGCTCGAATTTATTTTCCGTGATTCTAACTCTGTTTGCCCTAGATATTCCATATTTAGTAGGGATGTGTTGGATGATGAATGGATCATCAAATCTTATTGCTTAATGTGTTTATCAGTCAATGAAAATCATGGAAACTACGAATTTACCTTGATTAAAATTGATTCTTAATGTTTTAAGAAAATAATTGGTTAAACGTCAATTTCCATTGAATGTGTGTTTCAAGAAAACCCTAGTTTATCTTACAATAGTTGTAGGATAACTTTTACATGCAAAACCAAGAACATGTTTGCTTGATAAGACTAGAAATTTAGAATCCTTAAAATTGTTTTAGAGATGCCTAAACCTCTGAGGGATCACTATATATAGTATAATGCTGGTAATCAATGTTGATCGATAAAACCAAAAGTAAATTGATATTAATCAGTATTATTCTCAATCGGATAAGTGAAGGTGTCTACTCTGAGTATGCTGACCTGGTTTATTAATTAGTGCATTGCATGTTAAGGAAATGCTCCCTCCCATCATAACTCGAGTGTCCTTTCCAAATCCATTTTTGAGGAAAGAATAATATTAGTAAGTGAAGATGTACTATAATTTTTAAAATACAAAATAATACGTACTCATGAGGGTGTATACTATATATAGTGAATATTCTCAATAATTACCCTGGAAGAATTAATTATGTGAATATGATTCATAATAACTAAATAAATTTTGAATGGGATATGGAGGATCGTATAAATGGCATACATGGTCTCTAGTCAAGGCGAAGGGTTCCGTCACCATGGACTGTATGCTGGAGACTTCTATCTGAAGTGATAACTCCTACATACAAGCACATAAGGATCATGCTCCTTACTCTTCGAAAAAGTAAGGACGTATGCATAGAGACCCCAATATTTGTTCCTCATATTATTGGGGTGATATTGGTTTGTACATAGCGAGTTCTATTCATGTTTATAGTTGATTGAATTAACAACGGGTCAACATCACCTTAGAAGTTGTGGGCTCGGGTATTAAAGACAGAATTTGGAAATGCAAGTTAGACTTGCAAGGCAGAATGAGTTCCTGCTTCTTTTTATCTGAGTTGTAGTTTCTATATTATTGGGATGTAACAATGGTAAGAAGGAGATCCCAAATATTGCTTGAGATATAATGGTAAGTATATCTATTACTTTGAATTTGAATAAGGAAATGAACTTTAAAGTTGACATGGCAAGACAACTTTCATATACAAATACTAAATCAAAGAAATATGTATTTATGCAAATTATTTTATTTCTGATAACCTACATTAAACTATCGGACATGCGAGCCAATAGTGAGCCATTATGTAATAAATGTTATTGCAGTTCATTCTATGATCTGATATGAAGAATAACTAATTTGCATAATAGTTCCCTTAGTACAATTAAGGTTTTGTAACATGGCCATCATAATGATCATACAACTATTGATTCAAATGTTGAATCATGCAGGATCATGCTAGGATGATATCTAAAGAGTTAGATTGAGGACTCGTCAAGCACTGTCAAGTGATTATTAAGAGAGGATCTCTAGCATAAGAGGAAGATGGTAATTCTTTTCTATAGTCTAATATCTGACCAACCTCTTGATTCAGGTCCTCTACATAGGAATAGAGATTCAGAGGTGTTAGATAAGTTAGATCAAAGGGTTGACTTAACAAGATCGAGATAGCCAAGAGTTATGTCATATATTGTCATGATATAGGCACGCATCCTCTAAACAGAGACAAATGTGTTACTATATGTCTGAGTATGTACATTTGACAGACCGATAGGTTGATGTCTGAATCAAGGTCTATACACCAGTGAGCTGTTGTGCATACAAGGGCATATGAGTAATACGATCTCTCAAATGGATCATATAGGTTCATTACTGAATCGGAAGGCATGAGCTCACTCATGAGATATTGGGATCAAATTACACGCACGATTGTCTCTCTTTAGAAGCATGACTAGATTGTTAGGTTTAATATATGATTTTAGAAAGTATATGATTAATACATATGTATGATATCTGTTTTTGGATAGCATATGATCAATACCAACTCCCAATGTTCGATTGAGAACCTTAATGATAAAAACAGTAGATGACATTGCAAAATTGATCTATATCTTCGGGTTTATTCTAGGTCTTCCAGTATTGCGGATGTACATGTATTAGGAAAACCTGAGGGTGATGTGATCCTAAATGATTGTATAACCATGACGCTTCCATTAAGAGGGAGTGATGAAACATGTCTGGATTTTAGTGACTCCACTCAGTAGAGAAGTGATATAAGCTTTATTTAAATGTTGGACATTGATCTAAATGTGAATTATATACAAAGAGAAGATTAGATCTACGTCCTTCATGTAATCTATCATCTATAAGAGGTCCTCAAGATTTGGATTTGAGATGTGATCTCAACATCCAAGTCACTATACATGGAACGTACAATCGTCCAGACCTTATCTCTGAGTATTTGAAGAGAAGGTACAAAGTTCTTGAAAGAATTAGAGAATTGTTCCATCAGCAATATTATGTAAGCATCAAAAAATTGGATAATTAAATATGATTTAATTCTCACAATTAATGTATGGATAAAGATATCCATGATAATTAAATTGGATTTGATATTCACTGATAAGATTAATGTGGATAGCACTATCAACAATAATTATGTATATTGTGGATATGATCCACAATATCTTAGAGAGAGAACATTACGAATGGGATTCATAATTTATATGTTAATGTGAATTAAATTCACATTACATATTGTAAATATGACTTTCATTAAAAATATGATGGAAGTAATTAATTATTATTTATATTGCAATTATAACAAATATGGTTATTTGGTGATAAATATAGTTAATTTAAATATTAAAATAAATAAATAAAGGTTGACTCATTCCCTCCTAATGAATCCCTAATTCATCATCTCAATATATTAATCTTAGCTAAATCCATGAGCCATATATCAAATAAATATCCTTAAAATCAATGAATTAATAAAATGATTCTTGTAAATAAAACACACTATTAATTTTATATTTTATAGTACAAGATAAATTAATAAAAAAGTCATAAAATAAAGAAGTCATTCACATTGGGATATTTACACCCATAACCCTGAGTAACTTCGTAATTACCCCGGATACCCTCTATAATCATGAATGACATCCAAGGCCCTGAAATAACCGTTCCATTTTACACACATAACCTTCCGTTAGTTTAGTCCATTAACTCAACTAGATAGCTTAGTTAATCTAACCCTTCTGTAGTCTAACAGTCGAGATCAATCCAAAAAAAAGAAAATGAGGTGAGTTCGAGCTTGCAGCAGGCGGTGGGCTCTTCAACGATGACGAAGGGTGCTGGGCCGTGACGGGGTAGGTGGGTGGAGCATGGAGCTACGTGCGCGAGGGGCCTGCAGCTTGTCGGGCACGTACGGGGTGAGGGTCTGGAGCTTGCTGGCACACGACCTGGGGATTGCGGGGGTAGCGATGGGGGGAGGGAGGCCGAATGGGTGCGGGGTCTTGTGCCTGCGAGCGTCCGCAGGAAGGAGGGTCTAGACGTGGGGGACATGTCTCGAGATTACAGGAGGGGTGGGGAGGGGCACCGACCTGGGCATGCGGGGGGCGGGGGGAAGGGGGCGAAGGAGGGGAGGTGGGTGAGGGTTGGGTGGTGTGGAAAAGCTATGGTGCAAGAGCGCAGTTCGATGTGCTTGCAGTGCGATGGCCGGGGTCACTACGTGGGTGACTGTAGGGACCCGGTCCAATGTTTCTTGTGCGGTGGGAGTGGCCAAAGGAGCTAGCAATGTCAGCATCATCAGGTAGGCAAGGTCGATGGTCGTGGGGTGCTGGCGGAAGGGGCTAGAGAGGAGCAGTTGATGGTTGATGGTAGGGTGCTGGCAGATGGGGCTCGTGAGATGTCACTTGGGGTGATGGTGGGTGCATGTAGAAATGGAAGTGTGGGTTTTGAGGTGGCGTTGGAAGATATCAGATGCTGCTTCAGTCCTTCTTTCAGGGGGTAGTCATGCGCTTGGACAATGTGGTAGACTGCGCTCAAGAGTTATCGGAAGGGGATAAGATGTTGTTGACTCGCACGCGAAGGGTAGAGGGTCGGGTTCACTAGAGGTTGTTGCGGTTGTGGGATGGCACAATGGACGGAGCTGAGCACAAAGTGGTGTCGATCAGGGGGTTGTCGTTCATCGTGAGTGATCTAAAGGTGATATGGGAGATCTTGGCCCCGGTGCTGCAACTCAGGGATGTTGTGGCGAGTGGCCAGCTGAAGGGTCAGCAAGTCAACACACTTATTCTAGCGGGGGAGGGGGATGGCAGGCTACTCCCATTCGTGTTCATGGCCCAGATCCTTGGATGCTGACTTTTTCTGGAGGTGTCGACCAGGGTTTGTTGAGGGGAGTGGGAGGGGTTTTTTGAATGACAGCTTGCAGGTCGGAGAGGGGCAAGGAAGGGACGGAGGAGGAGGTCAGAGATGGGCACCAGAAGGATCAAACAAGGAACGAAGAGGGAGGGATAAAATACCCTTTGTTCTGTAGAATGGCATCATGTTATAAATATGATGTGTAACGAAGGGTAAAATTGTCAATATTTGATTTTTTCTTTTAGTGTTAACGGAGAACTAAGACGGAATTTGACATAGGGTTTTGCCATGTAAAGGTTAACCATTATTCAGGGTTCTAAATGTAATTCGTGATTATAGAGGGTATCCGGGGTAATTATGAAGTTACTCAAGGTTATGGGTATAAATATCCCATTCACATTTAAATAGCCAAAACTTCAAGTATTTTTAATAACTCCATGTAAACTTCTTTTCGGTTATTGCTTTCTCTAAATTTTATATAAAAATGTATCTAAAAATCAAAATAAATTCTTTTACCGTTGAAATAGTGTAAATGTGGCTCTGCATATAGTGTAGATGTTGTTCTTTTCTTCCATTTTCTTTTGCTTTTTCTTATTTATCAAAAATTACCAAACAATGTATTTGTTCTTTATTTATTTCAATATTTTATTTTTTTGTTTTGAAAATATCTTTTAATTAAAAATGCAAAAGAAATTAGAAAATATGTAAAATAGTGTATTTTGTACATATTGTGTTTTGTGCATATTATGTTGATATTTTTTGTAAATATTCCATTTCCTTTTTTATTTTAATACTTTACGTGGCCTACTTTTTTCATTTTATTTTCATTTTCCCTCTTTTCTTCCAACAATTCCCATTGTTCTCTCATCTTCCGCCACTCATACAACCTCCACCCCACTTCTTTTTTAACTTCCTCCTCCTCCTTTTTATTCTTTTCTCCTCCTTCATTCTTATTTATCCGCCATTCTTAGAGAGAAGGAGAAAGCTCATCGATGTAGATCGGTGACAACACTCTACCACGATAAGAAGCGACAACCTCCTTAAGGCAAGATATGCATGTAGAGAGCTTCCAGTAAAGCTCATCTAGCTTCGAAGGACTCTGCCATCCTTCTCGGGGCTGCGACATGAGTGCATCATAGCTGCTTGACATACCTGAAAAACCACCACAGGTATGTATCCCTCTACTCTCTCAATTTTTTAGTTGACGTCCATTTGTTTTTCTTGTTCAACATTCACAAGCACTAACACATCACCATCATCTTCATCCATCATCACCATCACCAAAACATTATCCCCCATTTCATCTTCATTGTGATTATTCCACGTTTGAGAAAACAATAAAATAATAAAAATATAAAATCAAAAGTAAATAATAAAATAAAATAAAAATTGTCTCACTTCACACGCACCATCTACAACTATAACCCCTACTATCGGTCGTGGCTCCACCTCTTGGCAGTGTTACCCCTACACAACCACCCCCCTCGTGCAGCAGAGTGCTCCCATAGCTGTCTCTATGGGTGCCGCACCCGCACCAGTACCTCCGCTCCCTCTCTAGTTGGAGCCCTCCGTCCTGCCGCTCCTCTTCTCCATGCAGGCTACACTCCTGCCACGTCCTCTGCCTCAATTCCCACCGCACCATCGCGTGATTCTGCGTGCCCCCAACCGTCATCGCATGGCCTCCGCTCTAGAACCATCAACTTTGTGGTTCATAGTCGTCGCCTCCTTGTCGCTGTGCACATCTCCACCTCACACGACCACTACATGCGATCTTCCAGCCCGCCGCACATGGCTGCGTGCCTACAACAACTGCCACGATCTATTGTGGGTTCCATTTCTTGGAACCCATGCAAGGCCAGGAAGAAGATGCCCAGACTCTCCAATTTCTATTCGTGTAAATTGCAAGACATACCTCAACAGGATATGTTATTAAACAAATGCCCTTAGGCGTAACCTTTTTGGGTTGAATCTTTGTTTCTATAACTACAAAGAGAAGCCTATCTTTGAGCATTTTCTTAGACAATTATTTGGCATCATTTTTCATATCTAACATTTGTATTTTGTTGTTTAACTAATGCTACATCTCCTCTCTATCTTGAATTTTTGCAAGCTTTCAATAATTTATTAAAAATCATTTTTATATATTTATTGAAAATTTACCCATTTATGCTCTAAAATTCACTCGAAATAATTCCTAACTCTAAAAATTCTCAAAAAAAATGGAAATGATGCGTCTAATTGTGCTTTAATTTGTTTCCTAACATCATGTAAAATGTATGTATCTTGTGCCTAAAATAAATTCTTAGGTGATATCTGTAATTGATTTTAGTTAAATCTAGACAAATATTTCTGAGAAATTTCAAGTCTCTAGGATTTGCTCATTGAAATATCTATTTGAGATAAATTAGTTTCTGGATAATTTGATTTATTGATTTATTGGAAATTAATTAGTCATAGTCATTCTTTTTTTACTTAAAAAATTCATAATAAAGTTATATATTATATGAAATTTACAAAAAAAAGTGTAGGATAATTTCATCATGTTTAACTTTCTATCCAAATTTCATTAATTTTTCATTCTGTTTGGTTGGAAAATTGCATAGAAACCTATAAAATCATTTATTTCTCATTATTGCATTTTAACCCAAAAAAGTCTAAAAAAATACATATTGTGTGCATCATTGAATCAAGTTTATAGGAAAAATATAATTGGCCTAATTTGATTTGTTTCTGAATTAAAATTTAATTGGGCTAAGTTGCTTGTTTCTCTTAATAACTTAATTCAATTGCATTAGGCATTGTCATTTCTATTTCATAAAAATACAAAAAAAATATTCTTTGAAAACAATGAATTAATTAATCTAATTTGTATCCAAGGTTGTTCCTTTACCTCCTTGAGTCGATCCTGGGACTTTTCCAGGTTAAAAATACATAAAACCACACTTGATTCAATTGATTGATTTTCGTATTGGTGTTGTTACATTTTTTATTTATCCTAATTGCCAGACTACAACATAAAAATAACAAATTGTTATAGGGTAATTCACGGCTTGTCAAATGGCACTGTTGCTGGGGAGGCAAACGACTTAGGATGCTTTTAGAAAAGTTAGTGTTAGATTTTCCACCCCCGGATAGTCTGACCCCCAATTTTTCTTGTATTTATTACTCTATTTTTTTTGCTTTTATTTTGTTTATTTTATTGCATTTTATTGAGACTTTCTATCTGACCACCGTCTTGTTTTTGTGCGAAAGTCCCAACGAGACGGATTGAATGCTAAGGTTGCCGAGCATCTCGGGAGCATTGGAGACCAACTTCTCTGGAATTAAGTAGACTGAAAGATTCACATTAAAATTAAGATCGAGTCGAGTCATGAGAGAGTGTAAAGTCTAGGATTTTACTTTTCTATATTTTTTAATAACTGTATATTTCCAACGGATTCCATTTAGGATCTTCCGTTTGTACTCAGACTTTGAATATTGATTTTTTAGTACTTCGAGACCTGTTTCACTCTCCAGTGAGGGTGGGGCTCGACTTGAGTGGCCCGTTGGTTAGACCTGCAGTTGCGACTATTAGAGATTTATTAGGTCAATATTTGCTTGTGCTCTTAAAATCTGGGCCACACATTTTCACACTTAATAATATGCACTGTATACCGTTCTACTTAGTCAAATTGAAATCCATTCTTCCTCGCTATAAGAACTTTCTGCTAGTTGCAGTTTTCTTTGACATGCATTTCATTAAGTATAAAATTTTCAATTATGTATTGCATCCTACATGTAGAGTGCGAGGATCACTGTAATTCTTCTGAGTTGGGCATACATCATTGATTTTTCGATTGCATCAGCTTTTCTCGACTCCCTCTACCTTGGTTTTAAAACATTGGATAAAAGGAAATTAGGACTGCTCGTTAGGTGTGCCTTGTGTGGTGGATCTAATTCAGTGAATACCAAATTTAAAATCGGACTGTTAATACAATTCTGACCAATAAATTAATTAAACACTAACACTTGTTTTTGGGAGACAACTTCGTCATTGTATGCATTATATTCTACTTCTTGAGAGATGAGGACATCCCTAGGATAGTGACCAAAACCCATATTTAAATCTTGCGTAAATAAACTAATTGCTTGGTTTTCCACTTAACTAAAACCGAAAGATAAACAGTCAGACTTTTGCAACCATCACCGTGTTATGTAGGTGAAATCAGGAGTACTCTTGTGTTTGTTTGTGTGTTATTCTATGCACATGCATGTTTTCTACCTCGATTCACTTATATTCGTCCATTCCTCTTCAAGATGTAGACATATTGGTCATCATATCCCAGTCACTCCTCTTAGACCATATTCCGATCATTTTCATCTTCTTATTCCTCTTCATACCCCCATCTTGACCGTGAAGTCATAATACTAATGGACATCCTCTCTTCTTCGTACTTCTCACCTACCCCACATTCTTACACCCCTGACCCACTTCCAACTTAAGCTGACTCGTAATATTCTCGACTGTTTGTTGTAATCAAGGAACAATTTGATGAGCAAGCCACCGCTGATATAAATGATTGGCAAAATCACATGCCCCCACATAGCTCATTCTCACCTCAAGTTGGAATTGAACAACAAATCATAAATACACATCCCAACATAACCATAGGGTATAACATGGTCGACCTAACAAACTGAATGGAGAGGCCTACACCATACGATCTTCCTGACTTGATTGACCTTAATGATTAAGCCCACATTGACCATCCTTCATATCTCCCATTCAGTGAGCCTACATATACAGGGGATTTGATTCATGAGACCGATCTACAAACCCCCTATCCATTCACTCCACCACTTGAAGCTCCGGCCAATTTCTACCACACGGATGGTCTATACTCGACTCATAATTACATGCCATAGTCTAGGTATGTTCGGTATTAGACCCCAAGTTCTCAGCAATATCCTTTAATTTAACAGACTGCTCCCATGATTTGTCGTTGGGAAATCTTGGAGGATGACATTTCTAGGATTATTAAAAGATATGAATTTATTAAGGATAAATACAGAAATGTCATCAATCAACTAATTTTATTTTATGCTAGGTCATGTATGGAAGTGAAGAATAAAATGAGCAGATTCAATGTTGAAAATTGAGCGGACACTAGGGAACTCACACACTCTGTACAACAGGAGTCTGTTCTACCTCCCTCTTCTACTAACCACATACCTTCCAATTAAGAGTCTATACACCCTCCTACTTCTCCTTCACCTATCAAAAACAACAAAAAAAATGAAAAATCTAAAAAGATCAAAAATTTTGAAAAACTGAAAAAAAAACTTATAAAAATAGAAAAATTAAAATGACTTAAAAAATTGGATCATATCGTGATGGAAGCACTCTATGAGGAATTGATTTTAAAGTTACCCTTAATAAAGGACATATATTATTTCCCTGACTCAAATGATTTGTGATAAGTAAATTAATGCTTAAGAGGTCATTTAATAAGAGGACAAGGACTGGGAATCATCTAGTGTCTATGGTCACCTCCTTGGTGATGACGAGAAAGACCAAAAGTCGTAGAGTGAAGCGGTTACCTAGGGTTGAATATGAAATAAAATACACTACCTTCACCCATGCTAGAATTGATAATGACTCATTGATAAGTATCCTCCCGACCTCTGTGTTTGACAAGCTCAAACTCGACCAATCAAGAAGTTGAGAGAGATCGTTTAGTTGGCTGATCGATCCATAAAACGGTTGAGAGGAACTATTTCATTCATCATTAATTTCCAAGGTGCTCTACTCCAACTAGACTTATGATCATTGACATTGAGCATCGAGGAGAGTTGACCCTGACTCCAATTATTCTAGGGAAGTTGTTCTTAGCTTACTTAAGGTAACTATAGATTGTGAGACTTGGGAGATCCATTTTACAGCATTGGGATCACTCCGACCTCATCCATTCTATGAGGAGACACTATACTCTAAGGTAACCCACAATGTCTATGTTAGTCGTGACCATCGAGAGGAAGATGAGTCCCAACTCTCTGCTATACCTGAGATACTGACTGTCGAGACGACCATCGAATCAGAGACTCCTTACACATCCACAATTTCCGTTGCTTGCATGACCACCACTACGACAACGTTGATAGATGACTCACAACACAAATCTGTCATTGAGTAAAACACGACTTTTGCTGATTGCCTAGGCCATTTCAATGATCTGGCATTCAAAACTACTAATGCCAAGCAAACTGAGATCACTAGCACCTATCCGAGAGGTGATTTGACCCTTCAGTAATATGACAATCTATATGGTGACTCGTCTGATGAGGAACCCACGGTCAACACCGCACCACATCCCCAACCTTCAACAAAGCAGACAACGAGGACTAAATTGATCCCACCGAAACATGATTGCTCCATCATCTAGTTTGTTATCCAGTGAGAGGAAGTTGATAAATGATTCCTTGATGCATTCCCCTGAATCGCTCAAGGTGTGTCACTCTCCTCTTCCTCTCAATGCTTCAGATTCTAGAAAACTGACTACGAAAGTTTCTTTCAATTACCAGAGAAGGGACTTTCTGAGGAGTCTTCATCGGGTCTTGAGGAGGTGATTTATACGAGTGATCTCAGTTCGGCTATTCTTAAGCCTTATCTGAGAAAGCATCCGTGTGTCGACCCTTGTTGGAGGATCCCTTCACCTCATTATTATTCCTCTGAGGATGAATCTGACAATGACACACGTGTATATTCCATACCTCCTCATCAACACAAGAAGGTCTATTAGAAACCTTTTTGATCCTTGTACATTCTCAGTCCATCTTGTATAGGAGTTTCTTCTTTTTCACCCCTCCCTCTTGCTTGATTCGTGTCACTTGCCCCAGCTCTATATCGTTTTCATTTATGGCTATACTTAGAATGACTAGATCCTAAGTATAAGGGGGTTGGTAACTTGAGTTGCTCTCTCTCTTCTTTTATTTTTCTTCTTGTATATTCTATCCAACACTCATTGGTCCCTCAATCTTGACCACAACTCCATACTTAGTCTTATTAGAGCCTAAGTATAGGGGGATCGATGCCCGTTGTATATTCTCCACACCTGCTTCTTCCTCTTCTCTCCAATTTTCTATTCTTTTTTTCCATTTATGGTTAGTACGAGCTATGTCTTTATTTCACTTTACGCCATGAGGACATAACACATTCTAAGTATAGGGGGATTTGTATATATTACATACATACTTTACCAACTCATACTTTCACATATTGTATGTATAATATTCAATAAATACAAGATGGGTAGAATATAAAAAAATGATTTTTTATACATAACAAAAGAAAAAAATCAACAAAATAAAAAAAATCAAAACCTTTTCAAATTTTAAAAAAACATTAAAAATCTTTTCAAAAAATTTGTTTTCCTCTTTCTATTTCTAAAAAATTCTAGAAAACTAAAAAAATGTTTTAAAAGACATTTTTTTCTTTTTCAGAATAAAAATAAAAAAACTTTTTTTCATTTTTTTCTTTCTTTTATTGTTTTCCTTTCTTTTTTCAGAAAAAAAGAGAAAATTTTCAAAAAACACCAACTAATGAGTTGGTTTATTCCCTAACACTTACACGTTTACACAAGACTAGTGAAGTTCAAGAATACTTGGTTTTTGAGGTTTTGAAATTTAGACGTAACCAGCCTTAGTTATTAGAGTCTTTGACTTAATTATTCACATTTCCCTATTTTAAAAGTTATGTTTGCTATATCGCATACTTAGTCTCTACCTTAAGAATAAGTTCAATGCCTCACATACACGACTGCAGTTATATTAAGATGAGTTGAAATTTCACATGAGGATCTGGGATGAAGGATTTGAGTTTAGACCTGATTTTATGATGCTCGAGAAAGGGAAAAAATCGATGAAGGTTTCATGAAATTTGAGTATCAGCACCTTTAGCCAGTATGACAACATGTTTGTATTATTCTCTTGATATTGACCTATGTGCTAGGGCATGATGAAATCTAAAAATTTGTTGATTAGTGTGAGCCAACTTGGTAAAAGCAGTGAAGCTAGCAAAACTTCAAAAAAAGAGAGAAACAAAAATTTCTACACTACAAAGTCAAATACAAAGAGCTTCCCCCAAAGGCAAGCGCTCCCAACCATTCAAAGTGTCGACTTGGACCAAATCTATTAGGACCAGGAGTCAGGCTCGCACTCAGAAAGAGCTTTGCATCGTAAATGCTACAAATCTGGGTGTAGAAGGTATAATAGATACTCAAAAAAGACACACCTCGGTGTATTCCTAGGAAAACAAGTGCCGGCGACTTCGAATTCTCTTGACGGACACACTGATCAACACCAAAAATATACACGTGTTGAGTTAATAAGGCACTCAAGTGGTTCCTTGTCCCAATAAGAGGGAGATAATAAATACAAAAACCTATACCCTCCAACAATTGGCCTTCCATCTTCACTTTTTAGTCTAACAACTAAAAAGACAGTGGATTGATTGCAATTAATGATTTATCCCCTAGTGTTGTGGATTGGGTACTTTGGAAAGTCCTATGACTAGGGAAATTGGATATCTTTTAACTATCTTGGTCCAGCTTAGAATTTTAGGTTCACTAAAATTGAGAGTTCTTCATTGGATCAGGGGATAATCCAAGTTATTCATTCTTTATTTGCTCGATGACTAACAAAGTTCAAGTATAGGGGGGTCATGAATACGTGATTCATCATCTCAATTTAGTAATCTTAGCTAAATCTACGAGCCAAATATCAAATAAATATCATTAAAATCAAAAAATTAATAAAATTATTCTTTTAAATAAAATAGGGATTTTTACCCAGCAGACCTTACAAACTTGTCAATCACCTCTACAACCTTTAAAGCAACCTAATTCCCTCCTCGACCCCGTAAACATGTCAATTCTTACCCCCATGAACCCTCCGGGTAATCTGTTTGAAGCCCGTGGGTGTTCTTGGGGTAATTTAAAGGGTCAATGGGGTAATTATGTTGTACAAAAGGTCGTAGAGGTAATTTAAAAAGTTTAGAGGGTTTGCCAGATAAAAATACCAATAAAATATTTTTTCATTGTATATTGTTTTGTACAAAATAAGTTAAGTATAAAAAGTTGTAAATTATAGGAGTTATACCCCTATAATTACCCAAAATTTATGTATTTTTAATAATTCCATATCAACTCCTTTTCAGTTATTTCTTTTTCTAACATGTATATATAAATTTATATAACAATAAAAATAAATTATTTTAACATTAAAAATAATACAATGTGACTCTGTACACAGTGTAAATATTGTTCTTTTCCTCCCTTATCATTTGCTTTTTCTTATTTAACAAAAATCACAGAAAAATGTATTTGTGTTTTATTTTATTTCTATTAATTTATTTTATTTTATTTGTAAATATCTTTTAATTGAAAATGGAAAAAATTAGAAAATCTGTAAAATCATGCTTTGTACATATTCTGATGATATATTTAGTAAATATTCAATTTTCTATTTTATTTTATTATTTTAACTAGCATACTTTTTTATTTTTATTTTCATTTTCCCTCTTTTCTTCTACCAACTCCCATTCTCCCCTCATCTTGCACCACTCCTCCAACTTCCACCCCACTTCTTTTCTAACTTTCTCCTCCTCCTTTTTTCCCTTCTCATCCTTCATATCCTTTATTTGCAATTCATAGAGAGAAGGAGAAAGCTCGTCGAGATAGATCGGTGTCAGCACTCTACCACAAAATGAAGCGACGACCTCCTTAAGGTGAGACCCGTAGGGATCTCCATCCCTATGTAGTGAGCTTCCAGACAATCTCACCTTACTTCTATGGACTACATCATCCTTCTCGAGGCTACAAAAAGAGTGGAGCATAGCTGCTCCGCATCTTGGTGAAATTTCCACAGGTATGTATCCCTCTACTTTTTCTCATTTGTTATCTAACGCCAATTTATTTTTCTTGTTCAAAATTCATAATTAGTAACACCTCACCATCATCTTCATTCATCGTCAAATCATTATCCCCCATTTCATCTTCATTTTGATTTTTCCTTTCTTGAGAAAAAAAAAGGTTGCAGCTCCCGCAAAGCACCTATAGCTGAAGCCCCTGCCGTCGATCGTGACTCCACCTCCAGGCCATGTCGTCCCTACACGACCATCCCCCTCGTGTAGCCACATGCATCCACTGCCATCTCCGTGGGTACCACACCCACACCCGCACCTCTGCTCCCTCTTCAGCAGGACCCCGCCTTCTTGTCACTTCTCTTCTCCATGTAGGCCGCACTCCAGCCGCATCCTCTACCTCGGTTCGCAACCTACCACTGCACGATAGTGGGTGACCCCAGCCGTCACCGTGCAACCTCCGCTCGAGTGCTGCCCCGTGCCTCTCCACCTCACAGGGCCATCGTGTGCCATCTTCCTACCCGTTGTGAGTGGCCACGACCATCGCCTACATCAACCGCCACAATCGATCATGGGACACTTTTCTTGGAACCCACACAAGGCCATGAAGAACATACCTAGAATCTCTTATTTCTATTTGGGCAAATCGCAAAATATACCACAATGCTATATGTTATTAAACAAATGCCCTTAGGCGTAACCAATTGGGTTGAATCTATATTTCAGTAACTACAAAGATAACCCTATCTTTGATCATTTATTTAGAAAACTAGTTGGCATCATTTTTCAGTTCTAAAAATTACATTTTGTTTTTCAACTAATGCTACATCTCCTGGATATTTACTTGAATTTTTGTGATCTTTGAATGATTTATTAAAAATCATTGTGTGATATTTATTGAAATTTTACCCATTTATGCTCTGAAATTCGCACAAATTAATTCCTTGTTCTAAAAACTCTCAAAAATTTAGAAATGATGTCTCTATTTGTGCTTTAATTTATGTACAAATTTCACGAAAAATGGATGTGTCTTGTGCCTAAAATTCGTAAATTATATTTGTAATTGATTTTTAATTAAATCCACACACAATATTTTTGTGAAATTTCAAATCTTCTGTATTGCTCATTGAAATATCTATTTCAGATAAACTTATTTCTGGATAATTTCATTTTTTTGATTTATTGGATTAATTAGTCTTAGTAATTCTGTTCACTTAAAAAATTCATAAAAAAATAATATATTGTCAAAAAAATTCCAAAAACCCGTCAGATAATTTCATCATGTTTAACTTTTCATACAAATTTCAATAACTTTGCATTCAGTTTGCATGAAAAGTTACATAAAAATTTATAAAAATCATTCATTTGTCATTATTGCATTTTATCCCAAAAATTCATAAAAAAGCATTTTGTGTTCCTTACTGAATTAAGTTTAAAGGAAAAATATAACTTGCCTAATTTTATATGTTTCTGAATTAAAAATTTATTTGGGTTAAGTAGCTTGTTTCACTTAGTAACTTAATTCAATCATTTTTGGCATTATCACTCATATTGCATAAAAATACCAAAAATTACTTCTCAAAAAACCGTGGATTATTTTATCTAATTTGCATCTTAGGTTGATCTTTTGCCTCCTTGAGTTAACCATGGGGCTAGCCCAAGTTAAAAATACATAAAATCACACATGATTCATTTGATTGATCTTATTATTGGTGTGATTATTTTTTTGATTGATCGTTATTGTCCAACTACAACAAAGAAATGACAAATTATCATAGGGTTATTCGTAGCTCGTCACCTCCATCGGAGGACATCCATGGTGATTTGTCACCATGGTAGACGTCCACCCTATTTTTAGAAGGTAAATGTTTCTTTATTAATTAGATGATGTTTGAATTTATTGGAAGAGATAATTTTGAATAAGTTTATTCAAAATTATTCTTTTATTAATTATTTTTGTTTATTGAGAAACAAAAATGAACCTAAAATGTTGATCTTCAGATCACATGGATTGGGATCCATTTACTTCCAACAATCTATATAAGGGGGGTTACCCTTATTCCTCGAAGAGATACACAACCCATATGTTATTACTGCATAGGAAAAGCTTCGTCTCTCTCCCTCTCTCTATCCCTATGTGTCCAGCCTCTGCCTCTCTACAACCCTAGGTCGTCCCCTGTGCAAGGTTTGTGCTGATCACGATCATCATTGTGTTGTTGTCATGCTGTCGGATCGATCACTTGTGGAACTTTGTCCTCTTCTGTGCTTCTGGCTAGTGAGGGAGACAAGTGATTTTGCGATACAAAAATTGGAGATGGAATGCTTGGGTCTTTGCTCAGGATTGCGGGAATTACAAGATTCATCATCATGCCCACAAGTGCACTCTCGTTGGATCGGACTTGAGTTAGGAGGACTCTTCCTTTAGAGCCAATTGCTATTACAATCACGCTTCAAGTGGTAAGACAAAAACTCGTGTGTTCTTGGTAAAACTATATGGAAAAGGTTCCCATGTCATGTGGTTTCATCCGTTTAAATTTTTTAAATTCTGTTGCCCCAAGCACTAGTATGACTAGTTGCTCCCAACTGCATTGGATGCAACAATCATGCCTTCATGGTGCACTTAAGGCTTCTCCCATATCCTTCAAGTGGTATCAGAGCCTTGGTTGAGGTCTTGGATATGATTCAAAAACCTTGGTGAACAAGGTTTGTGTTTCGTATGCACAAGACCCGTTTTAGCATTGGGTGCAAGATTCAAATTGGTTTTTTGTTAAAATAAAACATATTGTTTTGTACACTGTTTGGAAGCGTTTTTTTGTTGTTAAACGGTATTTATATATCTAAATATGTCCCAAAAAGATTAGTCAGTTTTTGGCACCAAAAGTGCATGAATAAAATTCAAAGAGTTCCCTCTACGAAATTATTTTTGCATGTATTCAAGGATGCGTAAGAAAATATTTTTTTGTTTAATGTTTTTCTGTCAGGAAACATGGAATAAACATTTGTATTAAGTAGAGAATCAAATAAGCAAACAGCTTGAATTTATTTTACGTGATTCTAACTTTGTTTGCCCTAGATAAAGCATACGTTGTGGAGATGGGTCTAAAGATGATTAGATCATCAAATCTATTTGCATAACATGTTCATTATTCAATGGAAATAATGGAAATTATGAATTTTCCTTTATTAATAATGATGTCTAATAATTATGAAAAAAAATGATTTCACATCATTGACCAATAATGTATGTTTCATGAAAACCCTTGTTTATAATACAATAGTTGTAGGACAACTTTTACATGTAAAACATGGTTGCTAGATATGTTTAGAAATTTTAATATTTCAAAATTATTTAAAAGATATCTAAATCTCTATGTGTTTAATATATATAGTATAATGTCGATCATCAAAGTTGATCAATAAAACCATAAGTACATTGATAATATTTTGTAATGTTGTCAATCAAAATGGTGAAGATGTCTAGTCTGGGTATTCTGGCTTGGTTTACTAATTAGCACCTTGCCCATTAAGGAAATGCTCCCTCCCTGCATAACTCGAGTATACTGGCCAGATCTATTTTTGATGAAAGAATAATATGAATAAGTCAAGTTGTATTCTAATTAGTAAATATCAAATAATATGTACTTGTAAGAGAGTACACTTATACAATAATATAAACAAACCCTAGTTTTTTATCAGTTGTTTGATTTGATTGATAATTAATTTAATATGATCAAATTAATTATATCCAATTAAACACTCTATTATGAATAGAGTAGTAATTTCCTTGGAAGAATTAATAATGTGAATATGATTCGTAATAAATAATTAAAATTTGAACATGATATGGAGGATCACATAAGTGACATCCATGGTCCCACGCCAAGGCATAGGGTTCTGTCACCATAGATTGTATGTAGGAGACGCTTTTACGAAGTGATAGTTCCTGTATACAAGCTCGCAGAGATCATGCTCTTTGCCTCTTGAAAGAGTAAGTATGTATGCGTAGTGACCCCAATATCGAGTCCTCATATTATAGGGGAGATGTTGGATTATGCATAGAGAGTGTTATTCTCGTTGACGGTTGGTTCAATTAACAACGAGTCAACATCCCCTTAGGGGTGGTGGGCTCGGGTTTTAAAGATTGAGTTGGGAAATGAAAGTTTAACTTGTAACACAGAATGAGTTCTTGCTTCTTTTTATCCGAGTTACATTTTCTCATAATATTGGTATGTAATAAAGGTAAGAAAGGAGATCCGAGATCTTGCTTGAGATATAATGGTAAGTATATTTCTTACTTTGAAAGTGAATAAGGGAATGAAAATTTAGAGTTGACATGGCAAGACAACTTTGATATAAAATCCTTTCAACGTAAAATACGTATTTATGCAAATGATTTCTTATTTGAGATAACCTACATTAAAACCCACTCAAAACTATACTCAATAATAACTAGTAAAATATCATGGATTGGATCCATGATCAAGACATTGTACTGGTAATTGGACACATAACACATTTAATTGCAATGTACAAGTTTCCACATAATAACGATGAATGATAATTAAATAGAAAATATGACAACAACTTTGGGTTTGTATGTCGCTAAAGTCTTCATCTCTCATCTAATGTGGTTTGGAAGTAACACATCGATCATGATCGTAATTATAAAAAAAACCTTAAAAAATCTTCGATGATGTTTTGGCAAACATATGTGCTCCAAACATTTAATCATGAATGACATGTTTATCTACATTATGTAGAATGGTGGCTCGATAAGAGATGATGTACTCAAAATGTTTGAGTACCTTCCTGAACCAAAGTTTTTTTTCAAGAGTTAAAATAGATGTAGATATGGGTGTCATCATTATATTTTCTATACTCTATTCATTCATGATGCTTCATTATATACACATTGTATGAATTGAATGAAGCATGTATAAATGTTGGAATACTCTTATATTGAAATCTTTTGAGTTCAACATAAGAGATCCTTAGTCTTAAGCAGTGGTTGTTTATAAATGAAGGAAGCATAGTGGAAGCGTGGGTTTGACCCAAGTAAGAAGAATAGTCAAAGAGTTGACTGTACTTCTGTAATTTCCACACATATAACATTCAAAAAGTTGGATGAATGCCAATACAGCAACAAGCTTCAGGTACACCTGTGACAATTTTTATTGCTCAATAACTGATTTGGTCCGAAATAACTAGTTACACCAAAAGATGCAGTCTAAAAAGTCTAAAGATTGCAGACAGGGCTGGTAGGTGTGAGTGCAGACTCAGCCCCAAAATGAATCAGAACTGTATATTCTCCCTTGCGTCACTCACTCGTGGATGTATTGATGGTATTACTATCTAAACTATCTAGGATCCATAGTGAAGGACTCGGATAGTTCATCGGCATATTATACATCTACATATATAATCGTTGAAAGTGACATGATTATTGTATAAGATAAAAAACTAATTATTGTGTCTCGTTCTTCTAATAACACTTGCAATTGTTTGCATATGTTTTAGAAGACTATAAAATTTGATTTTAAGGATTAATCGTCAGCCACAGGGATGTTGTTGCAATTGCTGCAACAATGTCCGTTGGATAGATAGACTTGAGAGAGCCCTTAGTCTTAGAGAATGTCTCTATGACCTAGATATTAGAATACATTCTATGGTTATCCCTAAATGTTGGAAATAAACATCTATTCTAGAATAGACCTATCATAAAGAGTTATGATGGATATATTTCAGATAGTAATCGAACATCTAGAGGACTATAATAAATTATAAAATTAATGAATGGTTTATAAACATTTCTAAATATTGAAAATTTAAACATTAAGATATCAATAGGACAAAGAAGATCATTTGACAAGGATCTGACATCAAGCCTTGGACATATGTCTATTGATGGGATCAGTAGACTAGTTAGAGATAAAACTTTAGATTGTCTGAAATTTCAAATCTTACATACTTGTGAATATTGTATTCAGAAGTAAAATGTCAAATACAGTCTTCTCTGGGAATGGTGTAAGATGCCAAGGTTTTCAAGATCTCATATATATTTATGTGTGTGGATCATTTATACCATAATAAACATTACTGATATGTCATATCTAATAATGATTTTTTGTGACATGAGATTTCTATCCTTCACCTTAGAAACCTTTGAAATCTTCAAACATTTCATATTTTTGATTTAGAAGAAAAGTTAGAATGAAGACGAAATGAATTTGATCTAACCAAGGTAGCAAGTACATATTACATCAGTTCAACGAATACCTTACAGATAATGGAATGTCATACCTATCTCACTCCTCATTGTACACCTAAACACAATTGAGTTATAGGGAGATACAATTGGAATCATGTGTTATGATTTGCTCAATGATGAGTCTTAGCATGATTACCTCTTACTTTCCAGGTATATATGTAGTAGAAACTACAATATATATCCTTAATAAGATTCTATGCAAATCAAAACTTGAAAACCCTCATAAGATATGGCTTGGAACCTAGCCTAGTGTTGGATACTTGAGGATTTATGGGTGCTTGGTCCATAACCTTGTCATGGATACAAGTAAGCTGGAATATAGCACCAAATAGTGCTACTTCATTAGGTATATAGAGGATGGTATTGGATACCAACTTTACGACCTTAACATTCTTAAAAGATATCATTTCTATGGATATGATTCTTACAGGATGAGTATCTTAAGAATCAATATGAAAATGAAGTAAAAGAACTCATTGAATCGTAAGAAGATAATGACGTTCTTGAAATCAGAAACTAAAAGGACAATTAAAGATGAAACACTCATACACGTTCAAATTAGTTTGAGGGTGGATTCCATGTGTCTATTAAGTCTAACAATGATCTAACTTCATATGATGAAGTTTCTAAGGATCATAACATGGAGAGATGGATGTTAGCAATAAAGTCTAATGTAGACTTCATACATAAGTATTGTATATGGACCCTCAAGGATCCACCTATAAGGGTAAATTCTGTCAGGTATAAATGGATATTGAAGAGAAAGAGTGAAACTGATTAGAAGGTAGAGACCTTCAGAGCACGGCTCGTATCCACAAGATACACACGAAGAGAAGACATAGCTTGTGATGAGACTCGCTCTTTAGTGAGCATGCATAAACCTATCATAATATTGCTGACTATAACTATACAACTTGCCAATGACACATAACTGATGGAAGTCAAGATGGCATTCCTCTATGAATACCTCACCGATGACATTCACATGAAGTAGCCCCATGAATTCATAACTGAGGAATGCAAGATGAGCAAGCTAAAGGAACTCCATCTATGGACTCAAATAAGCTTCCTATAGTTGGTACACTAAATTTGATGAAATTATAATGGGATATTTACACTCATAACATTGAGTAATTTCACAATTCCCCTAGAAACCCTCTGTAATCACGAATTATACCCATGACCTAAATAATGCTTAACTCTTACACCCATAACCCTCATGTTAACTTCCGTCCAATTTCCCATTAACTATAACAATATCTGTCAAACATTTTACATTTTTTACCCTATAGGATTTATTATTTACAAATGAGCCCCCTTCCCCCTCCAACCCCACTCCTCCTCCAACACCCACCCCCTTATCCCCTTTCTCCACCCACCGACCACCTCCAGTCCCCTTTCTCCTCCAGCAACCACCCCCTCCTCCCCTTCCCTCTCCATCGACCACCTCCAGACCCCTTCCTCCTCCAGCACCCACCCGCTCCTCCCCTTCCTCCTCCGCCAACCACCTCTAGCCCCGCTTCCTCCTCTAGTACACACCCCCTCCTCCCCTTCCTCCCCTACTAACAACCTCCAACCCTACTTCCTCCCCCATCACCCACCCCATCCTCCCCTTCCTCCACTCACCGACCACCTCTAGCCCCCCTTCCCCTTCCAGCACACAACCCCTCCTCCCCTTCCTCCCCTGCCGACCACCTCCAACCCCCCTTTCTCCTCCAGCACCCACCCCTCCTCCCCTTCCTCGTAATTACCTACAAAAGATTTTTTTTCTTTTCTTTTTTTTAAATTTTGATTAATACTAACCATTATATCGTAGATTGGTTAGATTAACTGACTCATATGGTTGAGTTAATGTACCAAAGTAACGGAATGCTATGGGTGTAAAACGGAGCACTATTGGGGTCCCAGGTGTAGTTCA
This sequence comes from Ottelia alismoides, assembly GCA_037367405.1. NCBI lineage: Eukaryota > Viridiplantae > Streptophyta > Magnoliopsida > Alismatales > Hydrocharitaceae > Ottelia > Ottelia alismoides. The sequence continues at coordinate 152,413 of JAZKJV010003344.1, read as the reverse complement.
TGATTATAGAGGGTTTCTGGGGTAATTATGATATTACTCAGGGTTTTGTGTGTAAATATCCCTATTATAAATGTTATGATTTCAGATAGAATCTTGATGAATCATGTGGAGCTTAGTGGGAGTGACATTGTGTTTGCAATGCTAAATGTAGATAAAGTCATAATCTTTTGGAATGATATAAGGATGATAATAAGTGTTTTACAATCGTGTTGTTCTATACGTTGAGATGTGATCTCATCGATACCTCTTATATCTTAGTTCTTTGTTTGTTTAGAAGCAAAGAGAATAGGGCATTGGGAGCATTACACCTTGGACATATTCCATTTTTGGGAAAACTCAAGGAAGGAATCCATTCCTTAAGATATGGTACTGACCTATATAATGGGTTAGCACCTAATGAGTTGAGGAAGTGAATGTTAAAACTTCTTGCTCTTGTGCATCAGGTATGAGAAGCCTGGTATATGCTAGATGTGTACAAAAGTCAGATGTCTACCATGCAGTACGAGCAGTAAAGTGTTACTAATCCTACAATAAAGATAGAACACTAGGTTTTAGTAATAAAAATACATTCAAAGATGACACGATTTTCATGATAATGATCTCAAAGTCTTAATTTTAAGAACTTAAGACTTTATAGATAGTGATATAAAAGGTCTTAACTACAGATTCCTTATAAGACTTAAGACTAGGTCTTAATCATAGGAAATAGATATCTTTGGGAATAAGGGCATTCTTTTAAGGATAATTGAAATTACAAACCGGTTATAATGATTATTAAATTATGGTGTTAATGGCCATATAGTTATTTTAACAAGATTGAGTATTGGTTTCATAAGATCCAACATTCGCATTATATGCGAGCACTATTATTAGGAGATATGCAAGTATCATAAAAGGACTTGGCACAATCTCTCAGTAATAAAGTGATTTGTCAGCTTACCTAGCTATTTTTCTATATAGTTTATGATTAGCACATGAGTGTGGGTTTAAAGATTATCCCATTAATGGCTTTTTAGGAAATTAGGAGATTCCTGGACATGCGAGCCCACAGTGAGCCATTATGAAATAAATGTTATGGCAATTCATTCCCTAATGTGAAATGAAGAATAACTAATTTGCATAATAGGTCCCTTAGTACAAATGTGGTTATGTACTATGACCATCTTATTGATCATACCACTGTTGATTCAGATGTTAAATCATAGAGGATGGTGCCTGGATGATATCTAAAGAGTTAGATTGAGTACTCTCCAAGCACCATCAAGTGATCGTTAAGAGAGGATCTCCAGCTTGAGATGAAGATGGAATTTTTTCTCTATAGGTTGATATTTGACCGACCTATTGATGTAGGTCCTATGCATATGAATATAGATTCGGAGGTACTAGTTAAGTTAGGCCAAAAAGTTGAATTAACGAGATCAAGATAATCAAGACCTATGTCGTATATTGTCATGATATAGGCACACATCCTCTAAATGGGGAAAATTGTGTTACTATATGTCTTAGTATGTATATTTGGCAGATCGGTAGGTTGATGATATAATCAAGGTCTATAAACTGGTGAGATGGTGTGCATACAAGGTCATATGAGTAACATGATCTCTCAAAGGGATCATAAAGTTCATTACTGAACCAGAAGACATTAGCTCACTCTTGAGATATTGAGATCAAATTCTGTGCATGGTCATCTCACTTTAGAAGAGTATAAAATTGATCCATATCTTCCTGTTTATTCTAGGTCTTCTTTATGCAGGATGTACATGTATTATTAACACATGAGGGTATGTGATCATAAACGATTCTAAAACCATGATACTTCCATTCTAAAGGAGTGAAGAAATAAGCCTAGATTTTAGTGACTCCTCTAAGTAGATAAGTGATATGATCTTAGTCTAAATGTTGGACATTGATCAAGATGTGATTCAGAGACAATGAGAAGATTAGATCTATGGACTTGATTTAATCAAGCATCGATGAGAGGTCACCAAAATCTGGATTTGAAAGGTGATATTAACATCCAAGTCACTATACATGGAACGTACAATCACCCTAATTATATCTCCAAGTATATGAGGAGAAGGTACACAGTTCTTAAAAGACTTCGAGAATTCTTCCATGAGCAATATTATTTAATCTATGGAAAATTGGAATAATAAATAGGATTTAAATGTCACAATTAATGTGTGGATAGAGAGATCTACGATAATTAAATTGGATTTTATTATCATGGATAGGACTAATGTAGATAACACTATCCAAAATAGTTATGGATAATGTGGATATGATACATGATATCTTGGAGAGTGAAAATTATGAATGAGATTCATAATTTATATGTTAATGTGAATTAGATTCACATTACAAAATGTAAATACAATTTATATTAAATATATAATGCATGTAATTAATTCTTATTTATCAATGGTTTTGCAATTATCACAAATATGGTTTATTTGGTGATAAATGCAACTATTTCAAATATTTAAATTAATAAATAAATAAATAATAAAGGTTGACTCATTCCCTCCAAAGGGAGGACGTCCATGGTGTTGTGTCATCATGGTAGACATCCACCCTATTTTTAGAATGTGGAATGTTTCTTTAATTTTTGATTACTTATTAACTAATTGGTATTTGAATTAATTGAAAGAGATATTTTTGGATATTTTTGTTCAAAATTATTCTTATTTTAATTATTTGTGTTTTTGGAGAAACACATATGAATCTAAACTGTTGGTCTTCATAGTACATGGATTGGGATCCATTTACTTCGAAAATCCTAAAAAAGGAGGGCTACCCATAGACATCCAAGAGATACACAAGCCATATGCAAATGTTGCATAGACAAAGCTCTATCTCTCAACCTCACTCATCCTTTTGTGTATCCAACCTCTTTCTCTCTACAACCCTAGGACATCCCCTACCCAAGGTTGGTGGAGATCATGATTATCGTTGTGTTGCTGTCATGCTGCCGGATCGATCGCTTGAGGAACTTCGTCGTCCTCCGTGCTCCAGGCTTGTGAGGGAGACTAGTGATTTTGTGAGGCAAAATCAGAAGATCACTTGATTGGATTGTTGCTCAGGATTGCAGAAACCACATGATTCATCATCATGCCTACAAGTGCCCTCTCATCGGATAAGACTTGAGTCCAGGACTCTTCCTTTGGAGTCAATTATGATGACAACATGTTTCAATAGTTAAGCATAAAACTCCTATGATTATGATGAAATGATATGAAAAGGTTTTTATGTCATGTGGTTTCATTCATTTAAATTTTTAAAATTATGTGCCTCGAGCAACTAGTATGACTAGTCACTCTCGATCATATTGGATTCGATAATCACGCCTCTATGATGAGCTTAAGGATTTTTCGATAGCCTTCATCAACACACTAAAGACTATAATCAATAGTAACTAATAAAATATCATGGATTGCATCCACGATCCAGATATTGTACTTGTTGTTGGACACAAAATGTATGTGGTTACAATGTAAAAGTTTCCTCATAATAATGAGGAATTACAACTAAGTAGACAATTGGACAACAACCTCGAGTTTGTATATCTCTTTAGTCTAGATCTCTAATCGAATGTGCTTTGTGAGTATCATGTTGATGATGATCGTAATTATCAAAAATCCTTATGAAACCTGAGAAGATGTTTTGGCATACATTTGTGCTCTCAATATTTTCATGAATGACAATGTTTACTACATTATGCATAATGGTGGCTCGATAAGAGATGTTGTACTCAAAATATTTGAGTACATGCCTTAATGAAAATCTTTAAGAGTTAAGATTGAGGTAGTTATGATGAGTGTCATCATTCTACTACCTTTACTCTAGTCATTCACGAAGTTGCATAATATTCATATTATATGAATTTTATGAAGCATGTGTAAATGTTAAAATAATCTTATATTGAAATCTTTTGAGTTCAACATTAGAGATCCTTTGTTTTAAGCAATGGTTGTTTATAGATGAAGGAAGCAAAGTGGAAGCATGGGTCTGACCCAAGTCAGAAGGAAAGTCAAAGAGTTGATTGTACTTATGTAATTTCCACATATGACATCCAAAGAGTTGGATGAATGCTAATACTGCAACAAGCTGATATATTGATGGTATGACTATCTAGACTATCTAGGATCCTCAGAGAAGGATTCAGATAGTGCATTGCATATTATACATCTACATATAACATTGAAATTTCTTGCTTATTATATAAGATCAAACTATAATAATTATATCTCGTTCTTCTAACAACGCTTCAAATTGATTGCATATATTTTAGAAGACTATAAAATTTGATCCTATAATAGTCATCCACATGAATATTGTTGCAATTATTACAACAATATCCATTGGATAGATAGACTACATATTTTCAGAGGAAGAGCCCTCAGTCTTAGAGAATGTCTACATAACCTAAATATTAGAATACATTCATTATTTATATCTAAATGTTGGAAATAAACATGCATTCTGGAATAAACCTATCATAAAGAGTTATAATGGATATATTTCTGATAGAAGCTATCATCTAGATGATTCTACTAAATTAGAATATTAATGAATGGTTCATTAAGATTTCTAAATATTGAAAATAAAATTAAACATTAGAGTATCAAAAGCAGGATAAAGATCATTGAGAATTATCTAGCATAATGCCACGGACATCAAGTTTATCGATAAGATCAATAGACTAGTAACAGATTCAACTTTAGATTGTCTAAAAGTTCAACCTTAAATACTTAGGAATAAGTATATCCAATCTAAAATGTCCAATGCACCCTTCTCTGGTAATGGTGTAAGATGCCAAGGTATTCCACATCTCATACATATTGATATATGTGGATCATCTATATCAAAATAAACATTAATGAGATATGGTATAAATTGATGATTATTTGTGATATGTGGTTTCTTACCTTCACCTTAGAAACCTTTGAAATGTTCAAGGATTTCATAATTTTAGTTTAGAACAAAAGTTTGAAGTAAGATGAAATGAATTTGATCTAGCCAAGCTAGCAAGCACCTATCATATGAATTCAGGGAATACCTTATGAAGAAAGGAATATCATTTCTATCTCACTCCTCCTAGTACAACCAAACTCAATATAGTTTAGGGAGATGCAATTGGATCATGTATGACATGATTTGCTCAATGATGAATATTAGCATAATTACCTCTTTGTTTCTAGGTATATAACTAGCAAAGACTGCAATATATATCCTTAATAAGATTCCATGCAAATATAAACCCGAAACCCTCATAAGTTATGGTTTGGAACCTAGCCCATTGTTGGACTCTTGAGGATTTTGGGTTGCTTGGTACATAAACATGTATGGATGCAAGTAAGATGGAATCTAGCACCAGAGAGTGCTACATCAATAGGAATATAAAGGATGGTATTGGATACCTACTTTATGACCTTGAGATTCTTAAAAAAAATCCTCTCTAAGGATATGATTCTTAGAGGATGACTTTCTTGAGAATCATGATAAAAATGTAAAGGAACTCATTGAATCTTGAGAAGATAATGAGGCTCCTGAAATCAGAAACTAAAAGGACAATTAAAGATGAAACACTCATACCTCTTCAAATTAGTTTGAGATTGGTAAGACCTCCTAAACTGTATCAATTCCATGTGTCAGATAGGTATAAAAATGATCTGACTTCATATGATGAAGCTTTTGAGGATCATGACATGGAAAGATGCTTGTTAGCAATAAAGTATAGAGTAGACTTCATATACAAGTGTTGTATATAGAACCTTGAGGATCCACCTCTACTTGTAAGAGTCGTTAGGTGTAAATGGATATTCAAGAGAAAGAGAGAACCTCATCAAAATGTAGAGACCCTTGAAACATGACTCGTATCCACAAGATACACACATAAAGAATACATCGCTTGCGATGAGACTTTCTTTCTGGTAACCATGCTTAAACCCATAAGAATATTGCCAATTGTAGCTACGTAACTTGACTATGACATCTACAAGTTGGAAGTCAAGATTGCATCTCTCTATGAATACCTCAACGACAATATTCATATGTAGTTGCCCTAGTGCATCATAGTTGAGGAAGATAAACAAAGAGATGTATGAAAAATCCATCGATGGACTCAAATAAGCTTCTAGTAGTTGGAACATCAAATTTAATGAAATTATAAAGGTTATGATTTCATATAAAATCTTGATGAACTATGTGAAGCTTAGTGGGATTGCCATAGTGTTCATCGTGCTAAATGTAGATAATTTCCTAATCATTTAGAATGATATAAGGATGACAATAAGTGCTTTATAATCTGGTTGTTCCGTACCTTGTGATAAAAGATCTCAAGTATACATCTTTGAAGAATCTACATTTCATCATCAATATTAATTTATTTTAGCTTAAAATCCCTTATAAAATACATGCAAATATCAATAAATCTATTCTTTTACCAACCCTAATTATTGAGAGATATTGTATATTTCTCACTATTTTAAGCTAAAATAAATGAAGAAAGAAATAAGAGAAAATAAAAAAAATTATAGACTATATATGTAATAGATACATGCTGACTCTGATCCGAGAGAAGGTCAAAATTTCACCTAATCAATAAGGAATAAAGTAGGGGGAGATAAGGCTGGAATACCAATAATTTCTTATAATCAGCCACCACTTGTATATATTCATCACATGTACACTATTGTATATAATACAAAATCTTTTCATTAATTTATTCATACCCAAATTCAACTTAAACATAATTGTTTTCTTCATGAAAATTTTGCATAAAAATCTTTTGTAAATAATAAAATTAATTGCAGGAATAATAAGTATATATTGTGTAAATTACAACACTCTGAAAAAGTTGCAAAGCTCAAATTGTAAGATCAATATCTTCTCCACCAAAACTCAAAATTCATCAAGTCACTTTCATTGTACTCCTAATTAAATACTCTTTAAAATGGAGGCGGGTTTCATAAAAATCAGGGTTAAGGTGTGAAATCGCCTCTCCACCACCACCAATATATCAAGGCTGATCATCTCCATTCCTTTAACCTTAGGTACCCATAGGTCTAATATATTTAGATTTTATCAATTAATTTTGTGTTTGATTCTTCACTTCGTTAAATTCCAATTTTCATGATTCTCCTCTGATCTACAAGATCATAGGTGTTCCTAACATCTACAGAAACACCTAGCTCGACCCTCGCAATCACCACTCCTTTCTCCATCTTCTTCCACATCAAAATGCCCTCATATTAGTCCAGATCGGAGGATCAACCTCCATTTTGGCCACGCACACTGGAGGTCACCACCCTCTCTCCATTTCATTGTATTTTTATGCCAATAACATCGCCGAAGTATCATCTCAGAGTGTAGGTTGCATTGCAGGATTCTGGAGCGCACATGGGAGTGAAGAAAAGGATTTGGAAGTCCATCTGAAGGCTAACTACTCTAGACCCTTAGATCCTCTTCAAGGCATCGTCGACCACCGTGGAGCCCTTTGATCGAGAGAGTAGAAGCACATGAGTTAGCAGTACCCCTTTCGAGTCGCCATGGATGAAGATTGGCTGAGCTTCTGTTTATCAAAGTTCATTATCGTCCTCATTCATCCACGTTCTTCCAGTTGTTGTGAGAGACGTTAGATCAAGAAAAAGTAGCCCAGTTTTCCTTTCGGCCGTTATGTTTCGCCCAATTCCACGTCATTGATCAGTGTATCCAGAGCAGATCACAACATTCAAGCATGATTCATCTTCAGCCGCTGGATCATGGTGTCGATGCAAATCAGCCATCCAATTTACCACGCGTATGAAGTCTACTTTTGTATCCCTACCCCTGCCTTTATTTATTTTGCAAATAAGTCCTCAAAGGGACATGCATTTTTTTGTCTTTACATAAATATTTGCACTTATTCCCATATTAGTTATTTTAATTGCATTATGTTCCTATTTGAACTGAGCGTATGCAACACACGTGTTTTCTTATAGAAATTACAATAAACGTATGCGTTTTTTTTTATTATTGATCGATCCATGAAATTATTTTATTTATGTATTAGTCCAATCCAGTGCGACTAATGTGTATACGCACACATATTTTTGGACTAATTCCACATTCAGCCCGTAATTTCTTTATTTATTCACCATTTAATCTATATATTGGTTTTCTTTGCTATTTGGTCTTTGTACACTTGCATATTATTTCACATGTTTAAATCATATTAAAAATAACAAATCCCCTTTGAAAAATCCACAAAAATCATGTCAGTTCTCTAATAAGTACATCTCGCATCATTAATTTTTATTTGCATTTAGATTTTTTATTATTTTTCAAAATTCAAAGACTCCATAAAAAGTCCCTTTTTACATTTAAAAATCGATAAAAAATAAGATATTTGCAAAAATTCTAAAAAAATCTTATTTGTTTTTTTCATTTGTTTTAATTACAACACCTTTTTCACATTAATATAACTCATAAAAACCAAAAAAATCACAAAATATCTAAACATAAAAAAATAATTTAAAAATGCTGAAAATTACAAAAAATCATGAAATGACTTTTTTGAAAATCCAGAAATTCTTCTTCATGTTTGTGTATATTTCAATAATTTTTATTTTCATTTCATATTTTAAAAATCCTAAAACATTTGCATTGAGTTATGTTTTCTAATTTTCCTATTTTTTTAATTTGATAGCCATTAATATTTTTAAAAAAAATTCTCGAAAATTCCAAAAAAATTAGAAAAAGTTCAGAAACCCAAAAAATATATTTTAATTTTTTGTATGTTTCTGATATATTTGGAAAATATAAAAATAATGGTTGGCTTATTTATACATCTTCATTTATTATATTTCTGTTATCCTTCTCATTATTTCTTTGTTTATATTCTCTGATTTATTTTCTCATATTTTATTTGCTCATATAATCAAAACTGTGTTCTTACATATTATTGTATTTCCTCTTTCTCATGATGGCCCAACGAGCAAGGGTTTCATTCTTTGGTGTACCAGTGCACCCAAGTAATGTGGAGGCGACTCATTTCTTCACCGAGCTACAGGAGGGCGTAGGAGGAGGAGCAGAAGTTTGGAAGAAGCAAATTTCTTGCAGCATTTTGCACGTATATTTTTAGGTTTTATTTAGAAATTTACTCAATTATTATTCTTGTAAAGATTTAAAATTATTTATTTGGTGCTTGCCTCTTTTTATGTTTTCTAAACGTCCATTATATACGTTGTGTGTGCGGGGTCTGTTTCACCAAGTGTCAGTGCACTAGGAGGGAGTCACCAGTTTTTTCTTTCATCGTGTTGTTTATATTTGTTTTCTCGGGTTTTATGTGCTTGAGCCCCCTTAGTGATAAGTTTTATTGTCTTGCTTGAGCAAGGTAATTAATTAGGTCCAAAGCCCCTAAATAAGAGTTTCTGCACATATAGAATAAAGCGTACCTTTGACTTAGTCAAATTAACATGTACTTTACTGCTAATAGAAGTTATTGCTAGGATGGTTCTCATGCATCATTTAGGTTAGTTTTTTTCTTTTATTTATGTTTTTGCGAGGATAACTTTGCATGTAGAGTGCTGGTGAACGGTACGCATCTTCTATCTCTTGCATGCATCATTGATGTCATCTCACATTAGCTTTTTCGATTTCCTTTGCTGATTTAACTCACATAAAACAAAAGGAACTGGAAAATTTGTTAGATGGTTTACTTGAAAAAAACTCAAAAAAGTGATAACTTTATAAAATCGGAACTGATAAAGAAAACTTGACCCTAAAAGTAAACGTAACGACAAAATAATCATTGTTTTTGGTGGAGTAACCCCCTCATTGTTTGCAGGTACTTAACTCTAGATAGGGTGGGTGAGGATGCAACCATAAGGATAGAGCCCAATTCCCCATACTTGTGCCTTAAGTACATATACATCACTTTTTGGTGCATGGATGCAAATGTAAGCACTTGTCCTCAACCATAGAAAATCGTTTTGGTGTGCTAAGACTCCAATCTCCCTTTCAGCCTAATATTGAACCCGACATCCCAGAAAGATGGTGCCAATGTTTGGGGAGGTTTGAGGATGTACATTGGGCGATAACGGCGACTCACCTTGTGTGCTTAGTGATAAGTAACTTATTGTAGATTCACTGAACTTAAAATTGAAAGGCAAAAGATCGAACTCTTACGGTCTCCACTCGTGTCTAGTTGGTAAATCAGAGGTTTGAATTGTGTTTATTTGTTAGTGTAAAGATCCTTTAGCGCCCTTCACACATTTCTCTCATTTTCTTCTTGTGTTGACCTTCATGTTCTCGCATCTTTTATGTTGATATCGAAGATGTCGGATTGGAGAATTTCCCTTTTGGACTTTGGGAACTCATATCACACTCCTATTCGATTATCTTCTATTCGGGAAGACTCACTTACTGAGCATTCCTCTTTTTCCACTTCAATATTCACCACATCGATCAATCCATTGTTCAAGATTGAGGCTAATCTTGAACTATCATGTGAGACTTCACCATTTTTTAGGACTAATCTAGTGCCATATATATTTTTAGGAATTGAGACAGTGCACTTCATGCCATCGAATGTCAAATGTACCATGGCTGAGTAGAGCGAGATCAACAACACGATGTTAGCATCCATATAGGCCATTCATGAACAGTTCACTGAACAAACTGACATACAAGCCAAATTGAGAGACATGATCATAGAGCTGAGGAATAACAAACAAGATAGGATAGAAGAGGATAGAAACCTGGAAGGAGGTGTGAATGGAGGAGGAGAAGATACTGTTGAGCTATTGGCTAAGCTAACCCTGAAGGATGCCAATAATGCAGGAGCAGGATAGATGAAGACATGGATTAGGATCATTGCATTTCATGAGAATTTTAAGCTTAAGCCCACAATTTAGCACTCCTGCCAATATTCCATGAACACATAAATGAAAAACCAAATATACATCTCCAATTCTTTGATCGCATTTGTACCCCAATACACTACCCGAATGTTCCACTACAAGTAATGAAGATGACAACCTTCCCATTTAGTCTCGTGGAAAAGGCATAATATAGGATTAAACATTTGGGAAGGGTTGTCACAACTTGAGAAGAATTGATGTCTTCCTTCTTAAAAAAGTATTATCCACTTTGACGTCTTAACTCAAGGGTTGACAACCTTCCCGTTTAGTCTCATGGAAAAGGCACTATACTGGATTATACACTTGGGAAGGTTTGTCAAAACTTGGGAGGAATTGAGGTCTTCTTTCTTAAGAAAGTATTATCCACTTGGACGTCTCAACTAAATGTAATATTTGATCGACAACTTTTCCCAAATGTCCCATTGATGATCGAGGATATTTTAAGGGGTTGTACGGTCTCACAAGGAGAGACCATAGTCGATGCGATGACCAAAAAGAAACCTTAATTAATCAACAATTAACCCATAATATCAACTAACCAATAAATAACAAAAATGTGGAGTTAAAATTTATGAACAATAAATGTGTATAGTATGCAAGCATGTGTAGAGGTCGAACTCAGGGTGCAAACAGTAGATTGGGCAATAAAGTTAAAAAATTGCTCATTTCTCTTTTCTATTTATTATTTTCGTTGGTTTTTATTTATTTATATATGTATATATATTAAAATTATTTTTAATTTTATAATTTTTATTTTCTTTTATATTTTCTGGTTTTCCTTTTTCCTTTTCATTTTACACAACATATAAGGATCTATATATGATATAGAGTAATATAATTACAAATTCTGCTAAAAATAAACAAAATACATGAAGTAAAATGTTTTTGGCTTTTATATATTTTTCCAGTGTTTTATGCTTTTATGTATTTTTTACTTATTTTTTATACATTTTTAGAATAAAAAATATCCCAAATCAAGGAGTAAATAAATTGATAGAATTGATTTGAAGAGTAAAAATAAAAAACATAGATATTAGTAGAAAAAAATTTTGAAATAGAAATAAATATTTTGGGGGTTATTCGGTATTTTTTATCTTTTTTTCTCGATCTTTAGAGTTTTTTAATTTATATAGTTTTTTAATTTCTATTTTTAGGAGTTTTTGGTTTGGAGTTATAAAATATAATAATAAGCAATTATTTTTCGAAACTTTTAAAAAAGTTTTTCTATTTTTTTGTTTTTTTCAAGTTAAATGGGGACAAAAATGTGCTTATTTTATTTTAAATAATAGTTAAAAGGATAAAATGCAAAAATAAAATTAATACATGAAAATACATGCTAGCAAGCATCTAGCCCTATTTTTGCATAATTTTTGGAGTAAGGGTGATTATTTTAATAAATGAAATTCAAGCACAAAAAACACATGAACTGGGAAGGGTAGGGTTGCAATTAAAATTAAAATCAAAGGTCCATCTTCATATGTACCAATAATATACAAATAATATTCATTTTCAGTGGATTAAATATAAATATAAAATCTGCCAAGGGCATTTTTACAAAATGGCCACCTCACATGGGACGACACGTGATGCGACCTTGCATGGACCCATATGCAATATACAATATGTTCAGGAGCCATTACGCAAAATGTCCAAATTATTTACACTACACAATTTATTCACAGGACTAATAAATAAATACAGAAAAGTAGGGGGTTTAATTTCAATTTTTCCAACAAAGGCACACCATCATGCGATTTTGATCATACCACTTTCCATGTGTCGCCTGCATAGAAAGTGATACCCCTTCGATGATAGATGCTTCAGATCTGATCGTGATGCTTCATCAACGACCGAGGGGTATGGGGATCCAACGACAGGGATTAGAACTGGTGGTGCCCTCTTCAGTCGACGGCTACTGCTGCTCTGGAAGAACAAGGAAAAAGGTGGTCTTCCCCCGAGCATCGATCTATGATTGCTCACTCTTCCATAAGTCTCTAGCGATGATCTTTGGCTCTATATGTCCAAGATGAGATCCGTAGCGGGTTGTGGGCTTGAGAGGGTCCATGACCTAGCAATGAGGTTCTAGTATGTGGTGAAAGCTGGAGCACTTGGAAGCTCTCTTGCAGGCTAGAAATCGAACCAACCTGGGTCCTTTGACGATGGAACCTGCACAAGAGAATTCTAGGGTCCGAGGCAATGTTCCTCGACTCGATCTGAAGCTGAGATGTATGGGAAAAGGTGGAATTGAAGGTTCTCTTGCATACGGTAGAGGAGGGGCCCCAATTTGCTTATCCAACAAAGATGAGGTTGATCTAAGTGGGGGGAAATGCGGAGCAGGTGATGGGAATAGATATGGATGCGATAGGGGGGTTGGAACGGGTGAGTTTCACTGTGAAAACATGGACAGAGCTCAAGATCCCTAACGAGGTAACCAAGATGATCTAACCTAAATTACTAACTAAAACATGAATAAACTGCATAAAATAAAAGATGAGAATGAAATCTACCGTGAAAATAAAGTGCATATGTCACGACCCCGTTTCCCGGGCCGTCGGATCCTCCCATATCCGGATCTGGTTACTCAGCAATAATTTATTCAGCAATCACAACTAACATTCAGAAATATACTGCAAATAAAAATACTCAGAAGAAAGTATTTCAACACTTTTTCATTCACAAAATAAAGTTCAGATGATACATTGTCCCACTATAACCATTACATGTACATCAGCTTGAAAGGAAAATATACAAAAGATTACTAACTACCTTAAAGAGTAAAGCAACTGTGACTGGCTGGATGTCTAGTATGTAAGCTGGATGAATTTTTAAAGTCCTTGTGATGGCTCACTGATACCTGTTGGGTTTTCCATAAATCATAGTATAAAAATTAGCGAATGCTAAGTAACGAAGAAGAGAAAAGCAAACAAATTGTGTAATTTTTCAAAACTTGATATCACTAAAATTTCATTCCTTTTCATTATTTTAATTCCTATTCCTTTCTATTCCACATCAGGGATTAGTCCAGGGGAACCCCACCATTCTGGGACTCCGAAGCTGTGGACGCTTCGGGATTGGAGATTGTGTTGATCTTGGTAAGCTTATGTCGCCGCACGTTGCCTCAACCAATCCTCCAATACTACCCTGACAATTTCCTTTTCTTTTATTAAACAGGGTCTCAACCCTCAGCCTAGAAAAACAAATGAGCACACCGTCCTCGAGGACTCGGTTGCTTAAAACCTCAGGCTAACATGTAATCATATAACCTAGAGGTTTTAAATACATATTATCGTGACCCAGCCGCTATTGAACCACCCGTGCCTCCACATGGCACGACCACATCTTCCGTCGTTCCAACCCGAATATATTGGCTCCCGGTACCACGCGTTGCAAAACATTCAATTTGTGCGCACTTATCATAACAGGGCAACCGTACCACCTAGGTAGGGAAACGCCAATACAGGTTCCTTCCGACAAACCTACAGGTTGCATGCCCGACCTGTAGTACTGCTCCCAATCATCCTTATCGTGACATACAATCCATTTCATGATCCAACTCAAACCACATCAATTTCCATGATGTAATTCTTTCGTTAAGTCCTTGATTTGCATAATCAACAATACTTAGTATATACTCACATATATATTATTCATAACCATATGTACATTTTTTGATTTATGCCTAATTTAACTCCCAAACCCTAACTTTGAAAGCCACCGCATCAATTTGATGCTTAAACCTTATTTTAGTGGGAATCACAAAGCAATTCTTCAGACTTTTTCAAAAATAGCCAAAATTAGGGTTCTTCGTAGCAAAGAACACAAAATCAAGAATTTCAATGATTTCGTATGAAAACTCAACAGCAAAAGGAAGGATTTCGTTACCTAATCGAGCTCTCTCTCGTGTATGCAAGGCTTTATCGAGTTTCGTTTTTAGAAAGGCCATTTTAAGGCTCCTGAAAATATCGAATTTCATTTTTCGTATCAAAATGCTAAGAACATGTTAAGAACGCGAAGAACGAAAGAAGAATGCGTAGAACACGAAGAACGTCAATAACATATTTTCTCTTAAAATTTCGGCAGAGTTTCCCCTTATATCGGGACATATTTCTCGGAAAATTTCGACATAGGTTCCCCTTATATCGGGACATATTTCTCGGAAAATTTCGGCAGAGTTTCCCCTTATATCGGGACATATTTCAAAATAAAAATGAAAAGAGTTTCCTCTATAAAATCAATCGAGAGGAAAATAACAATGAAACTGAAAGAATATACTCAACAACAAGAGATGAAGAATCGGTAGACATCACACATCTTAGATGAGTGAACGTGTGACGAATCACAGGGTCACTGACGTGCATAGCCGCCCGCACCTAAGTAGGGTATTACACATATTTCTCCATCAAAATAACTATAAAATCATAATACGAAGAATAGAAACATAAACGATGGAGAATCGGTAGACGCCACGTGTCTTAGATGAGTGAACATGTGACAAATCACAAGGTCACTGACGTGCATAGCCGCCCGCACCGAAGTAGGGTGTTACACAGATTTCTCCTCGAACCACAACAGGAAAACGAATCGAAAAGAAAGATGAATCAAGAACAAAACTTGGAAGAACAAGAGTATGAATTGAAAGCCTAGCTTACGAAGCAACTAAGAGAGGATCATACCTTTCTCCTCCTTGTTCTCCCGGCAGCGCTTTGCTAGCACTCCTCCCTCGCCTCCCACTCCTCCTCCCAACCTCTCGACCCTAGCCCTTGGGGTGGTGGTCGTAGTGGATGTTGTAGAGAATGAATAGGTAGGGGGGGTCTATTTATAGGCCCCAGAAAACCACTAACCATGGTTAGAAAACCATGGTTTAGACCTTAACCATGGTTTAGCGGCGCATGGTTTTGGCCCATGGTTTTAGCCAAAACTTATCCCAAACTTGGAGCTTAAGTTAGAACATTCTAGAGGATTCTAGATTCGCTAATGACGCTTAATTAACACTAATCGTGATTAACTTTCACTAATCACGATTTAACTTTCGCGGTTTACGCTTAGCTTTTGTTAACTATTGATTAGTGTTTACTAATGATCATTAGCAGCTTTCAATCGTCATTAATTTCTTTAATCATGTTTAATTAGTCTTAGTGACAGTCATTATGGATTAATGACTTCTCTTTCTTCGGAAAATCATAACAATTTGAAACGAAGTCCGATTCATACGAAACAAATTTCGTTGGTTTTCTCTTGACGAGCCAGATATATTATAAAGGATCCGAGATATGTCAAGTTCAAGGCTTTACAATTATAACAACCTTAAAGGAAGTCTCATCCTCGAGACTAGAAATGCAGGCATAACAACCTTAAAGTGGATTGAAACCATAACAACCTTAAAGAGAATGAACATCATGTCATTTAAAATGAACATATACATAATACATAATGTTATCATTCAAACAAGTACGGGTATCTCTATCTCATTTCTACCTCAGGTTCCCATGTGGCTTCTTCAAACTCTTGGTTTCACCACAATACTTTAACTAGAGGCACATCTTTGTTTCTCAACTTCTTGATATCCCATTCAAGTATTTGCACAGGTATTTCTTGGTATGTCAAGTCTGACTCAACATGTAAATCATCATAACTTATCTTATGCTATGGATCCCTAATGTACTTTCTCAGATTTGATACATGAAATACATCATGTATTTCTGAAAGATGTGGAGGAAGTGCAAGTCTATATTCCACTTTTCCAATGCGCTGAATAATTTCAAAGGGACCCACGAACCTGTTTGCTAACTTCCCACGCAAGCCAAACCTCTGGACACCCTTCATAGGTGATTCTTTGAGAAATACAAAGTCACCTACCTCAAATTCAAGGTCTCTTCGCCTGGTATCACTATAACTTTTCTGGCGACTCTGAGCAGTTAATAGTCTTTTTCTAGCAAGTTCTACAGCTTCCCGTGTCTCCTGAAGTCTATCTGAATTTTAAAGGCTCTTTATTCCGACCTCTTGCCAACACAAAGGAGTAGTACACTTCATCCATATAGTGCTTCAAATGGTGCCATGCCAATACTTGTATGGTAACAATTATTGTAGGTGAATTCTACAAGAGGCAAATGTTTAATCCACGATCCCTTCCATTCTAAGGTACATGCTCGTAGCATATCCTCTAGTGTTTGAATCGTACGTTCTGACTGACCATCTGTTTGTGGATGATAAGCTATACTCATGCATAGTTGTGTACCTAAAGCTTTCATGAAGTTCTCCCAATAGTGGGAGGTGAATCGTGAATCTCGATCAGAAACTACTTCCTTTGGGATACCATGGAGGCGAATCACATGTGTAATATATAACTCAGCAAGCTGGTCTGGAGTGAAAGATAAACTTATCGGAATGAAGTGTGGTACCTTTGTCAGACGATCTATTATAACCCAGATACTATCTTTACTACCAGTCGTCTGAGGTAAGCCAGTAATGAAATCCATGGAAATTCTTTCCCATTTCCATTCAGGTATAGGGAGGGGTTGCAATAATCCTGGTGGCTTTTGGTGTGAAGCCTTTACCTGCTGGCAAGTGAAACATGAATTCACAAACTCAGCAACATCTTTCTTCAATCCCGGCCACCAAAAGTATGAATGAAGATCCTTATACATCTTCGTAATTCCTGGATGAATAGATAATCTAGAACAATGTGCTTCTCATAAGATGTCTTTCCTTAGTTCAAGTGTGTTTGGTACACAAACTCTGTGATGATTATACAGTAAACCATCTTGTATCTGGAATCCCTCTATCTCAATCTTCTCAAGTTGTTGTTTCAAGTCATTAAGGACTGGATCATCCTCCTGTCCTTTCTTTATTTTATCCCATATTTCTGGTTTGTATCGATGAGGAATAGTTATAGTATCAGCACTACAAACAAATAGTTTCCATTCACTTAACGTTGATAGTAAACCCCAGAAGTAGATAGCACTCACTAAACCAGGTGAATAAGTTCTTCTGCTAAGGGCATCTGCTACGATGTTCCCCTTAACAGGGTGGTAGGTGATAGTGCAATCATAGTCTTTCAGCAACTCTAGCCACCGTCCCTGTCTCATATTGAGTTCCTTCTGATCAAATAGATATTTCAAGCTTTTATGATTGGTGAAGATTTCAAAAGTAATACCATACAGGTAGTGTCTCCATATCTTTAAAGCGAAAACTACGGCAGCTAATTCAAGGTCATGTGTTGGGTAGTTCTTCTCATGTGTCCTGAGCTGTCGTGATGCATACGCAACTACCTTACCATGTTGCATAAGAACCGCCCCAAGTCCTTCTTTAGATGCGTCAGTGTACACTGTAAACCCTTCACTCCCGGAGGGTAGAGTAAGGATGGGTACAGATGTTAGGCATTCTTTCAGTGTCTGAAAACTAGCTTCACATGTACCAGACCATAAGAATGGGACCTTCTTTTGAGTTAGTCTTGTCATTGGCAATGCTATCCGTGAAAAGTCCTTCACGAATCTTCTATAATATCCAGCTAAACCCAAAAAAGATCATATTTCTGTGACAGTCTTTGGGCGTTCCCAACTCATCACCGCACTAACCTTTGTAGGATCAACTGATATACCTTCTCCAGAAATAACATGGCCTAAGAAAGATACTTCAGATAGCCAAAAGTCACATTTGCTATATTTAGCATACAGTTTGTTCTTACTTAGAGTTTCAAGTGCCTTCCTGAGATGATGTTCATGCAGATACTTATCCTTTGAGTAAATAAGCACATCATCAATAAAGACTACTACAAAGTGATCTAAGAACTCCTTGAATACTCTATTCATGAGATCCATGAAGGCTGCTGGGGTATTTGTTAGTCCAAAAGGCATAACTAAGAATTCATAATCCCCATATCTAGTTTGAAAAGCTGTCTTGGGAATATCTGTATCTTTAATTTTCAACTGATGGTATCCAGATCTTAAATCAATCTTGGAATACACAGTTGAACCTTGTAACTGATCAAAGAGATCATCTATTCTTGGCAGAGGATACTTGTTCTTTATTGTCCTCTTGTTTAGTTGTCTATAGTCAATGCACAACCGCATCGACCCATCCTTTTTCTTAACAAATAAGATAGGTGCACCCCATGGTGAAGTACTAGGACGAATGAATCCTTTATCTAACAGTTCTTGCAATTGTACCTTTAACTCTCGTAACTCATCTGGTGCCATCGTATACAGAGGGATAGATATAGGCTGGGTATCGGGTATGAGAGAGATTTCATATTAAATCTCTCGTTCAGGTGGTAATCCAGGTAGTTCCTCTGGAAATACATCAGTAAACTCACACACTATAGGCACATATTCTATCACTCTTTCTGACCCTGATGTAGTGGATACATAAGCTAAATAACCTTGGCACCCTTGCTCTAACAACTGTTGTGCCTTCAATGTAGAGATATATTTGATATTATCATTGGATGTCTTTCCAATGAACTGGAACTCTATCAAGTTAGGAAGGTGAAATGTTACTGTCTTCTGGAAACAGTCAAGACATGCATGATGCCTTTCCCATTCCTAGTTTAAGACCAAAGTCTTCCATTTCGATTAGTAGTAGTGAAACAGGTAACTGATGTCCCGCTATCAGTATTATACAAGTATCTAGGATTTCTCGGATTATAAATGCTTGTCCTCCTGGTCCCTTGATCAGATAGGACTGTTGTACTTCTACTGGTATCTTACCCAAAGTGGGTACTAACCGTCGAGCAATAAATGAATGTGAAGCACCAGAATCAAATAAGGCATGTACTGAAAAGCCATGAATAGTAACGGTACCTCATACGACTGTGCCTGAGTGGTAGGCTTGTTCCTCAGTAATTGCATTGAGCTGGTTATTAGGAATAGGCAAGCTAGAACCCGCAACACTTTGTGGTGGTTGTTGTGTAGGAGACGCTCCTTGTGAGCCTTGACCTCTACCATGTCTTCCTCCATGTGTTGCTCCACTGCTCGAGGTGGATGTTATACTATTAATTGGGGTTGACTTAAACCCTGAATCTCTCAACTTCGGACAATCTTTCTTGATGTGGCCTTCCTGATGACAGTAAAAACACACATGTGCTCCTGTTTGAGGTGAATATCCAACCACAGAGGTGCTAGCTCCTGCTGCTGAGTCGCGAGGATATAGTGGAGGTCTAGAGAAACCCCTTCTTCCTGATAATTCCTGACCCAAGGTCTATGGTGAGCTTATATTAGAGCCGGCTGGATGATAGCGACGATCTCTATGATTATAATGTGCCTTGCTTTCGGATGGTCCACCATTAAAGTGGAAACTTCTTCTTTGGCGGTTTTCATCCCTCTCCATCTCAATACGAGAGGCGATGTCCATTGCTTCATCTACGGTTGTGGCTCTAAATCCAGCAAGCTTTTCTCGTAGATCTCCCTGAAGACCGCTAACAAATTTGGTAAGGCACTCTTGTGGTGAAGCTTCTAGAGCTGGTGAGTAACGTAGTAGCTCAGTAAAGTGGATATGATAATCTCGTACAGTCTTAGAACCCTGATTCAGATAAGCCAACTCTCTCCTCTTTAATTCTTTCCAATGAGAGGGACAGAAGTGAGCTCGAAACCTCTCTTCGAAGATATCCCATGGAACAGAATCTGCTAACTTCTTGGAAATTGCTCTCCACCATCGTCTTGCATAGTCTGCTAAGGAGTAATCAGCAAAGTGCACCCAAGTATTTGTTGGTGCGTGTATTATTCTCAACATCCTACTGACATCATCAAGCCATAATTCAGCCTCGGCAGGTGTCTCTACACCTTTGAATCGAGGAATTTTTCCCTTTCGATAATTATCTAGTAATGTTTGGTGTCTAAGAAGGGCCTTCTCCATTGCTCCTTCAACTGGGGTAGGAGCAGACTCAGTTGAAGGATGGTAACTAGATTCTTCCTCAGAAAGATGGACAGAACCTTCAATCCTAGCATCTGTAGGCTTAGATGCCTCGGGTCTCTCAGCATGTTCATTGAGCCTCTCCTCCAATACTTGTTGCCTTTGCCCCATGTCTTGGAGCATTGTCATCATAGCCGCTAATTGTCTAGACATGTCTTGGTCTGCCATGATCCTGGGATGAGTCAAGGTCAAAGGTCAGATCCTATATGTCTTAGCACGATGTACATAAGGGACAATGACTTGTGAATGGTACTGCAGTCATTTATTAAGATCAAAGGATCTTAATACAAACTTAGTTTCTGAATACCCCTCATAGTTATTAATTACTAAATAAATTACTTGAGTAACCAAGCTCTGATACCAATCTGTCACGACCCCGTTTCCGGGCCATCGGATCCTCCCATATCCGGATCTGGTTACTCAGCAATAATTTATTCAGCAATCACAACTAACATTCAGAAATATATTGCAAATAAAAATACTCGGAAGAAAGTATTTCAACACTTTTCCAATCACAAAATAAAGTTCAGATGATACACTATCCCACTATAACCATTACATGTACATCAGCTTGAAAGGAAAATATATAAAAGATTACTAACTACCTTAAAGAGTAAAGCTACTGTGGCTGGCTGGATGTCTAGTATTTAAGCCGGATGAATTTTTAAAGTCGTTGCGATGGCTCACTGATACCTGTTAGGTTTTCCATAATTCATAGGATAAAAATTAGCGAATGCTAAGTAACGAAGAAGAGAAAAGCAAACAAATTATGTAATTTTTCAAAACATGATATCACAAAAATTTCATTCCTTTTCATTAATTTAAGTCCTATTCCTTTCTATTCCACATCAGGGATTAGTCCAGGGGAACCCCACCTATCTTGGACTCCAAAGCTGTGGACACTTCGGGATTGGAGATTGTGTTGATCTTGGTAAGCTTATGCCGCCCCATGTCGCATCAACCAATCCTCAAACACTACCCTGACATTTTCCTTTTTTTTATTAAACAGGGTCTCAACCCTCAGCCTGGAAAAACAAATGAGCACACCGTCCTCGAGGACTCGGTTGCTTAAAACCTCAGGCTAACATGTAATCATATAACCTAGCGGCTTTAAATACATATTATCGTGACCCAGTCGCTATTGAACCACCCATGCCTCCACATGGCACGACCACATCTTCCGTCGTTCCAACCCGAATATATTGGCTCCTGGTACCACGCGTTGCAAAACATTCAATTTGTGTGCACTTATCATAACAGGGCAACCGTGTACCACCTAGGTAGGGAAACGCCAATACGAGTTCCTTCCGACAAACCTACAGGTTGAATGCCCGACCTGTAGTACTACTCCCAGTCATCCTTATCGTGACATACAATCCTTTTCAGGATCCAACTCAAACCACATTAATTTCGATGATGTAATTCTTTCGTTAAGTCCTTGATTTGCATAATCAACAATACTTAGTATATACTCACATATATATTATTCATAACCATATATATATATTTGGATTTATGCCTAATTTAACTCCCAAACCCTAACTTTCAAAGCCACCACATCAATTTGATGCTTAAACCTTATTTTAGTGGGAATCACAAACCAATTCTTCATACTTTTTTAAAAATAGCCAAAATTAGGGTTCTTCATAGTAAAGAACACAAAATCAAGAATTTCAATAATTTCGCATGAAAACCCAACAACAAAAGGAAGGATTTCATTACCTAATCGAGCTCTCTCTCGTGTATGTAAGGCTTTATCGAGTTTCATTTTTAGAAAGGCTATTTTAAGGCTCCTTAAAAGATCGAATTTCATTTTTCGTATCAAAACGCTAAGAACATGTTAAGAACGTGAAGAACGAACGAAGAACGCGAAGAACACGAAGAACGTCAAGAACATATTTTCTCTTAAAATTTCGATAGAGTTTCCCCTTTTATCGGGACATATTTCTCGGAAAATTTCGACAGAGTTTCCCCTTATATCGGGACATATTTCTCGGAAAATTTCGGCAGAGTTTCCCCTTATATCGGGACATATTTCAAAATAAAAATGAAAAGAGTTTCCTCTATAAAATCAATCAAGAGGAAAATAACAACGAAACTGAAAGAATATACTCAACAACAAGAGATGGAGAACCGGTAGACACCACACATCTTAGATGAGTGAACGTGTGACGAATCACAGGGTCACTGACATGCATAGATGCCCGCACCTAAGTAGGGTATTACACAGATTTCTCCATCAAAATAACTATAAAAGCATAATATGAAGAATAGAAACATAAACGATGGAGAATCGGTAGACACCACGCGTCTTAGATGAGTGAACGTGTGACGAATCATAGGGTCACTGATGTGCATAGCCGCCCGCACCTAAGTAGGGTGTTACACAGATTTCTCCTCGAACACAACAGGAAAACTAATCGGTAAGAAAGATGAATCAAGAACAAAACATGGAAGAACAAGAGTATGAATTGAAAGCCTAGCTTACGAAGCAACTAAGAGAGGATCATACCTTTCTTCTCCTCGTTCTCCCGGCAGCGCTTCGCTAGCGCTCCTCCCTCGCCTCCCACTCCTCCTCCCAACCTCTCGACCCTATCCCTTGGGGTGGTGGTGGTAGTGGAAGTTGTAGAGAATGAATGTGTAGGGGGGGGTCTATTTATAGGCCCCAGAAAACCACTAACCATGGTTAGAAAACCATGGTCTAGACCTTAACCATGGTTTAGCGGCCCATGATTTTGGCCCATGGTTTTAGCCAAAATTTATCCCAAACTTGGAGCTTAAGTTAGAACATTCTAGAGGATTCTAGATTCGCTAATGACGCTTAATTAACACTAATCGTGATTAACTTTCACTAATCGCGATTTAACTTTCGTGGTTTACACTTATCTTTTGTTAACTATTGATTAGTGTTTACTAATGATCATTAGCAGCTTTCAATCGTCATTAATTTCTTTAATCATGTTTAATTAGTCTTAATGACAGTCATTATGGATTAATGACTTCTCTTTCTTCGGAAAATCATAACAATTCGAAACGAAGTCTGATTCACACAAAACAAATTTCGTTGGTTTTCTCTTGACAAGCCGGATCTTATTATATAGGATCCGAGATATGTCAAGTTTAAGGCTTTACATCATATCTATTTTACCTTGTCAGAGGACAAGGGAGCAGGGCGTCCGAAGGTCCGTCGTGGGTGCACCTTCCTCCTCCTTCAGCCACTCCAAAATGTTTCAGTGTTATGCCAACTATCACGTAGTGACACTCTTGACCAGAGACGGGGTCCTCAGGTCTCGAAAAAGTGACCAAATTTGGTGGAGGAGGTAGTGGATCTTATTTTGGGATAGATGGGGCACCCTTATTAACTGAGAGTTTTAGGAGGAATTCGATCTATGTATAGGATATCTATGGAGTCGGCGAGAATCGAGGATGATGGATAATGATCGTGGTGTGAAGAATCAATGAAAATGCTCGATGGCTCGAGTGGAAAAAAGAGAGGAAAAGCAAGGAAAAAGACACATCTAACAAGTTCGAATTCTTGAGGCGGCAGTTGACCATAGGTCAACAAACCAAGCCATGTGATTGGGCAACATCAGCCTAAATCACGACAATATAGCTGGCTTTGTTCGAAATTATTTAATTAAAAACAATAAATGATTTTATTGAGTTTTGGGTATAAAATAAAATTATTTATAATTTTATTTAATATTATACTATGATTTTAATTTATTTGTATGCGCATAAATATATTTGAATTGTATTTTTCTGATCTATTATATGCACTCAAATAAATAGGGATATTTATCATATTTGTATAAGTATATGTATTTCATCTATGTAATTATTTAAACTTATTTTATTTTGTGTTTTGGTTATTGTTTTATTCTATTCTAAATATGTACATATATTATAAATAATATTTATAAATTTATAAATTGTAAAAATAGTACAAAATAAATAAAATGAATATTTTATTCAAGTATATGGTACGATAAGGGTCTAAAACCACACTTTCACATCTTAACTCCAAAAAATATGAAATCTTCATTAAAATAGCTTATTAAATGTTATATACTATTAAAGGTGATTCTTACACATTTGTGTTTTTATTAAGGATATATGAGTATGAGAATTTGAGAATTTGGCTTTTTATTTAGAGCATAAAATAAACCTTGTATATTATTTTGGTGCTAACTCAATTTTTTATTTATTATTTTTATCCACAACTTTCATGTACAAATTTTATTGATTTGATGAATAAATATTAAAGAATAAAATGTTTTCCAAAAGTGTATTATTGATGAATAACAGAATGAAATTTTATTGTGTATTTGGCCCTTATCTCCCCCTACTTTATTCCATGTCGACCAAATGAATTTTTGACTTGGTTTCGGTGTCCAGGGTCATAAAATTCCTTTAATATTTATTCTTTTATTTTATTTCATTTATTCTATAATTTTGGCATTAAAAATAGTATTTTATATACAATAAATAGAATAACTAATGGATGTTAATTCGTACAAATTAATGCTATATATGTGCATTAGCTAGTGTTTTTAAGGCCAAGATGATAGAAAAAAGGTGATAAAATGGAGATTCATCAATCCCCTATACTTGCCTTTGATAGTCTCTAACAAACACTTATGCAAAGAGTGTAAAAATAAAGATAATGAAAACAAAAAGAAAGAAAGTGGATTGAATTGAGTTCTCAAACTTGTCTTCACAAAATCAAAGTTTAGAGCTTAATTCAGTCCTTGGTGTGAGAATGTGTGTGGAACCTGGTCGGGAACCAAATTTAAAACACAACATCCTTCGAGAGTCACAGAAATCGATTCAAACCACCTCAATAGACACGTCAAAACTAGTCTACATCATAGGCAAACCCTTATGACTATGAAGATGACTTGTACGGTGTAAGTGATAGTGGCTCTTCCCAACTAAAATGACGAAAGAACTGACTTCTCCAGTATGGCAACCCAATGATTCACCAATCCAACAACTCTATCCTCGTGGAGCTGGGTATTCCCATATAAGTTCAAGTGTATCCGACTCGAGAGGAGGGGATGAGGAGAAGAATGGACGACAACCAATGTAGCTACCTATCCGAGGATGGATGACCAGTGTAGTCATCCAGCAACAGGCTCACATGATCTCTGACTTTTGAAACTCAAGCTTGCTTATTGACTATTCAACATATATACAGAATTCGACAGGCATTTTATTTTCAATTAAGCATGTCCACTTTTTTGGAGTCTTTCTTTTGCATTCATGATCATATTTTTTTAGTACTACATACAACAACATTTACAAAAGGAGTTTTTCCTCTTGAGCCAGAAGACTATCCCTCTTTTGAAGCATTATTGTAATGCACACTCTCTTATCTTTAGACGTTAACGCCACTTGTCGGGTCAGAGTGCACTTCCCCACCTAGACGAGGACGAATGTTTTCACTCATGTGCGTCTCATACTAGCAAATCCAATCCCCTCACAACTCTAACTGAGTTGAGCTATGTGAAAAGGTGCAATTGTCCAAATTAGGTCACGACCGACAAGAGTCATGCATGTGTCTCAAAAAGTTCTAGTCAGGCAGTTAAGGTGTCTTGATCCCATCCTTCAGTCTCGATGAATTTCTATTAGACATGAAGTACACCAAATTTAGTTCGTATAAGGTTCCAACAAAGCTCCAGTCTTCGACTTTACTCAGATTAGTTCACATGTTCAAACTCAATCCGAAAGTATGTAAATGCTTTTTGAATGCTATGTACAATGCAATGAAAACCTTTTTGTGATGCAATTTTCAATTTTAAACTTTTTTGTATTTGTGAAAAAGGTGTTGCTAAATTTTATGCATTTTTTCAAAAAAAATTAAAAAATTTTGAGATTTTATTAAAACAAAAAGACTTTTGGAACAAAAAGGAAGTATGTTTACATATTTACACATGCATGCCTTCTTATTTTTTTATACAAGAATTGAGGTTTTAAGGATTTACATATTGAATGTTAGTTATTTGTATATATAGTTTGTAAAGAATTTTTTTGAATGATGTATATATTCTCAACCTTTATTGAAAATGATTTTACAAACAATTTTGAATACTATAGCCGAAAATAGTTTTTGCAAGTAGATTTTACAAACAATTACAAACATATGAAAATCTTTTTGCAAAGGTTTTTCAAACCGTATATATAAAATTTTCGAATGTTTCTGCCACCATTTTCAAAACCATTTGCAAATAAGTTTTCAAAAAAATTTATTTCACATTAAGGAAAGTACTTTTTACAAACAAAACATTTTTACAAAGGTTGAAAATATTTTACAAAATATTTTTCAAATAGTTTTCAAAATATTTTTCAAATAGATTTTTAAACGATTTCTCAAACATTTTGCTAAACTTTTACATGATTTGTTAATCAGTATAAACTAAATGAATTTGAGGGATAATAAGCATCTTTTTATTAGTTGGTTTAATGAATTTATCTGTATATATGTATATAGTATTTTAGCCATATTTATTGTGAAAATATGATAGTACAAGTTATTGCAAAAGTACACACAACATATATATAACCCTCCTATACTTAGGTTGAGCTATGTCCTCATAGATTGAAGAGAGAAGAAAATACATAGCTCGTACTAAGTATAAAAGAGCGTATACTACAACGACTAAAGTATAATGAACGAAATAGTGAAAAATCAACCGTCCCCACTATACTTAGGATCAAGTAATCCTATGTGTAGTAGACTGTACACAAGGCAGGGAGGATCGAAGGTGGGAATGAATAACTAAACGATTCGTCCTGTCTCCCCCTATACTTAGGGTAAGATATCCCTAAGTATAGACAGAAATATCAATAAGAGAGGAGACATGTGGTGAGACAAGGAGTCAAAAAGTTACGTCACTCATCCCCTCTATACCTAGGATAAAGCATATCCTAAGTACAAAAGCAATGAATACGGAAGACAAAGAAGAAAATAGGAAATACAATAGAAAATAACAATAGAAAAAAGAAAAAAACTAGCGGAAGAGTTTTTTAGTAACAATATCTGAATCTTTCGATGTTGGAGAGGTTGTGGATGGTTCTTCGTTGCTTGGGCATAGTGGATAACAACCAAGAAAGTGTCATGCTCAGGGAATGGCTTCAGTAATTGGCCATTGATGACGAATGGTTGTGCATTAAGTGATAAACCTAATATCATCATGCTTCTGTCATCATGCACTTTTTTCACTCTGAATGACCCATTCCATTTACTCTTTAATTTGTCCGAGATTATTTTCACCTTTACATCACATAAATACCAACATTTTACCTTCTCCTTGTTTATCAAGGTGTTATCATATGCATAGTGTCGGAATCCTGGGAGCTTGTTCAGATCCTCTTTTCTTTTCGGAACACCTTTTTGTGAATCCAAATTGCAGATGTTGACTTCCCACAATGATTCATGAATCAACTCCATGAGAAGATGTCATGGTTTCCATACATAAGATGGTAGGGCGACATGACCAAGGGAGACATGTAAGCAGTTTTGTACACCTAAAGAACATAGTTCAAGAGTTGGGACTAGTTCTTTCTATCCGGCTTCACAATTTTCTACAAGATCGTCTTGATTTCTCTGGTTGATAATTCAACCATGCTGTTGGTCTGGGAATGATAAGGAGACGCGACTCGATGCTCAATTCCACACTCCATTAATTTCTTGACCTCTTTGTTAATGACATGACTATCCTCGTCTGATATTAGTATATTCAGAATCGAGAACCGTGTTATGATGTTCTCTCTTATAAATCAACAAACTGTATGATGTCTGCAGCTCGAGCAGTTATAGCTTCAACCTAGTGACTAATATATTCAACGGCCAGAAGGATGTACTCATATCCCAGAAAGTTGGGAAAGGGTCCAATGAAATCGATGCCCCAAGCAACGAATACATCTGAGAACTAAATGAACTTCAGGGGCATGGAATCTTTAGCTGTGAGGGTACCTCCCAATCTCTAACAATCAGTGCAATGTTTCACAAATGTTGCAGCATCCTTAAATAATGATGTCCACCGGAAGGCTTACTACAGTATTTTTGATGTCGTTCTGTCTCTAAAGTGGTGTCCACTAGATTCGAGTGAATGACAATACTTGAGATACTATATTGCTCCTCCTAAGTAATACACTGACGCCAAATGCAATCTGCTTCTTCCCTAAATAGAAGTGGGTCTTCCCATTGGTAGAAATGGATGGTGGATGAGAATTATCCCTTCTTGATCTTTATCCAATCTTGCGGAACTACACCGGAGACAAGGTAGTTCACAATATCGGCATACTAAAAGAGCAAATCCATGACCAGAATTAACTCATCATGAAAGGTGTCTGTGATATGTGCACTACTCATTGGAGGTTCTTGTTGTTCATTTCTGGAGTGATAATCTTCTATAACATTATGAATCCCAAGCTTGTCTTTGAGTTCCAAGTCAAACTCCTAGAGGAGAAGCAATCTATCTGATTAGTCTAAGCTTGGCATCCTTCTTCAGATGTAAGTATTGGATAGCAGAGTGGTCAGTGTAGATGGTGACTTTTGATCCAAGAAGATAGAATCTTACCTTCTCATGGGCGAATACCATAGCCATCAATTCTTTCTTTGTGAAAGTTTATTTAACTGAGTTTTATCTAATGTTTTACTGGCATAGTAATGGCATAGGGTACCTTGTCTTTCCTTTGTCCTAAAATAGCGCCAACTACAAAGTTTGGCGCATCCGTCATGATCTCAAAGGGAGAGACTAATCCAATGTCTATAGGATGGAAGCTTGGTTGATTAGCTCCTTTAGTTGATTAAATAAAAGGAGAACTTGCTCCTCAACGTTAAACTCGGTCTCATTGCACAACAACTCTATGATAGGTCGGGCGATGCGGCTGAAATCCTTGATGAATCTCCAGTAGAAGCCCACATGCCCTAGAAATGACCTCACATGTTTGACATTCTAAGGTGGCTCAAGGTTACTGATAACATCCACCTTTGTTGGATCAACTTTTGTGCCATGCTTTAAAATGATGTGACCCAGCATAATTCCTTCAGTAACCATGAAGTGGCTCTTTTCGCAAGATAGCAAATGATTGACTTCACAACATTCCTGAAGTACTCTATCTAGGTCTCAAGATAGGCATCAAAAATGTTACCATAGATTGAAGTCGTCCGTAAACACCTTAAGAAAACTGCCAATCATATCGGTGAAGATAGCAAGCATGCACCTCTAGAATGTGGCAGGGGCATTGCGCAAACCAAAGGGCATTCTTCGAAAAGCATAGGTGCCGAACATGCAAGTGAACATAGTAAATATGATGTGAACATAGGGCAGGATTTATCCTACAGAGATCGGAGACATGCCAACCAAGTGTCTTGTAGTTTTTCTCTAAAACTTCAAGAAGTCATGATTCTTGATCTGGAGTCAGCCTGCTGCTGGTGATGATCGGATACATCTTCTTTGCACCCACAAGAAAAGTGTACTTTAGGTCTGCCGGAAGTTGCCTTATCTCAGGTTCTGATCCGTCCTACTTCTCATTCACTTCAGAAACTGTGCTAGTGGTGGATGATCTGCCATAACTTTAGAGTTACTACTCACCTAAGTGGCTACTTATTCAACTGTCAATGTGCCGAATAGATCTGCAAAGAATTCATCATGTTTCGACTCGCATGAATCTATTGGATTAAAGAGATGTATCAACAAATTTGATTCTGTCCCCTAAGTGACATCGGAGCTTGAGTCAATTGTGCTTTCCTGGTCCCTCTTAGGGGAGAGGATTTTCAAAGCCCATGTGTCTTTCAAAGAGAGCTTTGTATCTCTCATGTCTACAATAAAGTCATAGTCAAGTTCAGGCGGTGTTGCATGACTCTCATCAGATATGACTTTCAGCTCGCATACCATGTCTATGGTAACTCGATGATAGCTCAAACTGAAAGTGATCTTCCCAGACCCATAGTCAATCACAACCTCTACGATTCGCAAGAGTGGTCGTCCAAGGATAATTGGGGTTTGAAGCAATGGAGTAGGGGAGTCGATATCAAGGACTACAAAATCATCTTGGAACAGCATGTAATGCACCTTTACCACAATGTCTTCCAGAAGATCCCAGGGTCACATAATGGATCAATCAACAAATTGAAGGTTCATGCGTGTTTGCTTGAGTGGACCCATCCCAAATTCTTATGATATTGACGAGTGGAAGAGGTTGATGAAAGAGCCACTGTCAAGAAGGGTTCACTCGAAGAATTGGTCAAAAATTTCACATCTATTTAAAGGTGCTCCTTTTTCGTACTTCTTTTGAGGGATGTTGCTATGGATACAATTGTGGCCATATTAAGAACATGCTTTTCAACTTGCTGGTGTCTGTAGTTGGGGATCGGCCGACACTTGTTTGTACACACTTCCTTCATGCCCTTCTTCACAGCGGGCATATATTCCAGGGCTTTTATTTATGGTAACTCATCGTTAAAATGGTAAGAGTATACATAAGTCCAGGATCAAACAATGCACTTTTTCTATTTGCTTTTTTTGGTTTTTTCATTGCATCAGGAAAAGGGAAATCAAAAGCAGTGTTCTTATTTACAACAGAATTCGTGTACACACTATTCTCGACCTTTGGTTTGCATAAAGGTCTAGAGTCTGGAGATGATGGTGTTGCTACTAATGGACACGCAAAAAGTACAGTCGCTGCTCTGTCGGCTGGCTCTGGATTGGCTGCTATTGTTGGCTCCTCCATGGCTTATGCATCTTCACTTCTACTATTGTCATCTTTTTGGTCTTTTATTTTCTTGGATTTCTTTGTTCTTTTTGTTGATAAAGGTGGTGACGACAGACAACTATCGAAGCTTTATTCTTCCATTTAATTGCAGCACACAGAGGCAAGGTCCAACCGCTCTTGAGATTGAAAGCATTAGACAAAGTAAAATAACAAGCATTTGACACTATAGGCACATATGAGACATCACATTCTACATGCTCTTTCCTCTTGAAATTATTGGGATTTGCTTTGACTTGGGTTGGGACATGATTTTTTGTGGTCATCAGGTCGTCTGGCTTCTTGGTCATCTCTGCTAAGCCCTTTATGAGTTTGGTCAAGCAATCAAGGTTAAAGTTCACTGGAACCGCCTCAGAAGATTCAGGGTGCTGACCATGCTGTGGCTGTTGGTGGCGAGGCTGATGCTAAGAACGTTGGTAATGTTGTAGAGGTGGAAGAAGCTAATATTGTTGTTATGGAGGATGAGGGTATTGCTATAGCGGTGCAGCTGCATACTGGTGATACTGTAGGTGTGGACAATATTGCGGTTGCGGATACAGTTGTGATTGTCTCTAATTGTAATATTATGGAGACTGGTGATGCAGGTATGGAAGTTAAGGCTGGGAGATTGTGCAAAGCAACTACCCTGAGGTTGGTGCGGTTGGTGGGTGGTTGGCCGTGGGGTTGTCCAGTGAGACGGGCCAGCTGCGCATTGTTGCTCCAGACACCATTAACTTCTTGTATCGGGAGAGGTGATGGAAATGTTGGATCAGATTCGTCCTTCTTCTCAGTAGAAATCTCTAATGGTGGTGTCACCGATTGACATGAATTGATGGTGCTCACCAGCGGCTCCAACTGCTTAGTGATTTGGTCTAGCTAATCCCATTTCTGCATCTTCTATTCGATCACAATGAGCTTTTCAAGGCCATGTGACCACTTCTCAAAAAATCTGAACTCTAGAAAGATGGCCTCCAACGATATTGAGGTTTTAGCTCTAACGAATTTATGATTCATCACTCTAAAAGTTGATAATAGAGCTATGTTCTCGAGTAAGTAGCCGCATTTTTCCATTTATTTTGCCTTATTCTCATTCATACATCTAGGATTAATATCGACATTTTAGCATGTATATTTGCATCAAATAAAAAGCAACATTTCCCTAGCAATATCACTTATATATACAATATTTATCCTTTTTTTATTTATTTTTCTCAAACTCAGAATTGAATAAAATCAACTCTATATTGCATATATTACTATCATTAATAAAGGAAAAATATCAAGAAATACTAACTTGTAAAATTGACCAATAAAAACCAAACCCTAGTTTGAGACTAAGAACATTAAAACATGAATATCTCTCTCATACAATCTCCTATGGACCCCTACTCACTTTTGAATTAATAAGCGTTCATATTCCTTCCAAATAAGACCAAATTCAAAAGAATCAGAGTTCGTATGTCAAACTTGGGTTTTGGGACCCTATTGTATATAGTACATATTGACCAAACTACCCCTTTAATTTATCTTTTTATTGTTAAATATTAAAAATAAAAAAAGTGTAAGTTTAAATATTTATTTCATGTTTTATCTGATTTTATTTTGATTTTTATCCAAATAAAAATACCAAAAAAAACCTACAAAAGATAAAAATGTGATATTTTATCTGATTGTATATTGTCTTCTTTTGATTTTCATTTCTTTACAAAAGTTGGAGATCTCGTTGAGATAAGCAAATTTCATATTGACCACTTTTTGATTTGATCGTCATTGTTATATCTTTTTTATTTTTCTTTTGATTTAATTTTAAATATTTGTGAGAGCGACACGTGGTGGCTCCTTGAGCCGCCACGTGTAATCTCCATTTTTTATTTTATTATAATTTATTCTTTTAATTATTTTTTATTACATTATTATTTACATATTTATTTTAATTATTTATTAATTACTTTATTTATTTTAATTATTATTATTTATTTTAATTTAATTATTTTATCTTATTTTATTTATTTTCATTTATATTTATTTTTTTGTTTATTATTTTCTATTATTTATTTCCGCCTACATCGTGGTCGCACCCTTGCCTAGCACATGACCAACTCTCCCTCTCTCCTCCTCCTTTCTCTCTGTCCCCCTTCCCTCATGCTCTCTCTCTTCCCCTATGACCCAACTACACCCGCAACTTCTCCAACCTCTTCTTACTCCTCATGCGCACTCCTATCACCTAACCATCTCGTCCTTCCACTATAACTGCTCTGCCTCTCTCTCTTTGACTCAGCCATCTTCTTATACACGACCCCCGCTACCAATTTCTCCAGCGCACCACTCTCATCCCTCTATCCCGCTCGCCTATAAAGACCAAGCACATCCACTCACCCCACGATCTCTACCCATCGCACCTCCCTCACATCCACCTTTAAAGCTTCGCCACCACCCCTCATTGTCGATCATCCGCCAATTAAGGAGAAAAGGCCTCGAGCTCCTAAATCGACCAAAGTGACAGCGAGGTTGAGTTCAAGTTGAGAGAATATTGACAACATCTTAGATGAGATCCAGGAGCGTTTCTCCTCATGCCGCAACTTCCCAACACCGCTATCCAGCTCGACTTCGGCCGGAGACTAGAGCAAGGATTGAGCTCTGCATTGATCTCTTTCTCCCCAAGCCAATTCCCTTCCATATTCTCCAGGTAAATTCTTCTTCTTCTTCTCACTCTTCTTTCCCCTGCTTTCTTCCTCTTCATCTTTCACCTCGACCAACGCTAGCTCTTATCTCCTTTAAATCAAACCAACACCGCTTTCGTAGATTCACCTTGGCCCTTTGAGCCTCTACACCTGAGCGCCCCTTTAACCCTCCGCATCGCACCATGACCACCGCACATCATCGCCCGAAGCTTTGGCATCCTCATTGCATGACCGCTTTGAGCTATCCCCTCACACCATTACTGCTCCTTGGCAGGTATTCTGACAACATCCTCAGATCGACGAAGACCTCTAGTGAGAGGCGAGGCGACCGAGGCTAAGTGATATCAAAGGTCTTTGCGACCTCAACCACCCAAGCCGAGCTCAGCAAGAAAAGTAAGACCACAAATACATCAATGAAGCATGAAAATCAAATGTAGCGGTCTCCGCTATTTATTTAGCCTGGTATAGTAACCAGGGTCGAACATAAGGAGCACGAGCAAAGCCAACGAAGTAGTCGAGAAATCAGAAAAGAAAATGCATCTTTTTGCGATTTTTTATTTGCATTCTTTTATATCTTCTTATAAGAAAAGGAGTAACAAGATAAAAGAAATCAACCTCCAACAAATTTTATTAAGATTAAAAAGGCTAAAAAATTATAAGAAAAAATATTTTTATATTTTTAAAATATGCAAGTGTTTTTGGTGATTTTATAAATATTCTAAGTTTTTTGAGTAAATTTGATACTTTTTTGGAGTAAATTTGATAATTTTTTGATTTAAAACAAATCACACAGGTTATAGGGACCTATTTGTAAATATTCTAAGTTTCCAAATTAAATAATAAAAAACATATAATGTCTAAGGGCAACAATGTAAAAAGCCCATGAAATAATGCACATACTTAATTCAGCACGAATAGGGGCATAAATGCAAATACATTAGACATTTCATTCAAAACAGAACCCTCAAAAAGTCCAAGAAGGAATATGGAAAAACACCACAAGGCACATGATTGTGCACGTGTTTTCAGACTGGGAGGACTAAAGTGCAAATACTAGAAACATTAGGGACAAATATGCAAATAGTTCAAACTATAACTTTATTTAACAATCTAGAAAATAAAGCATAAAAATTACAAGGTAGGAAATGCAATATACCTTCGCAGGCGCGTGCAGAGTGTGTGGGGGGATACATGGTGGCCGCTGAATGTGCGTAGACGTGCGACTTAGATGTGGCAGGTGTAAGATCTGACGCCTCAGGAGCTGTCGAGGACGTGGGGTGCAAATGTCTCAGACGTCAGATCTAACAGCTCGGAAAGCTGTTGCGATTTGCAGCTCGGGTCTGATCTGGTGGTTGATGGCCGATCCGATGTGCAGAAGCGGTCTGGACAAACAGGGCCAAGGGGAGCTTCACCAAATCCTAGGGGGTGATCTTTGGCTCCGATGATCGATCAGGAGACTCAAGAATGATTGTGGAGGTCCTCAGTATCAAATGAATGGGCCAGATGGAGGGGCTGACGGTCGGATGTGCGTGATAGCGAAGGTGGCCTAGAGCTACATCAGCAAGCCCACTGAAGGATGGAACTGGGGCTCCCAGTGCGTGCGAACACCTGTAAAGGAAGCCTTGACTTGTGGTGAATCTTTGGTCAATGGTTATTTGAATGAAAAGGCAAAGAAGTGACATGGGGGCAAGGGTCGATCTCCAGCGTAGGCGATAGAGGAGATCAGATCCTTAATCTCGACATGAGGGACAGGCCTAAGGGAGATCAGGTTGTGGTGCAAGGTGGAGCGTGCGTTGGGGGTTTGATCGGAGCGGATAGATGTGGGTAACGAGGCTCCGATCAGCTGGACGGAGCAGAGAAACGCGCGACGGTGGTGAATGGAAAGATTGAAGTTAAGCAGGAAATGTGAAGGAAATGAGAGGTACCTGAGGTCCTAGGCAAGCTCTAGAGCTTCAGGCGAGGGCGGTCAGTGAGGTAATGGCCTCGACCAAGCTGTGGACGGTCGGGAGGCTAATCGCGGCGGCATACGCTTGCCACGAGGCTGAGCAGCGTGGTTGCTCCTCCAAGCTTCGATCTGAAGGGTTCCCCAGGCAGCTGTCACTTAACCGGAGGTGGTTGGGATGAAGAAAGGTGCAAGGCACGAGTTGCCGCTCCTGGGAGGCAGAGAAGAGGATTTATTGGGTTCCCAGGAGGCTGGAGGAATCGGGCTAGGGCAAGCAACCCTAGGAAGATCCATGCCTTCGTAGGGATCCGCGAGGGTCTAGGATCCAAGGAGAGGCTACGAACGGAGAATCCTAGCGAGGGGATGCATGATATGATTGGGAAAAATAGGAGAAGTGGCTCCGGTGAACAAGATCCGAGTCTAACCCGGGGGGGGGGGAGGAGTCGTTGACCAACGGTCAACAATCCAACCAACCAATGAGAAATTTAGGATGCACAAAATACTTACAAATTCTATAAAAAAAATAATAAATGATTTTAAATCAAATATTGTATAAAATGAAAAATATTTGTTATTTTTCAAACAAATTTTCTGTTATTTTTATTTATTGTTTTGAAAATAACTTAATCTTTATACAGTATAGTGTATTATATACAAGTATAATATACTTATGTACTTTGTATAATTATTTTTATATTTATTTTTACACAAATACCCCAATTTATATATTTTATTTATTTAGAACAAAATTTTTGGAGTTTAAGATAATTTTTATTCTTTTTTTATTATTTATTTATAGGTATACAATAAATAAGGAATAAGACATATATATAGGTATTTTGTACAAGGGAAAGAGGATTTTATTTTAATTTTTATTTTATTATTAGGACTATGTACCAGGAGGTAAAAAGAATATTTTATTTTTATTTTGTCAAAATAATTATCTATTTACATAAATAATATGTAAAATATAGAGTGGGCCCTATCTCTCTCTACTTGTTTTATTTGGCGATCAAGCCAATACTTGACCTTCTCTTGGGTTCTGGTCACTCTGTATTTATTTTAAATACCTCCTTCCTTTTTCTTTTTCTTTACCCTTTTATTTTTGCACAAATACATGCTAATTATGTAATATTAACAAAGGCATGCATAATGCTAACTTATTGTATTTACATCTGCTTACGTGATGGTTTCCCAAGATAATTAGCTAAAATAAAAGAATAAAGAGTAATGATCAGGGATTCAACACCCCCCTATACTTTACCTTTGCTAGTCCCTTAGCAAACACTTGTTTGAAAAAAGAAGTGAAAAGATAAAGAAAAGGAAATGAAGGAGAATCGAGGTTGATTATTAAACTTATCTTCATTAAATTGGAGTATGGAGCTCAGTCAGACCTTTGGATTATTAGTTTGTCAGAACCTTATTTGGATCTAGGTTTAATACTCAACAACCTCTAAGTTCCTCTAATCTATGATCAAGACTCCTCAATAATCCAGATCAGAACAAGTCTACATACACAAACTCTAATGACCATGAATCTTTTCTTGTACTGTGTAAGTGATATGTAGCTCCCCACCTCAAAAATGACAAGGCAACAACCTCCGTCAACAAGGTAACTCTAGTGCCCTAGTCTGACAGCTCTTTCCTCGAGGAGCGGGGTATTCCCTTCTAAGTTCAAGTTCAACCGGCTCAAGAAGAGGGGAAAGAAGAGAATGGACCATGACCAGTGTAGCCATGTATCCCTGGGAGCCCAACCAGTGTAGCTAAGACTCCCTGATGCAAGCTTCATGAGATGAGAATGGGTAACATAAGCTTTGCTTTATTTGTCTATATACACTACGGTGGGTATTTTATTTTCTATCAAACCCACCACTTTTTTGGAGTTTTCTTTCTTTTGCAATTTTTTATGTGCATATGTACAACATATCTACATGGTGCAACATATATACATAAGGACTTTTTCCTCATGAGCCAGTGGACTATCCATCTTTTGAAGCATTATTGCAACCCACAAATCCTATCTTTAGACCTAAACACTACCAGACCAAATTGAGGCACATTTCCTTCCCTAAAATAAGATGAGAGGTTCCTCCTAGAAGTACTACCTTTGTATGCTACCCCAAGCGAATGGAAACTGCCTCATCACCACCTCATCCGTAAAGAGCTATGTGTAAGGTGTTGGTGTAAGTAAAGCCATTTTCTGTGAGAGTCATGTGTGCATTGTTAGATGTTCTATTTAGGTTCATCAAGATGACATGTGATCATAGCCTAGTGGGCTCAAAGAATTAAGTCACCAATGGGCCTGAAGAGTCTCAACCCTAAATCATATATGGTTCCTCTTAGAATTAGGTGGATTAAGGTCTTTACCAATCTCCATTTTCTAATTTAATTCTAGGTCAGTTTAAATGTCAACTATGATTCAGAAAAACTATACAAGTATATATAAAAATCTTTTTATGCAATGTTTTTGAAAAGTGCAAATTTTTTTAAAAATGTTAGAATGTATGCATGGATGCAGAAGTTTTGCAAACTATTTAAAAACATTTATACATTTACAAAATTGTCACAAACATAACATTTTTTACAAATATTTGTACAAAAATAATTTTGATAAATAGCTATGTATGTGCTAGAAGGAATTCTATGTACAAGAAAATTTAAATTTTTTTACGATTTTTAATATTTGATTTTTATCCATTTTATTTATTAACACACTCACATAAAGTACGAGTTATGCTAAAGTGTATATGTATTATATACGACACCCCCCTAAAAATAGCTCGAACGATGTACTCAGAGTGAATCAAGAGCGATGAAGAAGAAGAAGACATAACTCGTTCTTAGTATAGGAAAGTGAAAAGGAATGCTATACTACACATGAAGATGGCTCGTGTTTCCCCCTATACTTAGAATCAAGTAATCCTAAATATAACAGACTGTACATAAAGTAAAACTGAGTAAAAGGATGTACAGAGTTTACCTCTCCTATAATTAGGGTGAAATATCCCTAAGGCAAAGACTACGGCTAGCATCTCTTTCTCTGTGACGTTGTAGTTACGCTGTGTGGCATCCAATGTACAGCTAGCATAGTGAATGGCATACGGCTCTCCATCCACCCTCTGTCCTAGCACACCCCCTACGACGAAATCGGAGGCATCCGTCATGATCTCGAATGGGAGAGACCAATCAGGCGGTTGAAGGACAAGAGCCTCAACAACTAGACTTTTAAGACTCTCGAATGATGCAAGAAACTTATCATCTATAATGAACTCTTTGTCTTTTGTCAGCAAATTAGTCAACGGTCGGGCAATCCTGCTGAAATCATGAATGAATCGTCGGTAAAAACCGACATGCCCTAGAAAAGACCATAACTGTCGCATGTTGGACGGTGGATTGAGTTTCCTGATGATATCCACCTTGGTCGGATCAACCTCTATGCCCTTGTTGGAGATGATATGACCAAGCACTGTCCCTTGAGTCACCATGAAGTGACTCTTCTCTCAGGATAAAACAAGATGAACCTCAAAGCTTCGCTGAAGGACGAGATCTAGGTAGTCAAGACAAGCATCAAACCCATCGCTATAGACCGAAAAGTCATCCATGAAGACCACTAAAACAGTCACCCACAATGTCCAAGAATATGGACAACATGCACCTTTGGAATGTCGTTGGGGCGTTACATAGACGAAAGGGCATCCATCTGAAAGCATAAGTCCCAAACGGACAGGTGAATGTCGTCTTGTCCTGGTCTTCAGGCGTAATGACCACCTGATTGAAAGCTACAGTACCGGTCAAGGAAGCAGTAGTTACTCTTTCCAGCTAGCCTTTCTATAATCTAATCAATAAAAGTCAACAGGAAACGATCCTTCTTGGTGTCCTGATTCAATCGTATGTAGTCCACAAAGACCCTCCAAGGGTAGCTATCTCCTCTCCAGACCTGCTCACAACTATAGTGATGCTCATTTTCTTGGGCACCACATGTAATGAACTAACCCAGTTGGAGTCAGAGATGGGGTAGATAAAATTAGTGCTCCACCATTTCGAAATCAACTTCATGACAATCTCTCGAAGATTCAGGTTCAGCCGTCACTGGAACTCAAGCGATGGCTTAGCATCCTCTTCAAGATAGATATGGTGTGAGCACAGGGCCGGACTTATCCCATGGAGATCAGCTATGCTCCATCCTATTGCCTTGCGGTTCTTTTCAAGAATATCCATCAAACGAGATTCTTGCTCTCCAGTCAAATCTGTTAAGATAATGACTGGGTGCATCTCATGCTCATCTGCAAGGAATCTATACTTCAGCGACTGCAACAAAGGCTTCAGTTCTGGATGACCAGGAGCTGGCAAATCTGGCTTCTGAAATGTCTGAGTGAATGCGACCAAATCTGCGTGTGAGAACTCTCGCTGATAATGAATCTCTAGCAAAGCTAACCCTGTTGGTGTATATGTAATATGTGTCGGCTCAGTCTCCACCCTAACTGTTGGCTCTGTGGGAATCAGACATGGTATTAACTCATCAAATTTGGCTCTGACATAGGGAGCTCCTGCATCTAGCCTCTTGGCTGGAAGACGATTCTAGATGGCGAAGCAGGTGGCACGAGTGAGCACATGGATCTCTACATTATGGTTACTCTTCTTCCTACAGATAGTTATCTTCTCTCTCAAGTTCTACTGCAAGAGGGGGATGTTCTCTAGCGCCTCCTGTAGAGTCAGCTGAATCTGAAATCTATCAATCATCTACTGGCTAAACTCTAACTGTTGATTCTTTTTTGGATTTTCTTTTTTGTTCCCCTTAGCCAAGCAGAGTGCTTGAAGGAAGGGAATGGTTGGGACCTCCTCATAAAGAGGCTCACAATGGGTTCCTGATTCTAAGAAGGAATAGAATCCATACAAGTGTCACCATGCATCACATATGAACTTGAAGATGAAGAACCCTTTCCCTTATTAATGTTTTTGATCTTTTCTGTAAAGTTCATGTGCTAAAAAACTGGAGGAAATACAACTGGAATAGAAGGGGTGGCCTCAGTACCACCTATGACAACAAGAACATCGGTATCAACGCACTTTGGCTTAGCATCTGGATCTCTGGTGGCATCAGTACCACCCTCTGCATCTGAGGACGCGACGGCCTCAGTACCGTCGGCTGGATCAACATTCTTAGTGGCGTCAGCACCACCATCATCATCATCCTGAACGGCATCAGCACTGCTATCCTCCTTGTCTGGCACTCACGCATCCTCGTGGTGTCGTCGCTCATACAAGGCCCCGCTAGCTAGCATCCTTCCGCTACTATGTGTAACAAAGTCAGCATCAAATGTATAGGAAGCAATGTCACCGAATAACTCACTAGGACATGTAACCTCCGTGAATTATACTTGCTTAGATTTTCTTTTAAGGTTGTTCGGGTTTGTCTCGATCTGAGTGGGTATGGTGGCCTTCCCTTTGATAATCTCCCTCATCTCCTGACAGAACTCGTCCATTTCCCGCCTGAATGTGGCCTGCTAATCAGAAAGAAGATGGGCTAAATCATCGAGTGATGGGTTCTCATAGGATGGCCAATGAGAACCGGATGGGTTGCCTCTCTGAAAGTGATGGCTGCTGCTAAGAAGGATGAGGAGGAAACAGAGAGTACTGCTGAGGCTGCTGCTGGTGCTATCTCCACGATTGTCCTTGCTGGTAGGGCTGAGGACCCTGCTGGTAATGACGCTGTTGTGGCTGGTGTGGGAACTTCGGCTGTTGTTGAGGCTGGCCCAACTGTCCACCCTAAGCTAGAGGTTGTTGCTGGGATGAGGCACCTCCAGTCGACCACCA
Organism: Ottelia alismoides; assembly: GCA_037367405.1. Taxonomy (NCBI): domain Eukaryota; kingdom Viridiplantae; phylum Streptophyta; class Magnoliopsida; order Alismatales; family Hydrocharitaceae; genus Ottelia; species Ottelia alismoides. The sequence continues at coordinate 110,408 of JAZKJV010003344.1, read as the reverse complement.
AAATCCGGGATGATCTCGGGGGATCCCGGGTTGCTTTCAGTCATACCAAATCCTGTTGACTTCCATCAACGTCTCCTGCTCAAAGGGGGTGGAGGAAGGACTACCAGGGGCTAGTCGTGCTGGTACACCACCATCTAAGTGTCTTGAGATGGTGGTGGCTGAAGGTACTGATGTTGCGGCTGTTGAAATGGATCCGCCTGAACATGGTGGCATGTCTGTACTGGCCGAAGTGCTGGGTCTAGCTGCTGCTGCAAGGTTCAGCCCGTGACCTGAGATGGGGTTGAGAAGCCGTTTGTGCCACATGGAGACACAAGATTTGAGTCTTCAGGTTACTCAATGTCTATGCCAACTGATCGATCTGCATCATGCCCTAGCACTACTTCTTCTTGATAATCTCAATGCAGTCTAGCTTCTCGCTAATGATGCCCATATCAGCGGCCGAGGACTCTACCTGCGCTACAGTTGCTGAAGAGGTGGATGGACCTGCATCGACCCGTGATATCCTATGATAGGTCACGGCCTTGGGCGGGGCGTCCCCTGAGTGTAGAGGCAGGTCTGGGAAATAACTGTGCAGTTCTCGACCATCTCCTCATATATGGCCCAAACCCAGTCTTCGTATTTGGCGAAGTAGGACCCCCCACAAGAAGCGTTCACAAGCCCTTGCAGCTCCAATGTCAGCCCACAAAAGAAACTTTGTACTAAGTTAGGCTTGGAAATATCATGGTGTGGACACCGGTCAATGAGCTCATGGAAGCGGTCCAATGCCTCATGGAGTTGCTCATTGGGAATCATGGAGAAGTCTTTGATCAAAGCTCTAGCTGCATTCGTCCGATCGAGTGAAAAGTACTTGTTCAAGTACTCGGTCCGGAGTTGTTCCCACAAAGTGTCGTATCTCCCTAAATGTTTCAACCAGTTTGTTGCTCTGTCGACCAGGGAGAAAGGAATGCCATCATCTTGATGGTGTCCTGGTCCTCGTATCTATCGTGGACCGTATTGTACATCATCTCGAACTCTTGAAGAAGCAGATGCGTCTCCTCGGTGGCAAGCCCATGGAACTTGGGCAACAACTGAATCATATGAGGGGGGAGCTTGAATTCTCCCAGGATTGTCGGAAGCTGAATCCAATGATGTGTAATGACACAGCAGGGTTGTACAACTCTCTCATCAGCCTGGCTGGTCGGACTGGCTCCTGTGTCTCCTCTGGATGTCCTCCATCTCCTCCTCCCAGATCTGGTATCTCTCCACCATCTAGTCGGTTCTGCTCTCTGCGGTCAGCTCGCATCTGGGCCATCTCTCTACGCATGTCTACCATGAAAGCCCCCTAGTTTCTGATCTATCTCTCCATCGTCTCTAGGGAAGCTAACATGGTGTTGTTGATGGCACCCTGATCTAAAACATATGTGGTGGTCTGGGGCTATTCATTTGTGCGCTCCTCGCAATTGGCCATCTCTTGGGTCTCTGCAAAGGCAAAAGAAACAAACTCAGGTGCCGTCAAATGAATGAATATCTGCTCCGATATCTGCTCAGGCACCTTGGCACTGGAAGAAGGGTAATTGAGGGGTATCAGGGAGGAAACAAACTTGGGTTTGGAGAGCGGGTCCAGGCTCTCACGAACCAACCTAGATGAATTGGGCAGAGTGCTCAAAAGCGGTGCAATAAATGGCTGCCTAAGGGACCTCTGGCCCATCATCGTGATCTGGAGAAAAGGTGGATAGGATCAGGAAACAAATAAGATCAGCAAACAAACCCTCAATTAACCTACTTAACATTGAGAGCTGATGACCGTAAAGGTTTGGTCGTTTATCTTGTCAATTTTATTTAGGTGAGCATTCAGTCTAGCAGGGTAATTAAGCAAGATGGTAGGAACACGATGCTCTCAGAAGAGTGGCCCAATCCCAAAGCTCGATCATTGCAGCCAATACAAGTTGTGGACCGTTTACCGGCTACCCGATCAACTCGCTCTGTTAAGGATATCGCGACCCGCTTTACAGGAAATCAGAGCGATCCTCACTAGAGAACGACTAACTCTAAGACCAGTAGTATGATGAAAGTTTAAGTATGGCTCTAGCCTATTGTGTGGGTCACTATCTTAAACAAGCAAACCAAACAATGAGGGGATTGCTCCCAAGACAGATTTTTAGGTCAAGTGTCTTTCAGGGTCAGTTTTGTTAAGCACTACCAATTTTATGATTATCACTTTTTTAGGTATTTTTCAACAAGAAAACAAATACCTAATGATTTTTTCGACCTCCCGATTATTTAAGGTCCAAAAAATGGGGGGAGAACTTGAAAAAGCCGATGCGCGATCAAACACGATGATGCATGCAAAGTAAGAGATGCATACCAGGCTCCGGCACTCTACATGCAGGGTGATCCATGCACAAATTAAAAGACAGAAATAAAACTAACCTATATGATGCAAGAAGAAAACGACCTTAGATAAGCAATTTCTAATCGTGAAGAACTGTAGTTAACTGGCTAGAGAGAGGTCAGAGTCCGGTCTCTGATGCTGATCGGTGTCCGCCACAACAGATCATGCATGCGTTGTATACGACCTCTAGAGGCACATGACCTCTCTACTAACCAAGTTAACTTTTTATTAATTTTATTAATTAGGTCCAATTACAATCTATAGGTGCAACAAATAGTTAGGGATTAGGCCTTAATCAGCTACGTCACAATAAAGGAAATTCCTAAACCTAAGGGACAAATTCTTCGAGAATCAAAAGAAAATAAAAGTAAGAAATCAAAACAAGCGGCAACCAAAGTGAGGTCCCCTGAGCACACCGGTGCTCGATGAAACAGACACCGATAAAAGCCAAGTGTCTAAAAATGTCCAAGGTCCATGTATTATTACAATAATAATAGAATATGCTGAAAAGAGACTAACTAATCTATCCTATATAATTGTGCTCCTCCTATCCTCCTGCTCCTCATCGGGCGCGAGTCCTCCAAATAAAAGGCGCAAACTCCGCGGGGGTGATCCCTCGTATAGAAAAAAGAATCAGAAATAAGTTAGAAATAGTTATAACAGATAGAGGATAATAACGAACAGAACTAAAGCAAAAAGAAAAAGAAAGGAAAATTGAAAACCGACTACTAAGCCGTGCTCCCCGGCAATGGCGTTATTCTGGTGAGCGGCGAGGCGATCGAGGCTAAGTGATATCAAAGGTTGTTACTACCTAAACCACCCAAGCCGAGCTCAATAAGAAAAGTAAGACCACAAACAAAGAAATTGAGCACGAAAATTGAATGTAGCAGTCTCCGTTATCTATTTAATCTAGTATAGCAACCAAGGTCGAACACAAGGAGCACGAGCAAAGCCTAAGAAGTCGTCGAGAAATCAGAAAAAAGGCATCTTTTTGTGATTTTTTAATTTGAGTTTTTTTTATATCTTCTAATAAGAAAAAGAGTAACAAGATAAAAGAAATCAACCTCCAACAATTTATATTAAGAATAAAAAGGATAAAAAATATAAATTAAAATATTTCTATATTTTCAAAAAATGCAAGTGTTTTTAGTGATTTTGTGGGATTTTTCATATTTTAATATGATTCTCTAAAAATAAAATAAACACAAAACAGGGGAACATTGTTCAGTCGTGACCTAAAGGCAAAATTGAAATGCTAAAATTGCCTAAAAGGCTGGAGGCCATTTTTATGAAAAAGTTGATAAAAAGACCTAATTACAGACACTGGAATTGCATTTTTTGAATTTTCTAGAATTTTTAAGAATTTTTATAAGATTTTTGTTCTTTTTGTGATTTTTAGGGGGTTTAGACAGATAATGGAACAAAAATGGTACTGAAATTAAAAGAAAATAAAACAAACACACATGATTTTTTATAGAATTTAAAGTTTCTTTTATATTTTATTTGGATTTTATAAAACAAACAGACACATTTTTAGGCGTTTTTTTATTTTTAGAAAATACCAACTAAAACCAAATTGTGTCACAAAAATCACCAAAAATATTGCACAGTAGCAGGAGCTACTGGTAATTTTTAGGAAATTTTTGGCGTAAATTTGATAATTATTTAATTAAAACAAATCACACAGGTTATTGGAACATATTTACAAATACTTTAAGTTTCTAGATTAAACAATAACACACATATAAAGTCTAGGGTCATAAATGCAAAAGGCCAACGAAATAACGCACATGCTTAATTCACCACGCACAAGGGCGTAAATGCAAATACATAAGACATTTCATTTAAAACATAACCTTTAAAATGTCTAGGATAGAATATGCAAAACACCACAGGGCACGTGATCGTGCACGTGTTTTAAGACTGGGAAGACTAAAGTGCAAATACTAGAAACATTAGGGACTAATATGCAAATAGATTAAACTACAACATTATTTAACAAAATAGAAAATATAACATAAAAGGAACAGGGAAGGAAATGCAATATACCCTCGCAGGTGTGCGGAGCGCATAGGGGGACAGGTGGTGGCCGCTGAATTTACGTGGACGTGCGGCTTAGATGTGGCAGGTGTCAGATCTGACGCCTCAGGAGCTGTCGAGGATGTGGGGTGCAGATGCATTAGACATCAGATCTAACAACCCCGAAAGCTGCTGCGGTTGGTGACTCGGATTTGATCTGGAGGTTGACGGTCGATTTGACGTTGCTGAAGCGATCTGGAACAACAGGGCCAAGGTGAGCATTACTAAAGCCTATGGGGGTGATCCTTGGCTCTGATGATCGATCGGGAGGCTCAGGAATGATCGTGGAGGTCCTCCATGTCGAAGAAACGGGCCTGATGGAGGGGCTGATGACTGAATATGCGTGACGGTGAAGGTGACTGGAAACTACTCTGGCGATCCCTCTGAAGGATGGAACTGGGGCTCTCAGCATGTGCGAACACCTGCAAAGGAAGGCTGGACTAGGGGCGAATCTTTTGTCGAGGGTTGTTTGAACGAAAAGCCAATGAAGCGACGTGGGGGTGAGGGTCGACATCCGGTGTAGGTGATAGAGAAGATCATATCCTTAATCTCGAGGTAAAAGACGAGCCTATGGGGGATCAGGTTGCGGTGCATGGTGGAGCATGCGTTGCGGGTTTAATCGGAGCGGATGGATGTGGGTAACGAGGCTCCGACCAGCTGGTCGGAGCAGAGGAACGCGCGACGGTGGTGAATGAAAATATTGAATCTAAGCGGGAAATGTGAAGGAAATGAGAGGTACCTGAGGTCCTATGCAAGCTCTAGAGCTTCAGGAGAGGGTGGTTGGTGAGGTAATGGTCTCGACTAAGTTGTGGAATGCTGGGAGGCTGATCGCAGCGGCGTACGCCATCCACGAAGCTGAGTAGAGTAGTTTCTCCTCCAAGCTTCGATCCGAAGGGTTCCCCAAGCAGTTGTCACTCAACCGGAGGTGGCTAGGGATGAAGGGAGGTGCGAGGCAAGAGCAACCGCTCCTGGGATACAGAGAAGAGGATTTAAAGGGTTCCTAAGAGGCTAGTGGAATCGGGCAAGGGCACGTGACCCTAGGAAGATCCGTGCCTTACTAGGGATACGCGAGGGTCTTGGATCCAAGGAGAGGCCACGGGCTAAGAATCGGGGCGAGGGTATGCATGATCTGATTGGGAAAAATAGGAGAAGCAACTCCGGTGAACAGGATCTGAGTCTGACCTGGGGGGAAGGAGCTGATGACCAACTGTCAACAATCCAACCGACCAATCAGAAAATTAGGATGCACAAAATACTTACAAATTCTATAAAAAAAAGTAATAAATTATTTTAAATCAAAAAGTGTAAAAAATGGAAAATATTTGTTATTTTTCAAACTATTTTTCGGTGATTTTTATTTATTTTTTGAAAAATAACTTAATCTTTATACATTATAGTGCATCATATACATGTATAATATACCTACGTATTTTGTACAATTATTTTTATATTTATATTTTTACACAAATACACCAATTTTATATTTTATTTATTTACAACATAATTTTTGGAGTATAAGAAAATTTTTATTCTATTTTTAGTATTTATTTACAGGTATACAATAAATAAGGAATAAGACATATATACATGTATTTTGTACAAGGGAAATAGGATTTTATTTTTATTTTTATTTTATTATGAGAACTATGTACAAGGAGAAAAAAAGAATATTTTATTTTTATTTTGTCATAAATAATTATATATTTAAATAAATAATATGTAAAATATAGAGTGGGCCCTATCTCTCTCTACTTGTTTTATTTCGCGATCAGGCCAATGCTTGACCTTCTCTTCTGTTCCGGTCACTCTATATTTATTCTAAATAACTCCTTCCTTTCTTTTCTTTATTATTTTATTTCTGCACAAATACATGCTAATTATGTAATATTAACAAATGCATGCATAATGCTAACTTATTGTATTTACATCTATTTGCATGATGCTTTGCCCACATAATTAGCTAAAATAAAAGAATAAAGAGTGATGATCAGGGATTCATCAACCTCCCCAGCAACGTCAAAGCATGACTCCTTGGGTTGCATGCCCCATTTCATTAGCCCTTATCCCCCATGTGAGGAGCACGTGGGGTGGAGAGCTTTTTGAACTTACACCCCTGCTTCCAAGATATTGTGCTAGGAGCTCCAACCTTAGTGACGCCGTCACGCACGCCTCATGTGATAAACGATGATTTTTATGCCTAGGACTTTGGAGTTCCTACAAATCACACCAATGCCTTGCCAACTAGATCACACGCTCCGTACGTGCGTGTGCGGAAACATTGCGAGGAGGCCCTTGGAGGTTCTCGTAATTAAGGAAGCGCCCTTGTGCGCTATTTTTTATTTACTTTTATTTTCCTATTTTGAGTATATACCCATATGTTTGGACATTAATTTGAACATTTACTTAGAATCATTATGTCATTTTAAAAATTGTTCACTATAAAACAATTTATGACCTATCATTATGGATCTTGAATGTATTTTTTTGTGCTGCGAATTATTTAATATTATTATCTTTGATAAAATAGCATACTTTACCCATTGTGTGTTACTTAATTGATATTCAATTATTTGTTACTCAAAATATTCTCTAAAAATCATAATAGGTAGATTTTAGATGTTTTACATTTTGCCCAAAAATTATCTTGTTTGTGTGCATATTGAGGTCACAATAAATGAAATAGTGATTTTTGTCATTGATTTTTAATTCATTCTACACTTAGTATTATAAGGAAATAAAAATTGTTTAGATATCTCTAACATATACCTATCTACGATAAATTAATCTCTAGAAAATATTGACGTTTTGTATTATTAAAATTACTTTTATCAAAATCACATAGTCTGCATATATATATTAATAATTAATATATATTGCATCCAAAATTTCCAAAAAAAAGTACAGTAGCTTAATTTTATCATAATATACCTTCCGGCCAAGTTTGAGGATTTTTGGACGTGGTTCGATCGTAAAATTGAATTTAAGTCCTCAAACTTCGCTAAAATTGCATTTCTCTCATTAATTGCATTTAAAAATAAAAAATGCTTCCTTGTAAATCTAACCTCTGGATAAACTATAAATCAACCTAAGGAGACAGTTGCCTCCTTGAGATCAACCTTGGACTTAACAAGTAAAAAAATAAATTGGCCGCTTGCTTTTAATTAGCACATTAATTACAAGGTTTTTTATTAATCTGAAATTGCCCAACTGCAACAAAAAAAGTAACGTTAATTCCACCTAATTACTAGGGCCTCCAAGAGTTTGTCAAGATGACGTAGTTGCCTGGGAGGCACAACTTACTTTAATTTTTAGAAAATCTAGAATTTATGTTTTCCAGGTCCAATTTTTCTAATTTATATTTCTCTGTTTATTTTTCTGTATTTATTTATTTTGTTCGCTTTATTCATTTTATTTTTTTAGAGTCTTTCTCTATGATCGCCATCTTATTTTCATTTGAGGGAGCTGACGCTATGGAGCGTTTGCTTAGGTGGCCGAACTACTCAGGAGTATTGGAGGCTGGATTTTTCTAGGAAATAAGCCAACTGAAGGATTCACTTAAATTTAAGATCGACTCAAGTTGTGAGAGAGTGAAGAGTCCTGAGGATTTTATTTTTCTTCATTATTTTATTTTGTAAATATTGCACAATTCCAGTGGATTATGTTTTGGAATCTCGTCTTTGTACTCAGACTTCAACATTATTTTGTGTTGTGTTGAGACATGTTTCACTCTCTGTTGAGGGTGGGATCGACGTAAGTGGCGAAATAAGGATAGGCACACGGTAGTTTAATTTCAAATTTGAAAGTGCCATTCGTAGTTCAAGCCACACATCTTAGAAGATTCACATCTTGTAAGATCCTTAACGAGACACACATAGATATGTACTACTTACCCAAATTAAACACAGTTCTTCCCTGCTAATAATATATTATTTAGTTGTGATTTTCACGATCTGCATGCATTTAGTACAAATTAAAAAATTCAGTTTTGCATAATGCTTGGAGAATCCAGAGAGTCACTGTAAGTATACCTTCTTCTAAGCATGCATCATCCTTTCACGTTTGCATTCTGCTTTCCGATTCCTCCTTGTTTTACAAATTAAGATTTAAAAGGAATTTGGGACTGAACGATTAACATGCTTTGTTGTGTTTAGATTAATTTTCAAGAGATAACCTAACTCTAAAATTTGACTGAATTGAGCAGATTGATTAAACAAAATGAGAATAAAAAGATACTTGTTTTACAGATGCATAAAGTCCCAATTATCTGAATTTAATTGCAAGTAAGAGAGAGATGACACTATGATAGTGCGAAAGTTTGAAGATGAAGATGAATTTAATTGCAATTATCTAAGAAGGAATAGAATCCATACAAGTGTCACCATGCATCACATATGAACTTGAAGATGAAGAACCCTTTCCCTTATTAATGTTTTTGATCTTTTCTGTAAAGTTCATGTGCTAAAAAACTGGAGGAAATACAACTGGAATAGAAGGGGTGGCCTCAGTACCACCTATGACAACAAGAACATCGGTATCAACGCACTTTGGCTTAGCATCTGGATCTCTGGTGGCATCAGTACCACCCTCTGCATCTGAGGACGCGACGGCCTCAGTACCGTCGGCTGGATCAACATTCTTAGTGGCGTCAGCACCACCATCATCATCATCCTGAACGGCATCAGCACTGCTATCCTCCTTGTCTGGCACTCATGCATCCTCGTGGTGTCGTCGCTCATACGAGGCCCCGCTAGCTAGCATCCTTCCGCTACTATGTGTAACAAAGTCAGCATCAAATGTATAGGAAGCAATGTCACCGAATAACTCACTAGGACATGTAACCTCCGAGAATTATACTTGCTTAGATTTTCTTTTAAGGTTGTTCGGGTTTGTCTCGATCTGAGTGGGTATGGTGGCCTTCCCTTTGATAATCTCCCTCATCTCCTGACAGAACTCGTCCATTTCCCGCCTGAATGTGGCCTGCTAATCAGAAAGAAGATGGGCTAAATCATCGAGTGATGGGTTCTCATAGGATGGCCAATGAGAACCGGATGGGTTGCCTCTCTGAAAGTGATGGCTGCTGCTAAGAAGGATGAGGAGGAAACAGAGAGTACTGCTGAGGCTGCTGCTGGTGCTATCTCCACGATTGTCCTTGCTGGTAGGGCTGAGGACCCTGCTGGTAATGACGCTGTTGTGGCTGGTGTGGGAACTTCGGCTGTTGTTGAGGCTGGCCCAACTGTCCACCCTAAGCTAGAGGTTGTTGCTGGGATGAGGCACCTCCAGTCGACCACCAAAATCCGGGATGATCTCGGGGGATCCCGGGTTGCTTTCAGTCATACCAAATCCTGTTGACTTCCATCAATGTCTCCTGCTCAAAGGGGGTGGAGGAAGGACTACCAGGGGCTAGTCGTGCTGGTACACCACCATCTAAGTGTCTTGAGATGGTGGTGGCTGAAGGTACTGGTGTTGCGGCTGTTGAAATGGATCCGCCTGAACATGGTGGCATGTCTGTACTGGCCGAAGTGCTGGGTCTAGCTGCTGCTGCAAGGTTCAGCCCGTGACCTGAGATGGGGTTGAGAAGCCGTTTGTGCCACATGGAGACACAAGATTTGAGTCTTCAGGTTACTCAATGTCTATGCCAACTGATCGATCTGCATCATGCCCTAGCACTACTTCTTCTTGATAATCTCAATGCAGTCTAGCTTCTCGCTAATGATGCCCATATCAGCGGCCGAGGACTCTACCTGCGCTACAGTTGCTGAAGAGGTGGATGGACCTGCATCGACCCGTGATATCCTATGATAGGTCACGGCCTTGGGCGGGGCGTCCCCTGAGTGTAGAGGCAGGTCTGGGAAATAACTGTGCAGTTCTCGACCATCTCCTCATATATGGCCCAAACCCAGTCTTCGTATTTGGCGAAGTAGGACCCCCCACAAGAAGCGTTCACAAGCCCTTGCAGCTCCAATGTCAGCCCACAAAAGAAACTTTGTACTAAGTTAGGCTTGGAAATATCATGGTGTGGACACCGGTCAATGAGCTCATGGAAGCGGTCCAATGCCTCATGGAGTTGCTCATTGGGAATCATGGAGAAGTCTTTGATCAAAGCTCTAGCTGCATTCGTCCGATCGAGTGAAAAGTACTTGTTCAAGTACTCGGTCCGGAGTTGTTCCCACAAAGTGTCGTATCTCCCTAAATGTTTCAACCAGTTTGTTGCTCTGTCGACCAGGGAGAAAGGAATGCCATCATCTTGATGGTGTCCTGGTCCTCGTATCTATCGTGGACCGTATTGTACATCATCTCGAACTCTTGAAGAAGCAGATGCGTCTCCTCGGTGGCAAGCCCATGGAACTTGGGCAACAACTGAATCATATGAGGGGGGAGCTTGAATTCTCCCAGGATTGTCGGAAGCTGAATCCAATGATGTGTAATGACACAGCAGGGTTGTACAACTCTCTCATCAGCCTGGCTGGTCGGACTGGCTCCTGTGTCTCCTCTGGATGTCCTCCATCTCCTCCTCCCAGATCTGGTATCTCTCCACCATCTAGTCGGTTCTGCTCTCTGCGGTCAGCTCGCATCTGGGCCATCTCTCTACGCATGTCTACCATGAAAGCCCCCTAGTTTCTGATCTATCTCTCCATCGTCTCTAGGGAAGCTAACATGGTGTTGTTGATGGCACCCTGATCTAAAACATATGTGGTGGTCTGGGGCTATTCATTTGTGCGCTCCTCGCAATTGGCCATCTCTTGGGTCTCTGCAAAGGCAAAAGAAACAAACTCAGGTGCCGTCAAATGAATGAATATCTGCTCCGATATCTGCTCAGGCACCTTGGCACTGGAAGAAGGGTAATTGAGGGGTATCAGGGAGGAAACAAACTTGGGTTTGGAGAGCGGGTCCAGGCTCTCACGAACCAACCTAGATGAATTGGGCAGAGTGCTCAAAAGCGGTGCAATAAATGGCTGCCTAAGGGACCTCTGGCCCATCATCGTGATCTGGAGAAAAGGTGGATAGGATCAGGAAACAAATAAGATCAGCAAACAAACCCTCAATTAACCTACTTAACATTGAGAGCTGATGACCGTAAAGGTTCGGTCGTTTATCTTGTCAATTTTATTTAGGTGAGCATTCAGTCTAGCAGGGTAATTAAGCAAGATGGTAGGAACACGATGCTCTCAGAAGAGTGGCCCAATCCCAAAGCTCGATCATTGCAGCCAATACAAGTTGTGGACCGTTTACCGGCTACCCGATCAACTCGCTCTGTTAAGGATATCGCGACCCGCTTTACAGGAAATCAGAGCGATCCTCACTAGAGAACGACTAACTCTAAGACCAGTAGTATGATGAAAGTTTAAGTATGGCTCTAGCCTATTGTGTGGGTCACTATCTTAAACAAGCAAACCAAACAATGAGGGGATTGCTCCCAAGACAGATTTTTAGGTCAAGTGTCTTTCAGGGTCAGTTTTGTTAAGCACTACCAATTTTATGATTATCACTTTTTTAGGTATTTTTCAACAAGAAAACAAATACCTAATGATTTTTTCGACCTCCCGATTATTTAAGGTCCAAAAAATGGGGGGAGAACTTGAAAAAGCCGATGCGCGATCAAACACGATGATGCATGCAAAGTAAGAGATGCATACCAGGCTCCGGCACTCTACATGCAGGGTGATCCATGCACAAATTAAAAGACAGAAATAAAACTAACCTATATGATGCAAGAAGAAAACGACCTTAGATAAGCAATTTCTAATCGTGAAGAACTGTAGTTAACTGGCTAGAGAGAGGTCAGAGTCCGGTCTCTGATGCTGATCGGTGTCCGCCACAACAGATCATGCATGCGTTGTATACGACCTCTAGAGGCACATGACCTCTCTACTAACCAAGTTAACTTTTTATTAATTTTATTAATTAGGTCCAATTACAATCTATAGGTGCAACAAATAGTTAGGGATTAGGCCTTAATCAGCTACGTCACAATAAAGGAAATTCCTAAACCTAAGGGACAAATTCTTCGAGAATCAAAAGAAAATAAAAGTAAGAAATCAAAACAAGCGGCAACCAAAGTGAGGTCCCCTGAGCACACCGGTGCTCGATGAAACAGACACCGATAAAAGCCAAGTGTCTAAAAATGTCCAAGGTCCATGTATTATTACAATAATAATAGAATATGCTGAAAAGAGACTAACTAATCTATCCTATATAATTGTGCTCCTCCTATCCTCCTGCTCCTCATCGGGCGCGAGTCCTCCAAATAAAAGGCGCAAACTCCGCGGGGGTGATCCCTCGTATAGAAAAAAGAATCAGAAATAAGTTAGAAATAGTTATAACAGATAGAGGATAATAACGAACAGAACTAAAGCAAAAAGAAAAAGAAAGGAAAATTGAAAACCGACTACTAAGCCGTGCTCCCCGGCAATGGCGTTATTCTGGTGAGCGGCGAGGCGATCGAGGCTAAGTGATATCAAAGGTTGTTACTACCTAAACCACCCAAGCCGAGCTCAATAAGAAAAGTAAGACCACAAACAAAGAAATTGAGCACGAAAATTGAATGTAGCAGTCTCCGTTATCTATTTAATCTAGTATAGCAACCAAGGTCGAACACAAGGAGCACGAGCAAAGCCTAAGAAGTCGTCGAGAAATCAGAAAAAAGGCATCTTTTTGTGATTTTTTAATTTGAGTTTTTTTTATATCTTCTAATAAGAAAAAGAGTAACAAGATAAAAGAAATCAACCTCCAACAATTTATATTAAGAATAAAAAGGATAAAAAATATAAATTAAAATATTTCTATATTTTCAAAAAATGCAAGTGTTTTTAGTGATTTTGTGGGATTTTTCATATTTTAATATGATTCTCTAAAAATAAAATAAACACAAAACAGGGGAACATTGTTCAGTCGTGACCTAAAGGCAAAATTGAAATGCTAAAATTGCCTAAAAGGCTGGAGGCCATTTTTATGAAAAAGTTGATAAAAAGACCTAATTACAGACACTGGAATTGCATTTTTTGAATTTTCTAGAATTTTTAAGAATTTTTATAAGATTTTTGTTCTTTTTGTGATTTTTAGGGGGTTTAGACAGATAATGGAACAAAAATGGTACTGAAATTAAAAGAAAATAAAACAAACACACATGATTTTTTATAGAATTTAAAGTTTCTTTTATATTTTATTTGGATTTTATAAAACAAACAGACACATTTTTAGGCGTTTTTTTATTTTTAGAAAATACCAACTAAAACCAAATTGTGTCACAAAAATCACCAAAAATATTGCACAGTAGCAGGAGCTACTGGTAATTTTTAGGAAATTTTTGGCGTAAATTTGATAATTATTTAATTAAAACAAATCACACAGGTTATTGGAACATATTTACAAATACTTTAAGTTTCTAGATTAAACAATAACACACATATAAAGTCTAGGGTCATAAATGCAAAAGGCCAACGAAATAACGCACATGCTTAATTCACCACGCACAAGGGCGTAAATGCAAATACATAAGACATTTCATTTAAAACATAACCTTTAAAAAGTCTAGGATAGAATATGCAAAACACCACAGGGCACGTGATCGTGCACGTGTTTTAAGACTGGGAAGACTAAAGTGCAAATACTAGAAACATTAGGGACTAATATGCAAATAGATTAAACTACAACATTATTTAACAAAATAGAAAATATAACATAAAAGGAACAGGGAAGGAAATGCAATATACCCTCGCAGGTGTGCGGAGCGCATAGGGGGACAGGTGGTGGCCGCTGAATTTACGTGGACGTGCGGCTTAGATGTGGCAGGTGTCAGATCTGACGCCTCAGGAGCTGTCGAGGATGTGGGGTGCAGATGCATTAGACATCAGATCTAACAACCCCGAAAGCTGCTGCGGTTGGTGACTCGGATTTGATCTGGAGGTTGACGGTCGATTTGACGTTGCTGAAGCGATCTGGAACAACAGGGCCAAGGTGAGCATTACCAAAGCCTATGGGGGTGATCCTTGGCTCTGATGATCGATCGGGAGGCTCAGGAATGATCGTGGAGGTCCTCCATGTCGAAGAAACGGGCCTGATGGAGGGGCTGATGACTGAATATGCGTGACGGTGAAGGTGACTGGAAACTACTCTGGCGATCCCTCTGAAGGATGGAACTGGGGCTCCCAGCATGTGCGAACACCTGCAAAGGAAGGCTGGACTAGGGGCGAATCTTTTGTCGAGGGTTGTTTGAACGAAAAGCCAATGAAGCGACGTGGGGGTGAGGGTCGACATCCGGTGTAGGTGATAGAGAAGATCATATCCTTAATCTCGAGGTAAAAGACGAGCCTATGGGGGATCAGGTTGCGGTGCATGGTGGAGCGTGCGTTGCGGGTTTAATCGGAGCGGATGGATGTGGGTAACGAGGCTCCGACCAGCTGGTCGGAGCAGAGGAACGCGCGACGGTGGTGAATGAAAATATTGAATCTAAGCGGGAAATGTGAAGGAAATGAGAGGTACCTGAGGTCCTATGCAAGCTCTAGAGCTTCAGGAGAGGGTGGTTGGTGAGGTAATGGTCTCGACTAAGTTGTGGAATGCTGGGAGGCTGATCGCAGCGGCGTACGCCATCCACGAAGCTGAGTAGAGTAGTTTCTCCTCCAAGCTTCGATCCGAAGGGTTCCCCAAGCAGTTGTCACTCAACCGGAGGTGGCTAGGGATGAAGGGAGGTGCGAGGCAAGAGCAACCGCTCCTGGGATACAGAGAAGAGGATTTAAAGGGTTCCTAAGAGGCTAGTGGAATCGGGCAAGGGCACGTGACCCTAGGAAGATCCGTGCCTTACTAGGGATACGCGAGGGTCTTGGATCCAAGGAGAGGCCACGGGCTAAGAATCGGGGCGAGGGTATGCATGATCTGATTGGGAAAAATAGGAGAAGCAACTCCGGTGAACATGATCTGAGTCTGACCTGGGGGGAAGGAGCTGATGACCAACTGTCAACAATCCAACCGACCAATCAGAAAATTAGGATGCACAAAATACTTACAAATTCTATAAAAAAAAGTAATAAATTATTTTAAATCAAAAAGTGTAAAAAATGGAAAATATTTGTTATTTTTCAAACTATTTTTCGGTGATTTTTATTTATTTTTTGAAAAATAACTTAATCTTTATACATTATAGTGCATCATATACATGTATAATATACCTACGTATTTTGTACAATTATTTTTATATTTATATTTTTACACAAATACACCAATTTTATATTTTATTTATTTACAACATAATTTTTGGAGTATAAGAAAATTTTTATTCTATTTTTAGTATTTATTTACAGGTATACAATAAATAAGGAATAAGACATATATACATGTATTTTGTACAAGGGAAAGAGGATTTTATTTTTATTTTTATTTTATTATGAGAACTATGTACAAGGAGAAAAAAAGAATATTTTATTTTTATTTTGTCATAAATAATTATATATTTAAATAAATAATATGTAAAATATAGAGTGGGCCCTATCTCTCTCTACTTGTTTTATTTCGCGATCAGGCCAATGCTTGACCTTCTCTTCTGTTCCGGTCACTCTATATTTATTCTAAATAACTCCTTCCTTTCTTTTCTTTATTATTTTATTTCTGCACAAATACATGCTAATTATGTAATATTAACAAATGCATGCATAATGCTAACTTATTGTATTTACATCTATTTGCATGATGCTTTGCCCACATAATTAGCTAAAATAAAAGAATAAAGAGTGATGATCAGGGATTCATCAACCTCCCCAGCAACGTCAAAGCATGACTCCTTGGGTTGCATGCCCCATTTCATTAGCCCTTATCCCCCATGTGAGGAGCACGTGGGGTGGAGAGCTTTTTGAACTTACACCCCTGCTTCCAAGATATTGTGCTAGGAGCTCCAACCTTAGTGACGCCGTCACGCACGCCTCATGTGATAAACGATGATTTTTATGCCTAGGACTTTGGAGTTCCTACAAATCACACCAATGCCTTGCCAACTAGATCACACGCTCCGTACGTGCGTGTGCGAAAACATTGCGAGGAGGCCCTTGGAGGTTCTCGTAATTAAGGAAGCGCCCTTGTGCGCTATTTTTTATTTACTTTTATTTTCCTATTTTGAGTATATACCCATATGTTTGGACATTAATTTGAACATTTACTTAGAATCATTATGTCATTTTAAAAATTGTTCACTATAAAACAATTTATGACCTATCATTATGGATCTTGAATGTATTTTTTTGTGCTGCGAATTATTTAATATTATTATCTTTGATAAAATAGCATACTTTACCCATTGTGTGTTACTTAATTGATATTCAATTATTTGTTACTCAAAATATTCTCTAAAAATCATAATAGGTAGATTTTAGATGTTTTACATTTTGCCCAAAAATTATCTTGTTTGTGTGCATATTGAGGTCACAATAAATGAAATAGTGATTTTTGTCATTGATTTTTAATTCATTCTACACTTAGTATTATAAGGAAATAAAAATTGTTTAGATATCTCTAACATATACCTATCTACGATAAATTAATCTCTAGAAAATATTGACGTTTTGTATTATTAAAATTACTTTTATCAAAATCACATAGTCTGCATATATATATTAATAATTAATATATATTGCATCCAAAATTTCCAAAAAAAAGTACAGTAGCTTAATTTTATCATAATATACCTTCCGGCCAAGTTTGAGGATTTTTGGACGTGGTTCGATCGTAAAATTGAATTTAAGTCCTCAAACTTCGCTAAAATTGCATTTCTCTCATTAATTGCATTTAAAAATAAAAAATGCTTCCTTGTAAATCTAACCTCTGGATAAACTATAAATCAACCTAAGGAGACAGTTGCCTCCTTGAGATCAACCTTGGACTTAACAAGTAAAAAAATAAATTGGCCGCTTGCTTTTAATTAGCACATTAATTACAAGGTTTTTTATTAATCTGAAATTGCCCAACTGCAACAAAAAAAGTAACGTTAATTCCACCTAATTACTAGGGCCTCCAAGAGTTTGTCAAGATGACGTAGTTGCCTGGGAGGCACAACTTACTTTAATTTTTAGAAAATCTAGAATTTATGTTTTCCAGGTCCAATTTTTCTAATTTATATTTCTCTGTTTATTTTTCTGTATTTATTTATTTTGTTCGCTTTATTCATTTTATTTTTTTAGAGTCTTTCTCTATGATCGCCATCTTATTTTCATTTGAGGGAGCTGACGCTATGGAGCGTTTGCTTAGGTGGCCGAACTACTCAGGAGTATTGGAGGCTGGATTTTTCTAGGAAATAAGCCAACTGAAGGATTCACTTAAATTTAAGATCGACTCAAGTCGTGAGAGAGTGAAGAGTCCTGAGGATTTTATTTTTCTTCATTATTTTATTTTGTAAATATTGCACAATTCCAGTGGATTATGTTTTGGAATCTCGTCTTTGTACTCAGACTTCAACATTATTTTGTGTTGTGTTGAGACATGTTTCACTCTCTGTTGAGGGTGGGATCGACGTAAGTGGCGAAATAAGGATAGGCACACGGTAGTTTAATTTCAAATTTGAAAGTGCCATTCGTAGTTCAAGCCACACATCTTAGAAGATTCACATCTTGTAAGATCCTTAACGAGACGCACATAGATATGTACTACTTACCCAAATTAAACACAGTTCTTCCCTGCTAATAATATATTATTTAGTTGTGATTTTCACGATCTGCATGCATTTAGTACAAATTAAAAAATTCAGTTTTGCATAATGCTTGGAGAATCCAGAGAGTCACTGTAAGTATACCTTCTTCTAAGCATGCATCATCCTTTCACGTTTGCATTCTGCTTTCCGATTCCTCCTTGTTTTACAATTTAAGATTTAAAAGGAATTTGGGACTGAACGATTAACATGCTTTGTTGTGTTTAGATTAATTTTCAAGAGATAACCTAACTCTAAAATTTGACTGAATTGAGCAGATTGATTAAACAAAATTAGAATAAAAAGATACTTGTTTTACAGATGCATAAAGTCCCAATTATCTGAATTTAATTGCAAGTAAGAGAGAGATGACACTATGATAGTGCGAAAGTTTGCATTTACCATAGACTAAAACTGACAAAATAATTCAGCCGAATCTTTATGGCCCTCACGCGTGCAGTTGGTGAATTTGGGATTTTTGCATTGCAATTGTATTATGTGAGTATTCTCTGCACATTCAAGTGCACCGTAGAACTAGTGCCTCATTGAATATCATGTTCTAATTGGCTCTGTTGTTATCGAAGATGGTTGATTGGGGGGATATTTACTTGGACTTCATGAATATATCGCTGAACTCTCAAAGAATTACATCTTCAAAGGTCCAGTCACAACTTGGACCAACCTAGACTCTTGACCTTCTTGAGTTCAGAATCTCTCATCTCAGGATGGTCGATCACAAACTATTCGCTTTCTCTCCTCTCACCATACCGAGTAAGACCTTCGCCACGTGATAACTCTAGTTTTGGGAGTGATAATTAAGGGATCGATGTAAGAAGAATCGCTCGGAATCCAAAACCCAAGTTAGTCGAACAAAATCCAGATAAAATAGGAGATATGAAAAGAATGAAGTAAGAAGAGTCGGTTTCTCTCCTAGTTTAACCTTTAAAACTAATTTTTATGCAGGTAAGTTCCCCTAGGTCAAACTCGATGAGGCAGCATAACTGTATTACGGCTTTCAAGAAAAAAAGGAATTTCTGGATTTTATTATCTTCTGGAAAAATACAACAAAAGACTTCAAACAAGCACGGTTTTACAAAAATCAAATTGATAAAAAATGCGATAAAAACCAGCGAAAAATAACAAGAAATGTCGCTAGAGTAGTTTTATAACTACCCTTGGAAATTTGATGAAAAATACAACATAAATAAGTTCCAAAATACCCTATAGTTCAGGGGTATAAGTGCAAGAAAAGAAACTTAATTAATTACAAAATGGTCCCTAGCAGGGACTAAATTGAAAGAAAAATAAAAGTTCTTGCACTTAGGTCCCTAATGGGGACCTAAACACAAAATATGGAACTTTCTGGAGCATGATAATATTCTATGGAGTTGTAGAGGCTTCTATGTAATTGTTCTACCACTTCGCTCATCAATGGTTGTGATTAGAAGAAGAGGGCATGGTCAGGGTCGTTGGATCTGGACACATGGTGTAGGGCTGTAGCTCGGATGTTCTTGAGCATTCTTCCCCAATCAAGGAGCAGTGTCGACGCTTCTTCAGTTTGTTCTCTTTCTCTGGTGATGTGCGACGAAGGTATGGCCGAAAGGGAAGCATCTTCCCCTTCGAGCTCGTCTACTACGAGACGGAAAGTGGCGGAGATATCTGATGGAGAAGCGTCAATGTTGAAGATGCTCTCCAGCTAGGGTTTAAAGATTATGCAACAACTTGTTTGCTTGATGGCGATGAAGAACACATGCTCCAGATGAAGATTTGATGATACCTAACGCTCCAAAAGTTTCTATCATCCTGCAAATGAAAGATCTATTGCCGATTCGAGGTGAATCTACCAAAGGTTTAGGAATTCTTGTAGTTTAGATAATATGTTCTAGGAAGATGGATTTCAGAATGAAAGTTGATCGAATTTGATTCAAATTGGAAATAAATTTCGATGTGAATCAAGAGAATGATGATTGATGAGTCTAATTACTTGATTCGTAATGATAATTGGGCGGCGAAATCGATGACATCTAAAGATGGAATGTGGCGGTGCTTTTTCTCGTAACTCGACAAGCCCATTCACTCTCGCACTGTCGATTCCCTCTACCTACTACTTGACTCAAATAGGCGCTCAGCCCCTGACAAAAAAAAGGTTCCTTCCGTCGTAGCGAAGAATGGAGAATGACCTGGTGCTTTGAGGTTATATGAACCTCTGCTGGTTGCTCTACGGTCGGTCTTTACCGGAGCTGAATGTCATGATGGTGGCGATGTAAGATGGTTTTCCACCCTGGAACTCTCCTCCTATGGTCCACCTTCCACATAAGAGTGGCCTTGGGTGCTGTCACCACCAACGTTGGCCGGAATCACGAGAGGAAGTTGGTGTCAGGGTCACGTGGTCTGAAACATTAGTTAGGAGAAAGTTAGTTTGTTAATGGAGACTTAAGGGCCTTTATAGAGCAATTGGAATGCAGTTATATGTGAACTGACGACCGGCATGGATTAGGGTAATTAGGATATGAAGTTGGAGGGTTTGGATTGAAGCTAGGAGGAGGAAGGAGCAGGATTCATAATAGTTTACTACTCCCACTGCATGGAAGACATCTGGCTTTTGTACACATCTAGCATATACCGTCTTCTCGGAACTGATGCACAAGGGCAATCAGTTTTAGCATTCACATCCTCAACTCTTCGAGGTGTTATCCCTTTAGATAGGTCAGTACCATATCTCGAGGGAAAGAAGCTTATCTTGGAAATTTCTAGAAAATGGAAATGCCCAAGGTGTACTACTAATGTGATGGTCCCAATACCCTCTTTTCGTTGCTTCTGAAAAACTTCAGAACTAAGATCTAAGAGGTATTATTGAGATCATATCTCAAGATATGGAACAACCAGCCTATAAAACACTTATTATTATTATTATCCTTATATCATTACAAATGATTAGGATATTATCTACATTTTGCACGGTGAACACAATGGCACACCTACTAACCTTCACATTGTTCATCAAGATACTATTTGATATCATAACATTTACGAAATCATCAGATCCAATGTTCCAACTACAAGAAGCTTATTTGAGTCCATAGATGGAGTTTCTTTAGCTTGCACACCTTACTTTCCTCAACCATGAAGCCCTGGGACTACTTCATGTGAATATCCCCAAAGAGGTATTCATGGAGGAATGTAATCTTGACTTTCATCTTGAAGATGTCATAGTCAAGTTGTGTAGCTATAGTCAGCAATATTTTGATGTGTTCAAGCATGGTCACTGAAGAGCAAGTCTTATCGCAAGCGATGTCTTCTCTTCGGTGTGCAGCTCATGGCTACGAACCGTGCTTTGAAGGTCTCTACCTTCTCATCCGGTTCCCTCATTCTTTTGAAGATCCATTACACCTTAATGGGTCATACCCATATAGGTGGATCCTCGAGGGTCCAAATACAACACTTGTATATGAAGTCTACACTAGACTTTATTGCTAAAATCCATCTTTCCATGTCATGATCTTTAGAAGCTTCATCATATGAAATTAGATCATTGTCAGATTCAACTGACACATGGAATCCATCTTAAAACTTATTTGAAGAGGTATTAAAGTTTCATCTTTAATTGTCCTTTTAGTTTCCGATTTCAGGAGCCTCATTATCATCTCAAGATTAAATGAGTTCCTTTACTTCATTTTCATCTTGATTCTAAAGAGAGTCATCCTATAAGAATCATATTCTCAAAGATGAGATTTTTTTAGAATCTCAATGTCATAACGTAGGTATCCAATACCATCCTTTATTTTCCTAATGTAGTAGCACTCTCAGGTGCTAAATTCCATCTTACTTGCCTGGAACCTCATTAAGGATATATATTGTAGTCTCTACTATATATATACCTTGGAAACTAAGAGGTAGTTATGATAAGATTCATCATTGATCATATTATGTCACACATGATCCAATTGTATCTCTCTATAACTCTTATTGAGTTTAAGTTTATTAGGAGGGGTGAGATAGAAATGATATTCATATCTCTATAAGGTATTCTATGAATTTATCTAATAGGTACTGACTACCTAGATTATATCAATTTCATTTAATCTTCCTTCAAACTTTGGTTTGAAAACAGAATTGTGAAATCTATGAACATTTCAAAGGTTTCTAAGTGAAGAGAAGAAATCTCATATCACAAATAATCATCAATAGATATCACATATCCATAATGTTTATTATGATATAGATGATTCGCATACATCAATATGCATGAGATCTTGAATACCTTGACATCATACACCATTCCAAGGAAGGGTGTATTGGTCATTTTTACTTTTGAATACAATATTCACAAGTATGTAAGATTTGAACCTTTAGACAATCTAAAGTTTAATATCTCACTAGTCTATTGATCACATCAGCAGACAAATGTCCAAGGCTTGATGCCTGATCATTGTCAAATGATCTTCATTCTCCTATTGATCTTTTAAGGTTTAATTTCACTATAAGAAATGTTAATGAACCATTCATTAATTTTTTAATTTAGTAGAGTCCACTAGATGTTAGATTACTATCCGAAATATATCAATCATAACTCTTTATGATAGGTTTATTCCAGAATTTATGTTTATTTTCAACATTTAGAAATAAACAATGAGTGTATTCTAATATTTAGGTCATAGAGACATACTCTAAGACTAAGGTCTCTCCCATTGAAATTATGAAGTCTATCAATCTAGTGGAAATTGTTGCAACAATTGCATCAATTCCAACATGGATGACCATTAAACCTGAAGATCAAATTTCTAATATTCTAATACATATGCAACAAATTGCTAGTGTCTTTAAAAGATTGAGATACAATTATTGGACTTTATCTTATCAAATAAGTAAGACAATTTTAATGATTATATGTAGATTATTCTGATGTACTATCTAATTTCTTCTCTAAGAATTCTAGATAGATTTGATAGTCATACTATCAACACATCAACTTATTGCAGTATTGGAATTCATCCAACTCTTTGGATGTCATATGGAAGTCATAGAAGTGCAGCCAACTATTTGACTATACTTCTCACTTGGGTCCAACCCATGCTTCCACTGTGCTCCCTTTATCTATAAGCAACCATTGCTCAAGACAATGGATCTCTTATGTCGAAATAAAAAAAAATCAATATAAGAGTATTTCAACTTTTTTACATGAGTTTTATTCAATTCAAACAATATAAATAATATGAAGCATCATGAATGACCGGAGTACAGACAGTAGAATGAGGACACTCATCATATCTACATCCATCTAAACTCTTAAAACATTGGTTCAGGTAGGTACTCAAACAATTATAGAGCCACCATTCTACATGAAGCAGAGAACCACATCATTCATGATTAAATGTCAACAGCACATATGTACGCCATAACATCTTCTTATATTTTATAAGGATTAATTGTCAATTGCGATTATCATCAACATGTCACTTCCAAAGTACATTCGGTGAGAGATCAAGACTACAGAGTCATACAAACCCTAAGGTAGTAGTCCTATTGTCTATTTAACTGTCATTCCTCATTATTATGAGGAATATTGCACATTGCAACCACATACATTATGTGTACAACTGCAAGTACAACATCTTGATCATGGATCCAATCCATGATATTTTACTGGTTATATTGAGTATAGTATTGCGTGGGTTTAATGAAGATTTATTTGAAATAAGGAATTTGCATAAATATATATACACACATTTTGCTTTGATTTATGAATTTTTATATCATAGTTATCTTGCCTTGTCAACACTGAAAGTTCATTGCCTTAATCACTTCCAATGTAAGAGATATACTTACCATTATATCTCAAGCAAGATCTGGGATCTCCTTCCTTATCTTTGTTAGATCCCAATAATATGAGAATCTGCAACTCCAATAAAAGGAAGCAGGAACACATTCCGCCTTGCAAGTCCAACTTGCATTTCCCAATTTGGTCTTTAATACGCGGTCCCACCACCCCTAAGGTGATGTTGACCTGTCATTAATTGAACCAACCGTCAACAGGAATAATACTCGTTATGCGCAATCCAATATTGGCCCAATAATATGAGGATCCGATATTGGGGTCACTACGCATACGGCCTTACTCTTTCGAGAAGCAAAGAGCCCATCCAGATGCACTTACATACATGAGTTGTCACTCCGGACATGTGTCTCCTACATACAATCCCTGGTGATGGAACCCTTTGCCTTGACGGGAGACCATGAATGTCACTTACTTGATCCTCCATATCATATTCAAATTCTTATTAAATATCATGAATCATATTCACATAATTAATTCTTCCATGGGAATTACACATCTATTCATAATAGAGTGTTTTAATTGGATATAATTAATTCAATCTCATTAAATCAATTATCAATCCAATTCAATCAACAAACTTGATTGGTTTTACTTGAATATATATATGGTATTATCTCAAAGTATGTATTAATTCGAATTTTAATAATTATAAAAATACACCTTGATTTCATCAGCACTATCGAGTCCCTAACCGCTGTCATGGCCAGTACCAGCGGGAGTGGGACAGACCGCAACCGGTGCGACCCGCTACCCCAATGCTCCCCGACTAGACACCATATCCACCTCATGAAAGGATAATGCCAAATAGGTCAATGTGTACTTGAGATGATCATCGGTTCTTCAACCAAAATTTTACCATATAGTAATAATCAAAATATTTTTTATTATAAGGAAATTTGGTAGACAAATTCCCAATCCTATTCAAGCAAGTTGTTTGTTGATTATGTTTCCAGTCACTATCTAGATCAAGTTTAATCAATTTATTGGTTGAGGCCAAGTCTATTAAGGAAATAATCATCATTAAATATTTCTCAAATATCTTCCATAATTATTCCATGAAAATTAACAATTAATTTCACTAACTGACAATCACAGGGTTCTTGATTAGGAATGTCATTTCAGTAGTGACCCCTACATACTAAAATTAACATATCTCAATCAATTCAAATCCAAATTAGACAAAATAAGTTTTCAAAGATTTCTTATTTGATATATGACAGAAGATATGTGATATTTCATGCATTTCTCGGCTGATCAAAGCAGTAATTAACTGGTAAATCATGTTAAGATTCGCAGTTCTCATAACAGTGAATACATGTTCATTAAAATGACCATATCTCGAGCAAACGGAATCCAAATTACGTAAACTCAGATCTTATTATTTCCTTATTTAATGGGGAAATAAAATCCAAGTGATTAATTCGTGTTTAACCATTTTAAACAGGGCCGAATTTATTCACTAAACAGATGTGCAAAAATGAAATGCGACAAAAACTTTCGCAACCTTAACGAACCCAAGTCATCCTATGTTTACGGATCGTATCCAAAACCTTCGTCCTAAGGCTCTGATACCACTTGAAGGATATGGAGAGATCGTCAAGCGCATCACGGAAGCATTAACGTTGTATCGAATACGATGAGGAACGACTAATCGCACTAGTTGTTCTATGCAGCGGAATTTTAAAAAAATCATGCGATGAAACCACATGATACAAGAACACTTCTCGGATCGTTTCATCTAAGCCACAAACAAGTAATAGAATTACCTCTTGAAGCGTGGTTACGATCGAGTCTCTAAACGATGAGACCTCCTGCCTCAAGTCCGATCCGACGGAGGAGACACTTGCGAGCGTGTTGAAGAAACACGTGCTCCTTGCAATCCTTGTTGATGATATAAGTGGCGATCTCATGATCTCGACACACGAGATCCAACGTCTTCTTCACGAGCGAGGTGCACCGAAGGAGACGGAGATCCACGAGCAAACGATGAGGCAGCATAACGACGATGCTGCGGCGATGGAGAACCTCTCTAGGGCATCCATGGTGGACAACCACATGAGACGGAGAGAGAGAGTAGGCGTGTAGAGAAAGAAAGAGAGAGAGAGACTTATGTTCTCATTGTGCATTGAATAGCAAGGGGTGCCCTTCTATTTATAATATTTTGGTATCCATGGATCGCAATCCATGGGCAACACAAATCCAATGGCTCATATTGATTTGTGTTTCTTTAATTGGCTAAGATTTGTGTTGGTAAAAACCAACAACAATTAATTTAATCTATATTGATAAATCAATATAAATAAATCCCAAATTAAATCAAGCAATCATGGAGATTATTGGAATGAAGATTGCCTCCTTCCATAATATGGGATTTGGTGGCAATCTCATGTAATCTCATGATATCTCATGAGATTACATTATTCCATCGAAATCTCTAAGATTTACAACAACACTTGTTGTAAAATATTCAACAAAATTAATTCATAATTTTTTTGTGAATATTGCAATCTTGCCATTGGAAAATTGTGAATCACATTCACAACCCAAAATAAGATGTGAATTACATTTTCAATTTAATGTTCAATGTAAATCTAATTCACATTAACATTTAATTAACAAATGTAAATTACAAATAGCTCTCTCTTATAAATTATAAATCACATTTATAATATATATGATTAACGTGGATAGTGCTATCCACATTATTCAATATCCATGATAATTAAATCACATTTAATCATCTTAAATCTCTATTCTAATATTTCCAAATAATATGAATCACATTCACATTTTTTACATCTTTGATAATCAAATCCCATTTAGTTATCTAAGATAACTCTCTTTATAATATGAATCAAATTCATATTATTTATGATAAATAAATCACATTTAATTATCCATTTTCTCAATGCTCGTATACTTATATCAATAATGGAATTATCCTTAACTCTTTCAAGGATAATGCTCTTTCTCCGCGAATACTTGGAGATAAGGACAGGGCGATTGTATTGTTCCACGTATAGTGACTTGGATACTGAGATTACATCACATATCCAGATCTCGGGCCTCCCATAGATGCTTGAATAAATCAAGACCGTAAATCTAATCTTCTCATTACATCTGAATCACATTCAGATCAATGTCCAACATTTGGACCAAGATCAGATCACTTCATTACTGAGAGGAGTCATTAAAATCCAAACCTATTTCATCACTCCCTAGGAATAGAAGTATCATGGTTATACAACCGTTTATGATCACATCACCCTATGGTATTCCCAATACATGTACATCCTGCATACTGGAAGACTCAGAATAAACCTGAAGTATAAGATCAATTTTACATTGTCTACTTCAGAATTTTATCATTAAGTTTCTCATTTGACTATAAGGAGTTGGTATCGATCATATAATTTCCAAAAGTATATATCATACCCAGGTGTTGATCATATACTTTCCAAAAGTATATATCAAACCTACAAATTCAGTCAAGCTTCCAAAGCGAGACGACTGTGCACAGAATTTGATTCTTTCCAATATCTCATGAGTGAGCTCATGTCTTCTGGTTCAATAATGAACCTGTAGGATCCCTTTAAGGGATCGTATTACTCATATGCCCTTGTATGCACACCAGCACGTCAGTGTATAGACCTTGATTAGGTCATCAACCTATTGATCTGCCAAATGTACATACTCAGACATATAGTAAAACATTTGTCTCCAGTCAGAGGATGTGTGCCTATATCATGACAGCATACGACATAGGACTTTGGTTATCTCGATCTCGTCAAGTCAACTCTTTGACCTAACTAATTTGACACCTCCGAATATCTATTCCCATGCAGAGGACCTGCATTAAGAGGTCGTTCAGATATCAGCCTAAATGAGAAAGGATTGCCATCTTGTACTCAAGCTGGACATCATCTCATAATAATCATTTGACGGTGCCTGATGAGTCCTCAATCTAACTCTTTAGATATTCATCATAGCACCAGCCTCTATGATTCAATAATTGAATCAACAACTGTATGATCATCAAGATGGCCATGGTACATAACCCTAATTGTACTAAGGGACCTATTATGCAAATTATTTATTCTTCATTTCAGATTAGGGAATGATATTTGCAATAACATTTATTGCATAATGGCTCGTCATGGGCTCGCATGTCCAACAAAGCTCTAGCAGGCATTAAACTAGTTGTTGTTGTGGCTCCTGTGGTGATGATGGCTTGGGAGCTTGCACGTAATAAACATGTTGACCGTTGGTTGGGACTGACTCTGTTGAGGAGGTTGTGGCGATGATGGCTCCTTTGTCTTAGATGGAGTTGAAGCCGATGTAGACATGAAATTGCTGGCATAGATTATGCTTACCAGCAGGTCCAATTGCTTAGTAATCGGTTCCAATTTACCATTGTTTTGAGTCCTTTGATCAATAACAACAAGATTCTCAAGATCATGTGATCACTTTTCAATGATATCCACCTTGGACATGTGGCTCCCAATAACAATTTTGTTCATGCTCTCATTACTGTCCTGCTTGTATGAGGATGCCATGTGAAATACTTCATTGTGAACTTGCAGTTGTCTCTGAAAGCACATGATGATTTAAGGGCAGCTTCTTCTTCAACCATTTTTTCAAAAATATGTCATACGTAATCCTCATCGTTCTTGAAAAGTGATCCACCACATGTGACATCGACAAGATTTTGACTGTCAATAGTCAGTCCTCCAAATAAATGTTGGACCAAGCTACTCCGTGGAATATCATGCTGTGGACACTTCTCTTACAGATCTGTAAACCTTTCAATAGCCTCATGAATCGACTCGTAGGTGGCATAGGAGAAGTTTGAAATGCGGGCGTGCATCTGATTCAATCGCCCGAGAGAGTAGAACTTGTGCATAAAGGCAGTCTTGAGTTCCTCCCAAGTGGTGATGACCTTTCCCAAATGATTAATCCAATGTAGAGTCTTATTCTGAAGGCTAAATGGGAATGCGATCATTCTAACTACACCTAATGAGATGTTAGGTAGTGTATGGTTCCACAGATGTGCCAAAATTGTTGGAGATGAATGTTGGGTTCTTCATTTGCATTCCCGTGGAAGGTGGGAAGCAGAGAAAAGCGTTGAGGCTCCAACTCAAAATGGGCATGGACGACATGAATCTGAATAAATTGGGTCATTTGTCTAGCACTGGGGTTGTATGACTCTTTAAGGGCCGTCTTGTGCTGCACTCTTCCTGGTCCAACGGTTCCACCACAACAGGTTCCACCTCCTATTTTTTGTTCTTCTCCTCCACGATTCAATTTTTCCTTCTCAGGTCATTTAACATGTCTTGTAGGTGACTTGTGTCAATTCTTGGTGGTGAGTTGCTATCGGAATGCGTGTATGGAGGCTTAGAGCAGTGAATTCTCATGTTTTGATCTGTCTACTGGCATGTATGTCACTATTGGTGTTGAGGTCCATTTCTTTTCCATTTGAGCCATCTCTTTCTCTATGTCTGAATCTGAATCTGACAAAATTTGTGACTCTAGATCAACCTCATGATCAGCACAAGGAATGTTGCCACGCTCATTCTGTATAGAAGCACCAGATGAACATAATCATTCTATGTTATGGTAAACACATAATTTCATTAAGAATGGAGATGTATAAGGAGTGAAATCGATTTCCATCCAAAATGGATAGATTTCAGGAACAAGAGTGATCCTAGTTTATTGAAGAAGGCACAGAGTCTGAAGAGCAGTTCATAGAGTCTGAATTGTGTTCTCGTGAATTGCCTCGAATTATTGGAGAGTTCTACCGTGTGGAATCGATGTGCTTATCGGTTGAGTCTCGAATAAGCCATCAAAGGGTCACCATCTCAAGGGTCAAAGAGAAGATTAATGATGGAGGAGTGAAACAGAGATTAACAAGAAATAAAAGGAGTCTAAAATAGTAGAATAGCTCATAAGCGAGCAGGGGTCAAATGAGAACAGAAGAATAATTTAATGTAAAAATTTGCACAAATCATGGGGCTTGAACTTGGACCATAAACTAATGCAAACAAACACTATATAAGTTTTGAATTCACCAACACAACCTAAGTGAAGACGTGAGAGTTCGGCTATTTTTATCTTTCAATTTTATGAATGTGTTATAGGTAATTTTTTTTGACAAGTCCTTGAGAACGCTAACACTATATGAGTATGTGTATTGCCGAAAAAGTACCTCGTACTTCTTCCACCTTGTTTATAACATGTGACCTATGAACTTTGAGGTCCTTGATCTCATGATCGAGAGGCCACTCAACCAAAGAAATAGAGAAAGGAATCCAATACGAAAAACCAATACTTCCATTGCAAGCGAGGTACAAGATCGCAGTCAGTGAGACAGAGACCCATGTGAAAGTGTGGCCTATTTACAATACTTCAGACCAGGTAGTATGCACCACACAAGGTAGTAACACCATCATTTACTAGTCCCTACTCGCCCACATACGATAGAAGCACCAAAACTTCACCAACCCACGTGATAATCAAGGCTTCCATAGATCAAGTTTTTGGCTCTAATTCTTAGAGGGTCGCTCCTCACTCTGTCTGGAGTGTACCCGAAAGCAATGAGTGCTTTATGAACCCAAAACAAGGATGTCCATTATGATTTTTATTAAGGGCAAATTTTTATTAGCAGTCCACTTGTTTTAATTTCAGATTTTCAGTTTTTTTGTATTTTTCAAAGCAATTTGCCTAATGATTTTTTTGTATTTACTTTGTTATCCTAATTTATATCAAATAGAGGGAGAGGGTGAAAAAGCAATGCAAGTGGACACGAGATTGGAATCTCACTCTTGTGTCAAATGATGCATGTAAAGTAAGAAGACTCACAGTGCTTCTCAGTGCTCACCATGCAGGATGGAAGGCAGAAGTGAAATATTTACACTATATGGTGATATGCAAGTGATAAAGCATCCTAAACATAAATTGTTTTTATCAGGAAGAACTAAATGTAAATCACTCAAAAATGGATCCATGTGTTCGATCGTGGAGACTCCTTAGTGCCCGCCACAACAGATCCTGCAAACACTATGTGGAATCTCTCACAACTTGTTGTTCCAAAAACAAGTGATTCATACTTAATTATTTGACTAAGTCCAATCAAGAGATACTATAGGTACATTCTTCATTTAGGGCTTCAGACCTAGTTACCGAGTCAAGCAACCTAGATTAAAGGCATAATCACATAAAATAAAGGAAAATAAGGGGAGAAAACTCGAATCACAAGAAACAAAAATAAAATAAAGGCTACAAAATGTGAAAAACAACGATGAGTGTCCTAGTTTAACAGACACTTGGACAATGGACCTCGTTAGGTGTGAAGCGACCAAGTCTAAAATTATTACAAATTAATTATACAAAAATTAATAAAACACTCTCCACACAAAATAAATAAAAAATTGCTAACCGCGATGCTCTGCTCCTTTTCTCCTTGCTCTTCTCCCCAGATCTCTCCTAGCCGGCTAATGACTAGAAGAGCCCCCCTCCTCGCAGCTCGGTTACATCCCCCTCCTAGAAGCAGTCGTCGCCACGTGGTCCCTCGCAAGAAAGACAAATAAAGAAAAAAGGGTCATAACATATCAAATAATTATAAAAAATATAGAGCAAAAATAAGAGAGAAATAATGTACACAAATATATACAAAAGCTACGCTATCGTTTTCTCCCCGAGGACATCACAATTTGATTAATCGCAAGACTATCCGAGGGACTGCCTTATGGTCCACATAAGTTTGGACCACTCAGTCGCATCAATGATAGATCTCGAAGACTCTATGATTAGATAAATAATTAACACACATAATAATGTAAAGCAGACAAGTTAAGGCGTGAATCAAAATTTATTATACCCTACAAACAAGTGTGTATAGTGGACAAGAAGGTAGGGGTCGAACATAGGGAGATATGACATTGCAGGTATTATTTAAACAAATAAATAAAGCAAATGTTTTTAGGTACGTAAAAAATCAATCAATGTATTTGTTTGGTTTGAATTAAATAGTAAAAAAAATTCTTTTTTAACTTATAATTTTTTATTATTCAATTTTCTGATTTTTATATTCATTTAATTTGACAAATATAAGCAATATACAGATCTATAGATAAGGGTACATAAATAAGGGTATTTAAAGCTAGATATATTATAAATTATAATATATATGTGCAAAAATCAGAAATAACAAAAAAAACAAGCCTTTTTATTCTATTAAAGTTTCAAAATAAATTTATAATATTTACAATAATTAATTAAAATATAAACTACACTAATTTTAAATAGATATATATGGGCTACTTAATGTATGCAATATATGGACATAGATAAAAATATGCAAAAATAGACAAATAAGAGTTTTTTCCCTTTATTTTCAGAATTTTTCTATTTTTATCGATTTTTTAATTTTTTGCATTTTTAAATCAAAAAATTGACAAACAAGGACTGTTTTTTAATTAGATGATTTGATTTTAGAATTAAAAACAGGAAATGGGATCAAAATATCTAAAAATCGATTTTAATAAATAGGAATTTATATATATATATATATATGAAACAGAAGCTAATATTTTTGGGAATATTTTCTAATTTTTTCAAGGATAGCAAGGGTTTTCTAATTATAAGAGATTGTTTTAAGATTTGTTTTTGTGATTTTGGTTCTATAGTTATAAAATAGGATAATAAATTATAGGTGACTTTTAGGATTTTTCAAAAAGATTTTATATTTTTTAAGCCAAACATGGAATAAAATATGTTTAAATAATTTTTAATAAGTATTAAATTCATGCAAATTAATAAATAAAAATGATAGTATGAACAATCAACCAATCATGCACAAACACCTTATTTTTTAGAATTGTTTGAGCATAGAAGATATTTTTAAATAAAAAGAAATGCAAAAAAAATTAAATCAGGCCGACAAGGTATTTTTGCAAATAAAATAAAATGTAGAGGATTACATGCAAAATATTGCAGAATTTTGAATGTTAACTTAAATTTTCCATAATTACTACAAATTTCAAAATCTAGGGGTGCGTACTTGCAAAATTTCGACTTATGTGGAGGTCCTCATGAGGTGACCTAACACATGACTTAAATGAAATATTAAAAAGCTACCAGGGCAGACATGCAAAGTCCACAAAGGTTTATACCTAATTAAATAATTACAGGACCATTTACAAATAACCAAAATGTTGATGGTGCGTCTTTGAATAATTTACCACTTAAGCGCCTTTAATCCGACCATTATGGTCCTGCCACGTGGATGATCCAAAGGCTCTCCATAGGTAATGCTTTGATTAATTTGGACATCGGAGGTTTAATCTGGGTCACGTGCTTGATCAGATGACAGAGGAGATGCTTGGAAGAACTCGTGATGGACAGGTGATCTGTGACCATCAATCCACTATATCTCTATTCTTCTACATTGTATATTCTTTCTAATATGCCCAACAGCATGTTGGGCATCCTCCACGTGCAGTGGGATGTTCCAAAGATGATGAGGGAGCTCTGAGTACTCATACAAATTCCAAGCACCTGAAGCTGCTCCAGGTGTTCAAATCAACTCTCGATGCTTCTTGGGGATGCAGACCTGCGCTAAAAGAATCCTTGATCCAATGGCTACTTCCTCGGCTAGGTGGTGAAGTAAAAAGAGGCATGGATGAGATAAAGGTGGTGCTATGGCGAAGGGCGATGGAAAAAGCCTCGACTCTTGATAAGGATAAAAATCGGTTTTGCGGCTTTTCGTTTTTATTAGAGAAGAAAAGAACAACACTTGTCAATGTAGCCAAAAAGCCGCGAAACAAATTTTGATTTTCAAACCTATCAAACAATTTCGGTTTTCCTTCGGAAAACCGTCACTAAATATTTTACCAGGCAAGTGTTCTTGGGTCGAACTCAAGGAGGCAGAATAAATTCCTTTGATTTTTGTCTTTGTAATTTTATTTTTTTAACTCTTCTCAAAGTTATAAAGTAAAGAAACCCTTTTTTATTTGTTTTTATTTTTATTATTTTTATTTGATTTTATTCTTTTCAAATTTAATTTTCAAAAAGGGAGATTTTTCAAAAAGATTTATTTATTATATAATAGGTGGATACTATTTAGGTGATACAATATAGTAGAGTGATCGGAGTCGAGCCGCGAGCTCGAACTACTCAAGAAAACAAAACAAAACAAGATGAATTTCGAAGAGCCAGAACACGTCGAAAACTCATCAAAAATCCACGAAAACTTTATACTAAGTAGGTAGAGTATTTATGTAACTACCCTCAAGAAATCGATGAAAAACAAAGTCACACGAAGTCAAAACAACCCCTACAGCCCAGGGGCATAAGCGCAAAAGAAATCTAATTAGAATGTTCTTAAAAAGATCCTCATGGACTGTTCTGTAGAAAAAATATACAAAACTTTGCATTTAGGTCCCTGTGGAGGGACCTAAATGCAAATAGTGAAAACCTGGGGGGCGGAATGAAATTGTGGAGACCTGCTGGGTTGAAGTTGCAAATATTCCACCGTTAGGCAGTCAATGGCGCAGATTAGAACTCACTAGCACCGATCGAACGCTTCTGCTCCTGCCACTTGTCAGCCAACTGTAGCTCCTGGTGTTCTTGAGTTCGTTGTGCAGCTGACGATGGAGCGTTCTTCTCGGACTTTCTCCAGCCAACCGATGACGACTTTGGCACTCCAGCGGGGCCAGAGGGGTGGCTCCTCCACCCCTCGAGCTCGCCCGCGGTAGGGTGGCAGCGGAGGGTGCTCGGAGCGGCGATGGAACGACGAAGAAGACGACGGTCTCGTCCTTCTGGAGATGGTCTCTGTTCTGGCGATGGACCTTTGAGATGGCTTTTCGTGACGACCGAAGCCTCCCAGATCTGAAGAGCTGGATAGCGATGAAGCCTGATCAGCAAATGAATAAAATATCGTGCTCGATTCGCTAGGAATCGGCCCAGGGGTAAAGATCA
Source organism: Ottelia alismoides (assembly GCA_037367405.1). NCBI lineage: Eukaryota > Viridiplantae > Streptophyta > Magnoliopsida > Alismatales > Hydrocharitaceae > Ottelia > Ottelia alismoides. The sequence continues at coordinate 75,479 of JAZKJV010003344.1, read as the reverse complement.
CGAGCTCCAAACATAGAGAAAAAATCAGATTTCCAGAGGATATACACAATGCGTGTAGAAGGCGATATGTTTTGAAGTGCGATTTGATGTGATTTGAAAACGAATCGAAACGGAAATCGAAGGGCGTTTAAGCTAAAGGAATAAGCATCCTAATGATGCTCTTAACACGCTAATTCATACATGAAAATCGAGGCGAAAATAACGAGAAATGAAGGCAAAGGTCTGTGTATAGTCAAGGTTTATTACCTGGATGGAGTGCTCGACGGCGACCTTTGACCGGAGCGGTACACGACGAATCACGGCGATGCAAGGCTGGGCTTGGCCTTGGAACCTCCTCCGATGATTCCTCCTCCTTGCGAACTCCTCCAAGGTGCTGTCACCACCACAATTCGGTTGGAACGAGGCTCGAAAGTAGGGGGATCGGGCATCTGGAACTGAGGTGTTTCAGAGAGCTGGAAGTTGTTGGCTATGGCGGAAGTTGGTGGCCTTTTATAGAGAGTTTGCTTGGGCTCCAAGCTTAGATCCAAGGGTGGCGAGGTAGCTGGTAGTTAGGAGGAGAGGATCGACGGTTGAGATCGGTCAGAAGGTTCGAGAGTGGAACGGGGAAATTAGGGGAAGTCGGCAGGTCGAGCAGGTTCTGGTGCAAAAGAATCTTGGGGAAGAAGGCCCAGGTGCTGACAAGTGTCAGCACCTGGTTGTCCCAGATGTTAAAATACTTTGTAAAATAGAAAAAAAATAGTAAATAAGGTTATTTTAATTAGGTATAAATACAAGAAAGTTAAATAAATTAATTATCTAATTTATGGAATAGTTACCTTTAATAAATAATAAATATTATTCAAAATATAAATATTATATTAATAAATATGTATTTACAAATAGGTTTTAGATTTTTTATTTAATAAATAAATAATTAAAAATTAATTTTATATTTTCTTAATTATTAGAATATTAAATAAGGATTATACGAATTTTTGTGGATTTTAATAAATTAGTTTGCATATTTTAATAAATATGGTTAGTATCTAAGTAGGTCATTTATACCTATATTTTAGGGTTTTTGATTTTATTAAAATAATAAATAGTATCAAAATATTATGAAATAATTAATGGTAAAACTACATGATCATGAAATATTTTAGAAATTATAAAATTAAGAAAATAATAAATAATGTGTGTTACATAAAATAAATAGCACAGAAACCCCGTTGTCTTTTGGTCCCAAAACCGACTTTTGTAAACGGACTTCGAATTCGATGAAATCACTTTATTAATTAGAGAATATTATTTTATGAAATTTAAAGGTGAGTAGAGTGAAATTGGAGTTTGTATGAGGAAGTTATGATGTTCGAAAGTTGAGATTTTGACAATTTCCAGGCTGGGTTTCTTGGCATATATACAGGGTAATATTTTTAACTTATTTTTATATTTTTATATACTTTTTTGGAAATAAATAGGAGAAGAGTTTGGTGAAAAATATGTTCATATGAAATAATTAAAATTCTTTGAAGTTTTGTATTTATTTTATAAATAGTGAAAGGTGTATATGTGTGTGTTAAATTATTTTTCTCTGGTTTTCTTTCCTTATCTCCCCCTTCTTTTTGGTTTGTCGACCAATTCATGCTGACTTGGTCTCGGGGGTTGGGTTATAAATATATCTTACAGCTATATTTATATTTAAGTCATATTGTATATATATACATATATTCAATCTGCCTTTTTGTTTCTTTTCATATTCTTTATTTATTTACATGATTTTAGTGGTTAAAAGTGAATATTTACACATGAATGGTGATTTGTTAAAAGATGAGAATTAATGAATATTTACATGTATTTGTTAAGGGTTTTAAGATAAAATGCGACAGAAAAGTTAATGAATCATAGATTCATCAACTCTCCAATCCATGAAGGATATGGGGGAATAGATGTGTCAATCGATGGAGAAAGTGAAGGGCATTCGAATGATATGAACAACAAGTCGAGTCAACAGTAAGATCTAGATGATTTATCGCTAAAGCTCGAGCTCCGTGGAATTAGGGAATTTTGAAATTAAAGAAGATAGATTGATTAAACCTAAAATTAATAATGAAAATGAAAACTTGAATCTATGATATACCTATAAAGCAGAAGAGAATCGCCTCAAACCAATTGAGAGTCTGTGAAGCTGAACCACCAGTGTAGCACCTCTAACGATAGGTGGATCACCACCTCCAACCATTCGTCGTACCTGCATATCCTCTCACTTCATTGATGTCACTAAGGCAAAGAGTTTTGGGTAGATTTGCGGGGCTAAGACCGATGAGGGAGGAATCAAACTCGAGAAGGTAGCTGGAGGTGTTTATTTATAGGTTATCAAGGAACAAACATTAATTGAAGATGCTGCTTGAATCGAAGGAGGTCATCCACACCTGAAGATTGGGTGAGGATCAGGGAAGTTAGAGCTCAGGCAAAGTTCATGGAACAAGGAAAAATGATAATTATGGATTTTGTAAAAAAATGTGAAAAGTGGGTTGTTCGAAATGAATGTCGAAGCAGAGGAGGCAGACAGGTAGTTAACCCGAGGTCAATGCGAGAAGAAATAGTGTTGGTCCATGTAGACCAACTAGAGAACTCCTAGGAGAAAATTCCATTTAAAATCAATAAGAATTAATAATGATTTAATTAATTTTTTATTAAAACATAAAAAATGTTTGTATTTTAATGTAGTATTTATACATATTTTTATTTATTTTTATGTAGCTTTTTATTATAAGTTCATATTTACGTGTAAAATATATGTATATATACTTGTATTTTTGTTTTTTGTTTTTTATTTTGTTATATTTATTTTACTATTTTATTAAAAAATTTATATATTTTGTACTTATTTTTATACACATTTAGTTATTTATATTATAATTTTCTCAGTTTGCATATACATTTAGCTAATTGGTTTTCTTTACATTAAATGTAAATACATGTATATTTTACCTATGTATTGAATGAAGGATACGGGATAATCCTCAAGCACATCACGGAAGCGTGAGCGTCGTATCGAATACGACAAAGAACGACTAATTATACTAGTTGTTCTATGCAGCAGAATTTAAAAAATTTCATGCCATGAAACCACATGATCCAAGAATGATTCTCGGATCGTTTCATCTAGAACCACAACAAGTATAAAGGAATACCTCTTGAAGCATGGTTGATTGAGTCTCTACGAAAAGAGACCTCCTGTCTCAAGTCTGATCATCAGAGAAGACGCTTGCGAGCATAGGGATGAGTCACGTGATCCTCGCAATCCAATGAGTTGATCCAAGCACGGTGATCTCCTGATCTCGTCGTACAAGATTGTACGCCTTCTTCACGAGCATAGAATTCCGAAGAAGATGGAGATTCGAAGAACGGGGAAGCAGCTACGCGGTGTCGAAAGCGACGATGACTTTCTCCTCTAGGGTTTGGTGGACGACCACTAAGGAGAGAGGGAGAGAGAGTTGACGTGTGGGAAGAGAAGAGAGAGAGAGAGATGTGCTTCAAAAGCATAACCCTTGAGAGCTTGGTATGCCTCTCTATTTATAGAGTTTTAGGATCCATGGATCTCAATCCATGGGACATATAAAATCAATGGGTGAGATTGATCTACGTTCAATCCAATGGTCAAGATTGTTGTTGGTAAAAAACAACAAATAATATTCTAATTTAAATTAAATATATTTGACATGTCAAATATAATTCAATAATATTTAGATCAAGCAATAAAGGAGAGATTAGCATGGAGATTACTCCCCATAAGGAAAGGGGGGACGGCTACCACATTCCTTGTGGAAATTGGTAGCCGTCCACCATGTCCTCATGGTGGAGGAAATCTCATGTAATATCATTAGATTGGATATCTCCGTGAATTTGTCCCATAACCTCCAACAACTTTTGTTGTGATTTATTCTTCAAAAATAATTCACAATTAATTTTGAGAATATTGCAATCTTTCCATTGAATATTTGTGAATCACATTCACAACCCAAAACAAAATATAATTTACATTTTCAATTAATTACACAATGTATATCCAATATACATCAAGAATTAATTAACAAATATAAATTATAATTAGCTCTCTCTAATGCATTATAACTCACATTTATAATATATTATGAATAATTGGATATTACTATCCACATTGTTATTATCCACAATAATTAAATCACATTTAACTATATTGGATAATTTCAACATACATCAAGATAATTAAATCACATTTTATTATCAATTTCTTAATGCTTAGATCTATGGAATTATTCTTGAACCCTTTCAAGAATAATGCAATGTTTCTGCAGATACTTGGAGATAAGGATAGAGCGATTGTATTGTTCCATGTATAGTGACTCGGATATTGATATCACATCTCAAATACAGATCTCAGGGACCTCCCATAGATGCTTCATTAAATCAAGGACGTAAACCTAATCTTCTCATTGCATCTGAATCTCATTCAGATCAATGTCCAGCACTTGTACTAAGATTAGGTCACTTCTCTACTGAGAGGAGTCACTAAAATCCAAACCTGTTTCATCACTCCCTCAGAATGGAAGCATCATGGTTATACAATCGTTTCTGATTACATCAGCCTCAGGTATTCCCAACACATGTACATCCTGCATACTGGAAGACCTATGATCATTCTGAAGATATAGATCACTTTTACACTGTCATCTTCAGGGTTTGATCATTAAGTTTCTCAATCTTGGTCTTTTGGATTTGGTATATATCATATACTTTCACAAAGCATATATCGTACCTTCAATTTAGTGTCACACTTCCAAAGCATGACGACCATGCATGGAATTTGATCAGTCCCAATACCTCATGAGTGAGCTCATGCCTCCCGGTTCACAAGTGAACATGTATGATCCCTTTGAGAGATCGTATTACTCATATGTCCTTACATGCACACCAGCTCGCCGGTGTATAGACCTGGGTTAGGTCATCAACCTATTGGTCTGCCAAATGTACACACTCAGACATATAGCAACACATCTGTCTCTAGTCAGAGGATTTGTGCCTATGTTGTGACAGTATTCAACATAGGTCTTTGGTTATCTCGATCTCGTTAAATCAACCCATTGACTCAACTAATTTGACACCTCCGAATCACTATTCCCATGCAGAGGACTTGCATCAAGAGGTTGGTCAGATATCAGCCTAATGAGAAGGGATTGCCATCTCCTACTCAGGTTGGAGATCATCACTTGACAATTATTTGATGATGCTTGATGAGTCCTCTATCTAACTCCTTAGATATTCATCCAAGCGTCAGCCTATATGATTCAATCAATGAATCAATAGTTGTATGATTATCAAGTTGGACATGGTACATAACCCTTATTTTGCAGAGGGACCTTATATGAAAATTAGTTATTCTTCATTTCAGATCAGGGAATGACATTTGCAATAACATGTATTGCATAATGGCTCTTCGTGCGATCGCATATCCAACAATCTCCCAATAGCCCAAAGAGCCATTAATAGGCTAATCATTTAAACCTACACTCATGTGACAATCAAAGGCTATTTAGAGAATTGCTAGGTAAGCTGATCAGTCACTCTGTTCCCAAGAGACTATGCCAAGTCCTTTTATGGCACTTGCATATCCCCTAGTAACAGTGCTTGCATCCAATGCGAATGTTGCATCTTATGTAACCAATACTCAATTTTGTTATAGTGTCCTTGACACTATAGCTCGATAATTATTATAACCAGTATGCCCATAATCCTTATCAGAATACCTTTATTCCTAGAGATCTCTATCTCCTAAGGTATCTACAGTTAAGACCATTATAGATCACTATCTACAAGGTCTTAAACTTTTGAAGATAAGACTTTCATATCACTGTCTCTAAGTTTCATTATCTTTGAAGATATTGTTACTATTGCAATCAAGTGTTTAATCATCATAGTAGGATCAGTAACCATTTACTACTCCTACTTCATGGCAGACATCTGACTTTTGTACACATCTAGCATACACCCAGATTCTTGAAACTGATGCACAAGGACAAGCAATTTTAGCATTCACATCCTCAACTTATTTGAGGTGCTATTCCTTTAGATAGGTCAGTAGCATATCTTGAGGGAAAGAATCCTTTCTTGGAATTTTCCATGCAAATGTCCAAGGTATACCATTAATGCGACGGTCCTAATACCCTCTTTTCTTTACTTCTGAACAACTTCAGAACTAAGATCTAAGAGGTATCCTTGAGATCATATCTCGAGGTATGGAACAACCAGAATATAAAACACTTATTATTATCATCCTTAGATCATTTCAAATGATTATGATGTCTACATTTAGCACGATGAACACAATGGCACTCCCACTAAGCTTCACATGGTACATCAAGATACTATCTGAAATCACAAAATTTATGAATTCATCAGATCCAATGTTCCAACTACAAGAAGCTTATTTGAGTCCACAGATGGAGTTTCTTTTAGATTACACACCTTACTTTCCTCAACCATGAACACCTGGGGCTACTTCATGTGAATATCCTCAAAGAGGTATTCATGGAGGAATGTAATCCTGATTTTCATCATGAAGATAACTTAGTCAAGTTGTGTAGCTATAGTTAGCAATATTCTGATGGGTTCAAGCATGGTCACTGAGAAGTGAGTCTCATCGCAAGCGATGTCTTCTCTTCGGTGTGCAGTTCATGGCTACAAACTGTGGTTTGAAGGTCTCTACATTCTCATCAGGTTCCCTCATTCTCTTGAAGATCCATTTACACCTTAATGGCTCTTATCCATATAGGTGGATCCTCGAGGGTCCATATACAACACATGTATTAGACTTTACTGCTAACATCCATATTTCCATGACATGATCTTTAGAAGCTTTATCATATGAAGTTAGATCATTGTCAGATTCAACTGATACATGGAATCCATCTTTAAACTTATTTGAAGAGGTATTAGTGTTTCATCTTTAATTGTCCTTTTAGTTTTCGATTCTAGGAGCCTCATTATCATCGCAACAATAAATGAGTTCCTTTACTTCATTTTCATCTTGATTTTTAAGAGAGTCATCCTATAAGAATCATATTCTCAAGGATGAGATCTTTTAAGAATCTCAAGGTAACAAAGTAGGTATCCAATACCATCCATTATTTTTCCTAATGAAGTAGCACTTTCAAGTGCTAATTTCCATCTTACTTGCTTGGAACTTTATTAAGGGTATATATTGTAGTCTCTACTACATATATACCTGGAAACTAATATGTAATTATGCAAAAAATCATTATTGATCAAATCATGTCATACATGATCCAATTGTATCTCCCTAGAACTATCTTGAGTTTAGATTAATTAGGAGGAGTGAGATAAAAATAATATTCATATCTCTATAAGGTATTCCATGAATTCGTCTAATAGGTATTGACTACCTTGATTAGATCAAATTCATTTAATCTTCCTTTAAACTTTTGTTCTAAACCAAACTTGTGAAATCTTTGAACATTTCAAAGGTTTCTATGTGAAGAGAAGAAATCTCATATAACAAATAATCGTCAATAGATATCACATATCCATAGTGCTTATTATGATATAGATGATTCATATACATCAATATGTATGAGAATTTGAATAACATGACATCTTACACCATTCCAAGGGAGGGTATATTGGACATTTATACTTTTGAATACAATATTCACAAGTATGTAAGATTTGAACCTTTAGACAATCTAAAGTTTCATCTCTCACTAGTCTATTGATCACATAAATAAACAAATGTGCAAAGTTTGATGCCAGTACATTATCAAATGATCTTCATTCTCCTATTGATCTTTTAAGTTTTAATTTCAGTATTAGAAATGCTAATGAATCATTCATTAATTTTCTAATTTAGTAGACTACACAATATTTTAGATTACTATCTGAAATATCTCCATCATAACTCTTTATGATAGGTCTATTCTAGAATTCATGTTTATTTCCAACATTTAGAAATAAACAATGAGTGTATTCTAATATCTAGGTCATAGAGACATTCTCCAAGTGCTCTCCCATTGAAATTATGAAAGTCTATCAATCCAACAGAGATTTTTGTAATTATTGCATCAATATCTATGTGAATGACTATTAAACCTTAAAATCAAGTTTTATAGTCTTCTAATACATATGCAACCAATTGCAAGTGCTATTAGAAGAATAAGATACACTTATTAAACTTTGATTTTATCAAATAAGAAAGTCAATTTCAATGATTAAATGTAGATTATTCTGATGCACTATTCGAGTCCTTCTCTAAGGATTCTAGATAGATTTGGTAGTCATACTATCAACACATCAACTTAATGCAGTATTGCCATTCATCCAACTCTTTGAATTTCATATGGAAGTCACAGAAGTACAGTCAACTCTTTGACTTTCCTTCTTACTTGGGTTCAACCCATGCTTCCACTGCACTCCCTTTATCTATAAGCAATCATTGCTCAAGACAAAGGATCTCTTAGGTTGAAATCAAAAATTTCAATATAAGAGTATTTCAACATATATACATACTTCATTCAATTCATACAATATGAATAATACGAAGCATCATGAATGAACAGAGTATAGACAGTAGAATGATGACACTCATCCTATCGACATCCATCTAAACTCTTAAAACATTGGTTCTGGTTGATACTCAAACAATTTGAATACATCATCTCTTATGGAGCCACCATTCTGCATGATGCAGAGAACCACATCATTCACGATTAAATGTCGAGAGCACATATGTATGCCAGAACATCTTCTTAGAATTTTATAAGGAATATTTGAAAATTACGATCATCATCGACATGTCACTTCCAAAGTACATTCGATGAGAGATCAGGACTATAGAGATATACAAACCCTATGGTTGATGTCCTATTGTCTATTTAATTGTCATTCCTCATTATTATGAGGAAGACTTGCAATTTGCAACCACATACATTATATGTCCAACTGTAAGTACAACATCTTGATCATGGATCAAATCCATGATATTATACTTTTATTATTGAATATAATATTGAGTGGGATTATTGAAGGATTATCTGAAATAAGAAATTTGCATAAATACATATATATACAAATTTTACTTTGATTTAGAAATTTTATATCAAAGTTGTCTTGCCTTGTCAACACTGAAAGTTCATTCTCTTAATCACTTTCAATGTAAGAGATATACTTACCATTATATCTCAAACAAGAGCTGGGATCTCCTTCCTTATCTTTGTTACATCCCAATATTATGAGAATCTGCAACTCCGATAAAAAGAAGCGGGAATATATTTCGCCTTACAAGTCCAACTTGCATTCCCAATTTGGTCTTTAACACCAAGGCCCACCACCCCTAAGGTGATGTTGACCCGTTATTAATTGAACCAACCGTCAACAGGAATAGTACTCGCTATGCGCAATCCAAAATCGCCCCAATAATATGAGGATCCGATATTGGGGTCACTACGCATAAGGCCTTACTCTATCTAGAAGCAAAGATCATGATCCAGATGCGCTTGCATATTGGAGTTGTCACTTCGTACAGGCGTCTCCTATATGGAATCCCTGGCGACGGAAACCCTTTGCCTTGACGGGAGACCATGGTTGTCACTTATGTGATCCTCCACCTCATATTCAAATTTTAATTAATTATCATGAATCATATTCACAAAATTAATTCTTCCAAGGGAAATAATGACTCTATTCATAATAGAGTGTTTCAATTGGACATAACTAATTCAATCATATTAAATTAATTATCAATCAAATTCAATCTAGTTACCGAGTCAAACAGCCTATATCTAGGGGCTCCATGCACACAAAACAAAGTAAAATAATGCGGAAAACTCAAAATAGTGGAAAACAAACTAAAATAAGCCGATAAAACATAGAAAACTACGACGAGGCCCCTAGGTGAATAGACACTCGGGCACTAGACCTTGTTGTGAAGAGTAGAGGCCAAATTATATTACATGCTAAAATTTTTCTCTCTTACCATAAAATTACATTTTTTATCTTAGCAAATCACTCCTCCTGCTTCCTTGGTGCTCCCTCCAGCTGGTAAAAGAGAGAGAGAGTTGACCAGCCTCCTTTATGCTCGACTGCATCGGCCTCCTAAGAAACCGTCCTCGCATGGTGGGCCCTTGTATCAAAGTTTCAAGAGAAAAGGACATTAGCATAAATAATCAAGGAAATAAATTTTACAGAAATCAGTGAATATTTACAAACAATATCAAAGAATTAAATTGGAAAATGAAAGAATCAATAAATTAGATAATTATTTTACAAAAATGACTGGACAAAATAGACTACGCTCATTGCCCCCCGGCAACGGTGCCTTCTGATAATAGGGGATTTCCAGGGGTCTAGATAAATATTCAATCACTGAAGCGACCACTTGAAAGTCCTCCGTTAATCAGCAATTAACCCATAATATTTAATAAAACAAGTGAACCCCAAAATATGGAATTAATATTTACTTTTCTCTACCATAAAATGCATAGCGTATAAGCTTGTAGAGGTCGAACCACAAAGAGCAAAATAGGTAGCCTATGGTTCTCTATGTACAACCAAGTCATTTGTGCAAATAATGCTTTCTACGCGTTTTAAATTTTTTATAATTTTTTGTTTTTTCAATTTTATATTTTAATTTGATTTTTGTTTTTTTGATTTTATATTTCTTTTTATAATTTTTTATTTTTTTACATTCTCTTTTGATATAAAATATTGAATATATATATATAATAAGGGAAAGAGAGATAATGTATTTTAAAAAAAAGGTAAAAATAAGCAAAATTCAGGAAATAAAATATTTTTTTGTGCTTTTTATAATTTTTAATGTTTTTGTAATTTTTCTATATTTTTGCTAATTTTTATGCATTTTTAGAGTAAACAATATCCCAACAATTGGCTTAAAACATAATCCGAACTTAACTTGGGTTTTCAAAATAATAAATAACTCCCAAAATTAAATAAATTAATTTTAATAACTAAATAATAATACCTAGGTAATTAGAGAACATAAAAACAAGTTTTTAGCATTTTTGTGGATTTTTCACATTTTTTGTTAGATTTTGGGGCTTTCTATTTTTTTTAATTTTCTTTTCCTGATTTTCAAGTTTTTTGTTCTCTAGATACAATAAATATATAACATATCATATATAGTTTTTTTTCTAGAATTTTTCATTTAGTTTTTATATTTTTGGTATTTTAAAAATTAGACGCGGAGTAATTAGTATCCTTTTTAATTTTTAAAATTATATAAAATGCAAAAAAATGTTGATTAAAAAATGCGCGTGAAAATACATAGCATGAAGCATTCATTCCTATTTTTTAGTATTTTTAGGAGCTAGGTATGTATTTTCAATAAATACATAACACTACAAAAATACATGTCCTAGTAGGGCATTTTTGCAAATAAAATAAAGTCCAGGGAGGTTTGTGTAATTTACCCAGAAGTTTTCAACGTTCTTCAACATTTCAGGGCAAAATCACAATTTCCAGAATTGCTAGGGTACATATGCAAATGACCCACCACGTGGGACGTCACGTGACTGCTATAGGCATGGACCATAATTAAATATTTAAAGTTTAGGGGCCTGCTAGCAAATTTACCAAAAAAATATAACACGTAAATTTCATTTTATTGGAACTTTTCTAAATACACAAAACTGCAAGGGTGTCCCTGCAATTTTCCCACCTCATGTGGGACAGCAGTGAGGTAACGTACAATGGACCTATTTGCAATAACAATAAGTTCGAGGGTCTCTTTACAAAATTTCCACATTGTTTTAAATGCTATATTAAATTTATAGGACTAAATAATAAATACAAGAATTGCAGGGGTATGAGTGCAAATTACCCCTAAACATGTGCGCTGGTGGACAGCTGGATGTGATCTGCTTGACACTTGGCATCCATGCATACGCCGATGACTGTTCACCGATGAGCGGAAAGGATTAGATCCACGAGGGGGATCCAATGGTCAAAGCGTGGCCTCGTCGGATGGCTCCTGTGGACTGGATGCTCCCATTTGATCGAACAACTCTGGTCTAGGCTATATGTACTGGGAAGATGCTCGCCTGAGGCGAGCATGGATCAGTCGTAGCGCGCTCCTCCAGCCACGTCTGTCGCCGCCAAGGGTCTCAACGCCTTCCTGGAACCCTCATGCATCTATCAACGTATTCAATTGGGCTCCTGGAGGTTCGAAGAGGTCAAGGAAGCTCGAAGAAGAAGGGGACCTCCAGGAACCTCGTGCTAGGTCCATATGAGCCCAGAAGGGCTCCTTTGATCTCCAAACCTGCATAGAAAGAATGGGTGTTCGAGGGCTTCAGCCTCGACCGGGATTGAAGCTGCTACGCAATGGAAAAGAGATGGGTGGTGAGGCTCCGACGAGGGGCAGAGGTAAGACTCGATTCGCAGAACCGGGAGGGTTCTGGTTGATCTAGGGTTACCGAGAGATGGAGAATGCGAGAGGTCACGAAATGAGGGTGAAAGGGGGGGGGGTCGGAGAACAGATGGTTCGCGATGGAATCGTTCTCCGGAGCGGAACTCCGACGAACTTCAATTTAACTAAACTCAAGCTAAACACTACATTAATCACCAATCTACATAAAAAAATGAAATGTGGAATAAAAACCTAAATAAATAAGCAAGAAAAGTAGCTCTTGCACCTAGTGGAACACCAGGGAGCAGGGCTTCGCCGGAGCGCCATCATGGGTGCAACCCCGCCTTCTCCGACCGGTGTAAGCCTACAAGAGCTTCCCTCTGTCACTAGGAATCTATCTAGACCGAAGGCTAGAGTGGAAGAAAGGCTAAGGTTGACCAAATTTATGGAAGAAGAAAGAGGCTTTTATTTATAGACACGGTGCCGCGCCCTTATTGACCTTGGTGAATCGAAGAATTAGTTGGGTTTCTGTGTGATCCGAGTAGGTGGTGAGGATGTGGGATGATGGGCGAAGTTATTTCGTGAAGGAATCGAAGGGAGATAATCAAGGGTTTGGAAGAGGAAAATGGGAGAAGATAGCCTGATGGACGTCTGTCACGGTAGGCAGCTGGGGACAGAGGAGTTGATCGCGGTCAACAGTTGACGCGCAGGGATTGGTCCACCTGGGCCGCAAAAGAACAAAACAAGGAGTTTTATTAAAGAATAATTAATAAAAAAATAGTAAATGATTTTATTATTTTTAAGTATAAAATAAAAAATGTGTATTACTTTACGTAGTAATTTATTATGATTTATATTTATTTTTTTGATGTATTTTATAACACGTTTATTTTTTATGGCTTATTTATAGTTATATTTACCTGTGTTTTGTGCAATTTTATTTTTATTTTGTGTTTTGTATTTTATTATTCTATTCTATTACTATCTATATTTATAACTTATTTTTGTGAAAATAAACATTTTTTTTGTTTTATTTTTATGATGTCTTTTGTATATTTTAATAATTAGAGATGTACATTATATAGGTATATTCGTAGGTACTTTACCTATGTTTTGTGTATATGAATTTATTTTAATGAGTTTTATTTTAGTTTTGTATTTGTAATAGAGTCTATATAATATTTACAATATTAAACAAATATAAAAGAGTTTAAAGATTAAAAGAATATATTCCCTTTTATTTATATACATATAAAAGTATAAGTCTTTTGTCTATGTAGTCTACATGAACTTATTTTATTTTCCCTTTTCTTTTTGAAATTTTTTTAATTTTAACAGGCACATGTGTTATAAATAGGATTTACAAAATTATAAAAATAAGAATTTGTAAAAATAATGAAGTATGAATAAATTGAATATTTTACTCGGTAGAATGTACAATAGGGGCCCAAAACCTAACTTCCACACATAAACTCCAAAAATATAAAACCACCACCATTAAATAGCTCTTGAAAAGTTATCTACAATTAGAGGTGATTTTGTTATGTTTGAGTTTTTATTTGAAAGATATGGGTCTATGAAGTTTGATTGCTGGTTTTTTATTCTAAGTATAGAATGAATACTATGTATTTTTTTGCACAAAATCAATTTTATATTTTTTTACATTATTATCTACAACTTTTATTTACAAAGTTTCTTTATTTGATGACTAAATAATAAAGAATAAAATAAATGTCAAAAATGCGTATTTAATGAATGAATAAATGAGATTTTTATTGTATTTTAGGCCCTTATCTCCCTCTACTGTATTCCTTATCGACCAATTCAACTCTGGACTTGATCTCGGGGTTTGGATCATAAAATATTTTCAATTTTTTTCTTTTCTTCTTTTTATTGTATAATATTGGCATTAAAACCTTATTTTATGTACAAGTAATACGATAAATAATGAATGCTATAATGGATAAATTGAGGCTATTTTCATGGATTTGCTGGGGTTTTTTAAGGCCAAAATGATAGAATAAAGGTGATGAAATAGGGATTCATCAGATATTTGCATATATATATATAACATTGATTTTTGAATTTTTATATTAAAGTTGTCTTGACTTATCTACAGTTAAAGTTCATTCCCTTTTTCGGCTACAGTGCAAGAGATATACTTACCATTATATATTAAGTAAGATTTGGGATATCCGTTCTTATCTTTGTTACATCCCAATTGTATGAGAAACTATAACTCAGACAAAAAGAAGCGGAATTCATAATGCCTTGCAAGTCCAACTTGCATTTCCCAATTTGATAATTAACACCTGGGCCCACCAACCCTAAGGTTGCGTTGACCTGTCATTAATTGAACAAACTGTCAATAAGAATAGCACTCACTATGTGTAATCCAATGCCGCTCCAATAATATAAGAAACTGATATTGGGTTAACTACGTATAGGGCCTTATTTTTTCGTGAAGCAAAGAGCTCGAGCCAGATATACTTGTATGCATGAGATGTCACTTCGGATAGGCATCACCTACATAAATAAAATCCCTGGCGACGGAACCCTTCACCTTGATGGGATATCATGTTGTCACTTATGTGATATTCCATATCCCATTCAAATTTTAAGTAATTATTATGAAAAATATTCACAAAAATAATTCTTCCAAGGGAATTACAACTCTATTCATAATAGAGTGTTTAGTTTTAATTGGATCTTATTTATTCAATAATATCAAACCAATTATCAATCCATTCAATCGACCAACAAACAAATTTTAATCGTTACTTGAAGGATGGTATAATGTCAAAATATGTATTATTCGAATTTTTATCATTATAAAAATACATGATGATCAATTCAAGCACTATCCTTACCCATTGTTATGGCCAATACATGTAGTAATGGGGCAGATCGCTTACAGAGCAACCTGCTACCCCAATGCTCCCTGACTAGACACCATATCCGCCTCGATCAAGATAATACGATTTTATCATTTTGTATTTGAGATGATAATCGATTTTCAACCGATGCTTTACCGTATAATAATATAATAACCATTTTGATTAATATTTATAGGAGATTTGCTAAACAAATCCCCTATCCTATTCAAGCAATTACGTTTGTTGGGATTGATGTAACCAATTGTGATCGAGATCATATTTGACCAATTTTGGTTATGGAAATATCATTTAAGGAAATAATAATAATTAATATTTTACAATTACTCATCAATAATTATTTCAGGAAATTAACTGTTAATTTCATTAATTGACTCAATAACAATCACTAGGTTCTTGATTAGAAAACTAATTTTTAGTAGTGACCCTTGCCTAAAATAACATATCTCAATCAATTTAAAATCTAAATCATGCAAAATAAGGTTCTATAGTTGGCTAATTTGATTTACAACAGAACACAAGTGATTGGCATGTCTTTCAAGGTGAATCAAAACCGCGATTAACTCTTTAAACACGTCATAACTCATCCTGTTGAAATAGTGGATACATGTTCACTAAAAAGATCATAACATGAGAAAACAGATTCCAAATCAGGCAACTAAAGTCCAACTATTTCCTTTTTTAATGGGGAACACAATACAATTGATAATTTTGAGTTTAAACAAGTTAAACAGGGCGAAAATGTCATACAAAATATGGTTGCATGAACTAAATGCGGTAAAATTTCACAAACCCTAAAGTGTCATTGTCGTCCTAGGTATATGGATCATATCCGAAAGCTCCACATAGCTCTGATACCACTTGAAGGATATGGAAAGATCCTTAAAAGCATCACAAAAATGTGAGAATAGCAATATATGCGATCGGGAGCGACTACTCAACCTAGATGCTTAGGGTAGTAGAATTTTAAAAAAATGAACGATGAAACCACACGATCCAAGAACACTTCTTTAATCATTTCATCTAAACCACAAACAAGTATTAGGTTTACATCTTAAAGCATGGTTGTGATCGAGTCTCTAAACGAAGAGACATCCTGTCTCAAGTCTGATCCAACGGAGGAGACGCTTGCGAGCGAGTTAATGAAACACGTGCTCCTCGTAATCCATGTTGATGATCCAAGCGAAGAATGGCATGATCTCGTCAAACAAGATCCAACATCTTCTTCACAAACGAGGCGCAAGAAGGAGATAGAGATCCACGAGCTGTCGGAGGGGCATAAGGACGACATAGTGGCTATGACGGCGATCCTCTCTAGGTCATCACGTGGACGACCACATGCTGAGAGAGAGAGGACATGTAGAGAATAAGAGAGAGATAGAGTTGTTTCCATTTTATTTCATAGAAAAAATAAGTAGAGTTACTCTCCCTTTATATTATTTTGTGAGTCCATGGATTCGAATCCATGGACAGCACAAATCAAATGGTGCAGATTGATTTGTGGTTCTTTCAATGGCCATAATTTTTTTGCAAAAATATTTGCAAAATAATTAATTTAAATTAAATTTAATATATTGAATAATAATCAATATATTCTAATTTAACTAGAACAATCATCCATGAAGAAATTGGAAGCAGGCAAGCCTCCTTCCACATGAAAGGGGGACGCCCACCAATTCCATTTAGGATTAGGTGTCCATCCACCCTCCTTTTTATGAAGGTGGGATGCCACTCCTATTTCATGAGATTTCATTTTCTCATGATGCTATCAAAAATTTGCAACAACTTTTGATAAATTATTTCACAAAAATAAATCCAATTTATTTTGTGAACATGAAGTCATGCCACTAGAAAGTTATGAATTACAATCACAGTCCAAAATAAAATGTAAATTACATTTTCAATTAATTATCCAATGTGAATCCCGTTCACATAAACATTTAATATGTAAATGTTATTTACAAATAGCTCTCTCTTACATATTATAAATCACATTTACAATATATACATATATCTATATGATTAATATGGATAGTGTTATCCAGATCATTCATATCTATGATATTTAAGTCATATTTAATCATCTTGGATCTCTATTCTCTTTAGACCAAATAATATGAATGACATTCACATTATTCACATATTTAAGAATTAAATCACAATTAATTATCTTAGATAACACTCCTTATATGTACAAAT
The DNA here is from genome assembly GCA_037367405.1 of Ottelia alismoides. Lineage (NCBI taxonomy): Eukaryota > Viridiplantae > Streptophyta > Magnoliopsida > Alismatales > Hydrocharitaceae > Ottelia > Ottelia alismoides. The sequence continues at coordinate 57,989 of JAZKJV010003344.1, read as the reverse complement.
AATACGAATCAAATTCATATTATTCATATTATTAAATCACATTTAATTATCCATATCTCAATGCTTAGATACATTATCAGCGATGAAATTATCGTTAAACTCTTTTAAGGACAATGTGCTTTTCAACGGATACTTTGAGATAAGGACAAGGAGATTGTACGTTCCACGTATAGTGACTTGGATATTGAGATCATATCTCAAATCAAGATATTGCGTACCTCTATGTTTGATTAAATCAAAACTGTAAATCTATTTTTTTATTGTCTTAATCACATTCAGATCACTGTCCAACATTTGGATCCAGATCGGATTACTTCTCTATTGAGAGGAGTCAGCAAAATCCAAACCCATTTTATCACTACCTATGAATGGAAGGGTCATGGTTATAAAATCGTTTATGTTCACCCTCAGGTATTCCTAATACTTGTGCAACATGCATATTGGAAGACCTATAATAAATCCGAAGTTTTAGATATATATAGACTTTCTTCTTCATGGTTTTATCATTAAGTTTTGCATTTGATCAATAGGAGTCGGTATCAATCATATACTTTCCAAAATAACATATCATACCTAGGTATTGATTATATACTTTCCAAACGCATATATCAAACCTACAAATTCAGTCAAGCTTCAAAAGAGAGATGGCCATGCACGGAATTTTATTCCCAATATTTAATGAGTGAGCTCATGTCTTCCCATTCACTAGATAAACATGTATGACCCTTTAAGTGATCATATTACTCACATGCCCTTGTATGCGCACCAGCATGCCGGTGTATATACTTGATTAGTCCATCAACCTATTGGTCTACAAAATGTACATACTCAAACATATAGTAACATATCTATCTTCTGTAAGAGGACGCGTGTTATATCGTGAGACTTTTTATCTCGATATCGTTAAGTTAACACATTGACCTAACTTTTATAACACCTCTGAATCTTTATTCCTATGTAGAGGACCTACGTCAAGAGGTCAGTTAGATATCATCCGATTAGAGAAAGAATTGTCATCTTCTACTTAGACTGGAGATCATCTCTTAATAATCATTAGATGGTACTTTATGAGTCCTCAATCTAACTCTTTAGATATTCCTCCAAACACTAGCCTCTTTGATTCAACAATAGAATCAGTAGTTATACGATTATTAAGATGGCCATGGTACATAATCTTAATTTTACTAAAGGGCCTATTATGCAAATTAATTATTCTTTATTTCAGATCAGGTAATGATATTCTCAATAACATCTATTGTATAATGGCTTTCCGTGAGCTCGCATATCCAACAATCTACCACATGCCCAAAGAGCATTAATGGACTAATCTCTTGCAATACCTATTATCTCCTTTCTTATCTTCGTTACATCCCAATAATATGAGAAAGGGTAACTCCAATAAAAAGAAGCGGGAACACAATTCCTCCTTGCAAGTCCTACTTGCATTTCGCAATTCAGTTTTTATCAGGCCCACCACCCCTAAGGTTATGTTGACCCATCATTAATTGAACAAGCCGACAATAGGAATAGGACTCGCTATGTGTAATCCAATATTGCTCCAATAATATGAGGAACCAATATTCGAGTCACTATGCATACGACCATACTCTTTCGAGAAGAAAAGAGCCTGATCCAGATGCGCTTATATGAATGAGCTGTCACTTCGAACAGGCATCTTCTATGTACAATCCCTGGCGACTGAACCCTCCGCCTTGATCGGAGATCATGGATGTCACTAACGTGATCTTCCATATCCCATTCAAATTTAATTAATTATTATGAATCATATTCATATAATTAATTCTCCAATGGGAATTACAACTCTATTCATAATAGAGTGTTTAGTTTTAGTTATATCATATTAATTTAAAAATATTAAAATAATTATCAATCCAATCAATCAACCAACAAATAATTTTTAATTATTACTTGAAGAATGGTATAATCTCAAAATTCATATTATTTACATTTTAATAATTAGATAATACATCATGTTCGCTTCAAGAATTATCCTTACCTTACCCGACGTCATGGTCAGTACAGACGGGAGTGGGACAGACCGCTCATAGAGCAACCTGCTACCCCAACGCTCCCCGACTAGACACCATATCTACCTCAGGTCAGGATAATATGATTTGATCATTTTGTATTTGAGATGATTATTGTTCTTTCAAACGAAGTTTTACCATATAATATTTATCAAAACTATTTTGATCAATATTATAAGAAGATATTCTAAACATTTCCCAAATCCTATTCAAACAACTATGTTTGTTGGGATTAATGTAACCATTTGTGATCTAGATCATATTTAATCAATTTTCGATAAGGTAATGTTATTTAAGGAAATAATCATCATAAATATTTCACAAATATTCATAAATAATTATTTCATGAAATTATCCCTTAATTTCATAAATTTATTAAATAATAGTCACAAGTTTCTTGATAGGAAAGTAGTTTTCAGCAGTGACCCTCGCTTAGCAAAATTGGCATATCTCAATCAATTTAAATCCAACAAATGCAAACTAAGTTTCTATCATTTTCTAATTTGTTTTACAAGAGAACCCAGATGATTTTCACGCATTTCAAGGTTAATATAGTGGTTAACTCTTTAAACATGTCAAAATTCATCTACCTGAAACAATGGAAACATGTTTACTTAAAATCATAACTTGAGCAAACAGATTCAAAATAGCACAAAACTGAGTTCCACGATTTTATTTTATGCGGATCATAATACAAGTAATAATTTTGAGTTTAAACAATTTAAACAGAGTGAAAAAATCACATAAGATAGTGTTGCATGAGCAAAATGCGATAAAATTTCATAAACCCTAAAGTGTCATTGTCGTCCTATGTTTATGGATCGTATTTGAAACCTCCAACCTGGCTCTGATACAAATTAAGGGTATGGAAAGATCCTTAAAAGCATCTTAGAAGAATGAGAATCACATCATATGCAATCAGGAGCGATTAGTACGACTAGTCGCTCTGGGTAGCATAATTTAAAAAAATTGAACTATGAATCCACATGATCTAAGAACACTTAACAGATCATTTAGTCTAAAAAATAAACAAGTATTAGGTTTTCCTCTTGAAGCGTGGTTGGGATCAAGTCTCTAAATGAAGAGACCTCTTGTCTTAAATCCGATCCAACGGAGGAGACACTTACGAGCGTGTTCATGAAACACATGCTCCTCGTAATCCATGTTGATGACCCAAACAACAAATTTCGTGATATTGTCAAATGAGATCCAACATCTTCTTTACGAACAAGTCGCACCGATGGAGACAGAGATCCATGAGCGATCGAAGCGGCATCACGACGACATAGCACTGATGACAAAGATCCTCTCTAGGTCATCATGTGGATTACCACATGTTGAGAGAGAGAGAACATGTAGAGAATAAGAGATATATAGATTTGTTGCCTTTTATTTCATAGAAAAGAATAGATAGGGTTGCATCTCTTTTTATATTATTTGGTGAGTCCATGGATCCCAATCCATGGACAACACAAATCCAATGGTGCGGATTGATTTGTGTTTCTTTCAATGGCCATGATTTTGTTGCAAAAACATTTGCAAAAAATAATTAATTTAATTTAAAATTAAATTAAATATATTGAATATTCATCAATATATTCCAATTTAATCAAATAAATCATCCTTGAAGAAATAGGAAGGAGGCAAGCCTTCTTCACATGAAGAGGGGATGACCACCAATTCCATATAGGATTAGGTGGTCATCTACCGTCCTCTTTAGAAAGGTGGCATGCCACTCCTATTTCATGAGATAGCATTATATCATGATGCTATCTAAAATTTGCAACAACTTTTGTTGTTATTTATTTCACAAAAATAAATACAATTTATTTTGTGAACATAGCATCATGCCATTGGAAATTAGTGAATCACATTCACAACCCAAATGAAATGTAAATTACATTTTCAATTAATAGTGCAATGTGAATCTAATTCATATCAACATTTAAAATGTAAAAGTTATTTACAAATATCTCTCTCTTATATATATAAATCATATGTAGAATATATATGATTAATATGGATAGTGCAATCCACATTATTCGTATCCACGATAATTAAATCATATTTAATCATCTTGGATCTCTATTCTCATGTGTGCATATTATATGAATCGCATTTACATTATTCTTATTTTGATAATTATAAAACATTTATTTATTTTAGATAGCTCTCCTTATATGTCCATATAATATGAATCAAATTTATATTATTAATGATAATTAAATCACATTTAATTATCCTTTTCCCAATTATCAGATACATTAAAAAACAATGAAATTATCGTTGAACGATTTCAAGGATAATGCGCTTTCTCCGTGGATACTTGGAGATAAGGACTGGGAGATTGTACGTTCTACGTATAGAAACTTGATATTGAGATCATATCTCAAATCCAGATCTTGCAGACCTCCCATAGATGTTTGATTAAATGAAAACCGTAAATCTAGTATTTTTATTGTATATGAATTACATTCTAGTCACTGTCCAACATTTGGACCAAGATCGGATTACTTCTCTATTAGAGAAAGTCACGAAAATCAAAACCTGTGTCATCACTCCATAGGAATGAAAACGTCATGGTTATTTAATCATTTATGATCATCACCCTCATGTATTCCTAATACCTGTACATCCTACATATGGAAGACCTATAAAAATCGTTGTTTTAGATCTATTTAGATTGTCTTCTTCGGTATCGATCATATACTTTCCAAATGCATATATCATACCAAGGTATTGATCATATACTTTCCAAAAGTATATATCAAACCTACAATGTCATTCAAGTTTCCAAAGCGAGACTACCGTGCACGGAATTTGATTCCCAATATCACATGAGTGAGTTCATGTCTTCCAGTTCTGTAGATGAACCTGTATGATCCCATTGAGAGATCGTATTACTCCTATGCCCTAGTATGCACACCAATGTGCTAGTGTATAGACCTTGATTAGGCCATCAACTTATTGATCTAACAAATGTACATACTCAAACATATAGTAACATATCGATCTCATGTCAGAGGATGTGTTCCTATATCATAAAAGTATACTGCATAGTACTTTTGTTATCTCATTCTCATTAAGTCGACTCTTTTACCTATCTTATCTAACACCTCTGAATCTCTATTCCTATGCCGAGGACCTTGATCAAGAGGTTAGTTAGATATCATTCCATTAGAGAGAGGATTGTCATCTCCTACTCAGATTGGAGATTAACTCTTAATAATCATTTGATGATGCTGGATGTGTCCTCAATCATACTCTTTCAATATTCATCCAAGCACCAGCCTCAATGATTCAACAATTGACTGAACAGATGCATTACCATTAAGATGGTCATGGTGCATAATCCTAATTGTACTAAGGAACATATTATGAAAAATTTGTTATTCTTCATTCCAGATCAGGGAATGATATTTGGAATAACATTTAATTCATAATGACTTGTCATGAGCTCGTGTATCTAACAAAAATATAGATATGTGAAGTATCGATCATGGATTTTTTATTTTGTATGTCCTGGGCACATTGTGTATTTTTTCTATGAGTTAAATTATGTATTTTTTGTTGTATTTTTTTTCTAAAACTTTCATGTGAAAAGTTTATTGATTTGAGGTGCTAAGAATAAAGAATAAAATAGGTCCCAAAAAAGTGAATTATAGTTGAATTAAAAATTAGGATTTTGTGTCTTTTCTGTACATCACGTGCCCTATGTCCCAGTACTCTTTTCCTTGACAACCAAGTCATCAAGATAACTCGATCTCGGGGTCTAAGTCACTCAACACTTAGGGTGTCTCATTTGTTTTTCTTTTCTCTTTTATTCTTTAATTTTGGAATTAAATACAGTAAATATACAATATTTTACATAATATTTTGTACAAATTATCAAGTTGTTTATTTTAGCAAATTACTGATATATACATGCATTTAGCTAGGGATTTTTGGCCAAAATGAAAGATTAAAGGAGGTGAAATGGTGATTCATTAGCAAGTCCTCTACATAGGAATTCGAAGATGTCAAATAAGTTAGGTCAAAGAGTTGACTTAACGATATCAAGATAACTAAGACCTATATCGTACACTATCACGATATAGGAATGCTTCCTCTTACTGGAGACAGATTTATTGATATATGTCTAAGTATGTTCACTTGGCAGACCGATAGGTTGATGACCTAATCAACATCTATAAACCAACAAGCTAGTGTACATATGAGGGCATATGAGTAATATGAACTCTCAAAGGTATCATATCGGTTCACTAGTGAACTGAAGGACATGAGCTTACTCATTAGGTAATGGGACCAATCAAATTCCATGATGGTTTTCTTGCTTAAGAAGCCAGACAAGAATTTACAAATATGATATTTGCTTTTCAATAGAATATGATCGGTACCAACTCCCAATGACCAAATGAGAAACTTAGTAAAAACCCTGAAGAAGATAATATTAAATTGATCTAAATCTTTGGGTTTATTTAGGTCTTCAAGTATGCAGGATGTGTGGTATTAGGAATACTAGATATTGATGTGATCAAAAAAATATTGTATATCCATGATGCTTCCATTATGAGGGATTGATGAAAAAAGTCTGGATTTTAGTGACACCTCTCAGTAGAGAAATCTAATCTTTTTCCAAGTGTTGGACATTGATTTGAATATGATTTAGATGCACTGAGAATATTAATATCTTTGAGAGTTTGCTCAGATCTGGATTTGATATATGATCTCAATATCTAAGTCACTATACGAGGAATGCACAATCGCCTTATCCTTATCTCCAGAACCGTTGAGAAAGCGCATTATTCTTGAAAGATTTCAAGAATACTTCCATTCTTAAATTGTATATCCGAGCAATGAGAAATTAATAGTTAAATATGATTTACTTATCATGAATAATGTTAATGGGATTCATATTATTTGGATTCATGAGAATGATGATCCAAGGTAACTAAATATAATTTAATTATCATGGATATGGATAATATGGATAGTACTATGCATATTAGTCATATATAATATAAATGTGATTTATAATATATTAGAGAGAGATAATTGTAAATAGTATTTATATATTAAATGATGATGTGAATTGGATTCACAATAGACTATTAATTGAAAATACATTTTACATTTTCGGTATGTGAATATGATTCACAATTTCCAATGGCTTGATTGAAATTGTCACAAAATAATTTGAAATTATTTTTGTAAAATAATATAAAATAAATGTTGTTATATATAATGAAGATTATATGAGATATGAGATTTCATATAATAGGAAGAAGTAAAGGTCTTTCCACATTGGGAGATGGACGACCACCCTTGAATTTGGACTCAAGGTGGTCATCCCCCTTAAATGGAAGAGCTTTGCCTCCTTCCCAATCCTTCATGGTATACTGATATGATTCAATTAATTTATACTGATTATTATTCAATATATATTTATTTTAATTAATTGTTGTAATGTTTGACAACAAAATCATAGCCATTGAAAGAAACACAAACTAATCTCAACCATTGATTTTGTGTTGTACGTGGATTGTGATCCATAGACTCCCAAAATATTATAAAATAAGAGGCAACTCTAACTCTTCTTTTACACAATATTATTGCAAGCCTCTCTCTCTCATAGTCATCATACATGCCGCCTACCCCCTTCTTTATCAAGAGTGGCCATCCACCTCTTAACCTAGAGAGGATAACTGTCATGCTACCCGTTCAACTGTTCATGGATATTTGTCTTCCTCGGTGCTCCTTGCACATAAAAAAGACATCAGATTTCATGTGATGAAATTAGGAGATCTACTACTTGGATCGACATCTTGAATTGTGAAAAGGATGTGTCTCATCAATTTGTTCGCATGTGTCTCCTTCGTCGAATCGAACTTGAGATAGGTGGTCTCTTATGTTAGAGACTTCGATCGCAACGACGCTCCAAGAGGTATTCCTATATCTTTTTTTGGTAAAGATGAAATGATTTAAGAAGTGTTCTCGGATCAAGTCATTTCATTGCTTCAAAATTTCAATTTCTACTGCCTTACGCAACTAGTATGACAAGTCTCTATCGTTGGCATACAATCTTCATGCTTCTGTGATGCGCTGAAGGTTTTTCCATAACCTTAAAGTGGTTTCATAGCCTTGAGTTCTTGGACATGATCAAAGTGAAAAAGGTTTTACATTTCCGATGCGTAGGGACTCGTTGTTTCGCTTGAGTTGCAAGATTCAAATTGGTTTTTCACTAAAATAAAGACCTACTATTTGTGCACTGTTTCAACGTATTTATTAGTTATTAAAATTTTTTTAGAATGTCTAAATATATCCCAAAAATAGTATCCTATTATTGGTACGAAAATTGCATTATTAAAATTCGAAGAGTTCCCCCTACGAAATTATTTTTGTATGTACTCGAGGATCTTTAAGAAAATGATTTTTGTTTCATGTTTTCCATCATGAAACATAAAATAGAAAATTGGATTAAATAAAAAATAAAATGAGAACACCACTTGAATTTATTTCACGCGATTCTGACTCCGTTTGCCCTAGATATTCCATATTTAGTGGAGATGGGTTCGATGATAATTAGATCATCAAATCTCTTTACTTAATGTGTTTATTATTCAATGGAAACCATGGAAATTAAGAATTTAACTTGATTGATTTTAATGCCTAATAATTATGAAAATAATTGATTAAACATCATTGGCCCTTGAATGTATGTTTCATGAAAACTCTATTTTATCCTACAATAGTTGTAGGACAACTTTACAAGCAAAACATGGTTGTTTGATATGCTTAGTAATTTTATGATCTCAAAAAATAATTTAAGAGGCCAAATGTTTATGAGTTATTATTATATAATATAATTGTATCATCAAAGTTGATCGATAAAACCACAAGTAGAATGGAATTAGTTTGTATTGTTGTCAATCGGAATGGGTGAAGGTGTCTAGTCCGGGTATGTTGTCTTGGTTTACTCATTAATGTCTTGCATGTCAGGAAATGCTCCCTCCCAACATAACTCGAGTGTACTGGTTGGATCCGTTTTTGAGGAAAGAATAATAGTAGTAAGTAATGTTATACAATAATTATTAAAATACAATATAATATGTACTTGAGGGTGAAAATTTTATAGTAATATAAAGCAAACCCTAAATGTTTGTTGGTTGATTGAATTGGTTTGATAATAAATTCAATATGATTAAATTAAGTCGAACCAATTAAAATAAACATGATATTATGAATAGAGTTGTAAGTCCCTTGGAAAAATTAATTATGTTACTATGATTCATTATAATTAATTAAAATTTGAATATGATATGAAGTATTGTATGAATGACATCCATGGTCCCTGTCAAGGCGAAGGGTTTTGTAGTCGTGGATTGTATGTAGGAGACACATGTTAGAAGTGATTGCTCCTTCATACAAGCGCTCATGGATCGGTGATGAATCTCAGATTCAACATGCTAAAATTGGTCAATTAGGCTTTGTTCCCCGAAAATCCACATGCATTTAATCATTAATCCTTAGCATTCATACAAGTGTAAATATTATTTGCATTTCTTGATGCATATTTGCATAAAGTAAGGAACAAAAAATCCAAGTGTAAATTTACCTAAAAAGCAGCTAACTTTCCTAATTTTAAATTAATTCATCCAAACTCCTACTGACCTAAAACCATTTCCATTGTATAGATATTACTAACAAGACTAAATAAAAAATACAAACAAATTGCTAACTCAAATAAGTGACAAATAAACTTAAAACATATTTTCACATCAGACGGACAAAAACACACATATCTTCCTTATACAATATACGATTTTGGTCTCTCATTTATAAAGCACTCAATTTCAAATATCTTCAATACATGACTAATTTTATAAAATTCAGAGCTCAAATGTGGAAGTTGGGTTTTGGGCCTCATATGCACATTTTATCTTTTTACGATTTTTCACATGGGTTTTTATGTACATAATTAACACAATTGACTTTATTTGTGTTATATAATGACCGTTTTGTCAAGTGGCATAAAAATCCAAATCGAAGTCAAGACTAAAATCAAAGAAACTGACTGTGTCCTTGTGACCTCTATTAGTCTGCACAAACTCCGCTTCTTTCCTACTTCTAATTTATTTTCCTCATTTTCTTATTTATTAAAAATCCGAAAAAATGATTAATGTATAACTAAGTGTCTTTTATTTTATCGTATTTTTTTATAATTTTTATCCACCTTTAAAATAACAAAAAATACTAAACCCCCAAAAGTGGTTTTCTTTACACATGGAGAACCACCCAAAATATTGTTTTGTATATATGACCTCTTTTATTCTCGGTTCCTTCTGAAAGTTGTAGCTCTCGTCGAGACGAACAACTTTCATGAATGAATTTTTTTTGATTCGAGGTATCCTTCTATTTCTTTTCAAATTTCTTTCTCTTTTATTTTTGAATTATCTTTGGGTGACAGGTGGTAGACCCTGACCAAGACATGTGGCACCCCCCCCCCCTCGCCTCAGTAACTCCAGCCAACTCACGTGTCGTGCATGTGACCTCTCCTCCTCCCAGGTCACGTACTTGCATTTGACCTCGTCTCCTCTCCTTCCTATCTGCAGTCATTCTCCGCCCTTTCTCCAACAACAACATGCGATCGATCGTTATTGATCTCCACATAACGCCCATCCACCCTCTCATGTCCTTCCAGCCTTTACCACATCCTCCTATAAAGCACCCCTCACTGGTCATCCACCCCTTACGACATCTACGAGCCCTAGAACACTAGGGCGTTCTTCCTTGGTGACAGCAAGGGAGGCTGACTGCTGCAAGCGACGACGTTTGTCGGGACGACGTGATCCAAGGCTCTTCCCAGCCTTGACAGATCTCTTCATCAAGATGTTGAGCTTACCACCTCCTTCGCATGGCTTGAGCGACAATCAGAGTTGCTCCACATCAGATTCCCCTCCCCAGGCGACACTCCACTACACCTTCTTCCCCAATCATCCTTCCATCTCCACTCCCAGATCACCTACAATCGTGCCTCTGCCTTCAGCAGCATGATACCCCGCACTTTATAGTGGTGCTCCTTCCTCAACTTGACCCTATGCCTCAGGTAACATTCGACCACCGCCAAGCAATCCTCTCCTCGCCCAGTTTGGATAATTTTCACAATTTTTCGACCCAAACCATACCCTATGACCCATCTCCGCTGTCTAATCTCACCTCCATCCTTCCCCCTCTCCATTTCCCTCCTATCTCACATATCTCCTACATCTCCGGCCGCGCTAAAGCCAGAGTGCTAGCTCCTTCTCCTCCATCTACACAGGAGCTCCCTTTCCCCCTTCAATTCCTGCTAACATCTGCAGGTACAATGCCTGAAGAACAAGCTCGAAGTTGGAGCTCCAGCCACCGTCGTTGTTCCACCGAACCACCATGGCTTACAACACTCCACTTTGCCTACTGCACTATACCCTCCACTGGCCGCCATCATTGATTGCCCACCCTCGTCTCTGTTACCACCAGCCATGCTCACCTCCGACGATGCGAGCTCTGCCTTCTCCTCCACCAACGGTTCTCTCCACAGTTCGACGACCAGCCGTAGGATCAGTCTCCTTGCCCTTGATCCGACGGTTGCCTATGTACCATGCGTCCTTCCCTGATACTCAGTCCCAACCTCGAGGCTCGGGTCGACCTAACCTCAGCTAAGCATCCTCCATCTTCCACCTATGCTCGGAACACGAAGCCCCCGCCTCGGGGATCCGAAGCGCAACCACCATCCTGAGCCTCCTATGGCACATGCCCCACACGACTGTAGGGGCATTTTGTGTTCAAACCCCCATTATTTCATGTTATTGCTAAAGGGTTCCCCATCAGCTTAGTCATGTGTCATGCACGTGCCTGCCTAAGTAACTTGCAAAGAGGCCCCAACAATTTTTATGAATTACAAATAAGTCCTAAAGGGACCAAATTGAAGGGAAAATATTTACTTTATCACATTTAAGTACCTAGAATTTCATTTGAGCATATCTTCTTCATGTGAACTCTGATTTTTACATATAATATTTCATTTTGAAGTTATATCTGTTCTATGTCATATTCTATACTTTGGGGATAGATTCGTAGATGTTTATTGATGATTATTATTCGAGATTCAATCTGATCAATGCAGGAAGAATTTTGACTTATTTGTACCATATTTTATTGAGAAGATTCAAGATTATACAGGGACTTGATTGAGGATATTTTGTTAAAAATTAATTCAATTATTATTCATGATTATTATTATTTTTAGAAACTAATCTTTGAAGGGGAGAGATCAAGAAGAGATTGTTGTATTTCCTTGATATTTTTAAGGAGATTTTAATTTGTTGACCGTATTTAAGGAATTAATTTTTGCTAGGTCAAATTTAGGTGACTCACTAAATTTAATCATTTGATTTTGTTGTTCATTCTTTTAGGATCAAATTACATGACTGCCTGGGATAGATATTCTTCTTAAAACATCATTGATCATTATCATGTGAATAAGAATTGATCTATTAATCTTTTTGCCTGCAGACTAGGATTAATTTGAATATTTCTCTTGAAACTATATCTTTCGATCTATGATAATTTTCAGGATTAACTTATCATATTTTTGGGATTAAAAATCAAAATCACAGATCCTACGCTTATCCCCTATGTTTAATTTATTCGCATTATATCTCATTTCATTTCATATTCATTATATTTTCCAACACAAAAATTAACATTAGGAATAATTAAGTATCTAAATTAATTCGGACCAAGCAACTAAAAATCATTATTCCATGTGTTCGACCTTGGTATACTTACCATGTTAAAATATTCCACAACATACAAAGATTGTGATTTTTGATCGACCAAATTTCATCTCATATACTACTATTATGGATTATTAAAGAGGTGATTTTCGCATTCATCAAATGGCACCGTTGCTAAGGAACGCCACATTTTTAGGGTTTTAGATTAATTTTTGTATTGATTTTTTTGTGAAATTTATTTTTGTATTAATTTTTTTCTTTTTCTTTCTTTTGCATTTTATTTTCTTATTTTTATTTTGCACTTCTCTCTCTATAGATACCAATGCTATCTTCACTCTTTGCAAATAGCTCGAGCGAATTTTACATTTAACTTTAAGGATTCGCGAAGAGGAAGACTGAATTTTTATTTTGTGAGAGAGAGAGCTCTTAGAATAGTTTTATTTTTCGCATTATTCATTGGTTCCCTCTCTCTAAACCCTAATAACATGTAATAATTAGGCTTCAACTTCTTTGTGGTGTGTCGAGTTTGTTTCAACCCTTTCTATATGGTTGGGACCCGACTTAAGTGGTGTAGGAATTAGAAAAATGCACGCTAGCTTATTTATTTTTGCTTGTGCTCGTAGTTTTTATGTCACACATTTTTCATTAAACGCACTATATATCGTTCTACTTAGCGAAAAAATTGAAATATGTTTTTCTCGCTAATAAAACAATATACCAAGGGCATTTTTCCTCTGTGCATATCATATAATATAAATTTAAATTCCTTGTATTGCATCTAACATGAAGAACGTGAGGAATCACTATAAATCTCCTTCTTTAGCATGCATCATTTCTTTACGCTTGCATTGGCTTTTTCGATTCTCCCTCAGTTTTTACAACATAGGAATTAAAGGAATTTGGATTGCTCATTAGGTGTGATAATTTTTTGCTCAATTAAGGCCTCAGTGATAACCCTGAATTAAAATCAGCACTGCTAATCTTGGAGACATTAAATAAAATTGACTAAAATTAACCCTTATGTCTGGTGGAGAGAAACCCTCTCATTGTTTGTGAGGACATGATCACACACTTAGGGTAGAGCTAAAAATCTGAAAACTTTCTTTCAGACTACTATTTTTAGAATTTGCTAGCAACATCTCAATGATGGAAACATGTAGCCATTCTACGATCCGTACTTCCCTTAGCTGAGTGGGTAGTTTAGTGGACACTGTACAAGGCTCTATTCTCATGTAACAGGTAGCCGTATTTTTATGGTATGTACTTACACATATACTTGCTGAAAGTAGATGCAACTGGTTATATGAGCTTGGGACAACCTTTGTGAAAAATTTCAGCACGTAACATCTCTGCTTAATCTTAAAGATTATTTTGTCATTAAATTAAAATTGAGAAAATAAGCGACCGAGCCCTGACGTGACTAGTGTTGAGTTGGTGAATTGATGATTTTGAATTATGTTTGTTTTGTGTGAGAATTTTGTACATTTATATGTCTAGTGGATTCTTCATCCCAATTATTTCTTTATGCTCCAAAACCGCACTTTTCATCCGAGATGGATCCATTTGGAGTACTTCATTTGGACTTTGAAAACAAATCCCTGACTCCTCAAGTAACTCATTTCCTTGGTTCCGAGATGACCCTCTTCTCAAAACCCCATGGTAAGGGGACGACCCATTTATCCAAAACATGGTTCACCCTTCACCTATAGGGATTCGTCAACCCCTAACTAACCCTCTTTCCTACTCCCTTCCTGCCAAAGAAAATTTCATCTTTGGCAGAACCCCTAAACCTTTCAAGCATGTGCCTAACTCAGATTATGTGTAAACTCCTAGCAATTATTTTATAACAAACTATAGGCAAATGTCTACAAACAGGAACTGAAATCACTATTTTTGGATTTTTGTAGACTTTTTTATGATTTTTATAAGAATTTTAGTATTTTACATTTTTTTGGATTTTATAAATGTTTAATGAACGAAATTTGTACAGAAATTAAAAGATAATGAAATAAAACTACCCTAATATTTTTGGAATTTTTAGATTATTTTCAAATTTTTATAAATTTTTGAATTCCAGAAAGCGAAAAATGACCTTTTTATTTTGAAATATAATAAATGATGACAAAATGAAATGAAAAAGTTATATAATGAAGAGGAACTAGTCAGGAGAATAACATGATTTTTGCATACTTTCTTGAGCAAGAAAAATGTTTATTTCAATCAGAAAAAGATGCAAATTAAAGAGTCTGAATAACAGGGACTAAAATGTAAATAAGTCTTGTTTATGCATTAAATAAAAAAAAGAAGTGAAATAGAGGATGAAAAGTTGAAATTACCCAGGTGAAACGTGTTATGCACGTGAGTTCCTAGACACAGGGGTTTTGGCGTAATTTGTGAAATCTCTGGAGATCAGATGTAATTTCCCCACATTTATTCTTGATTCTGATTGGGGCCTTTTTGTAATTTTGAGAACTCCGAGGGTTAAATTGATATTTGGCTGAATAAAAAAATGCCTAGGGTTCCTTTATTCTTTTTGCTTCGTTTCCAAGTAGCAATAGGGGTCACGATGGGTCGTCGCCCCTCTTCTTCCCCCTCACCGAAGGCACGCAGGCGGTGGTGAGGCGGTGGTGCGAGTTGGAGGATTGCTGGACGGGGGACACGGCTCGTGGCTGCGCCGCTGGAGGTGCGACGATCGTCGCCCGTTGGCGGTCTGCGGACGAGGAGGAGTAACAGCAGCCGAACTGCTGGACGGAGGGCTGATGGAGCACAAGACAACGCTGATGGTCTGGTGGCGGCGGAGCACCGCCGCGAAGATGTTGCAGCTGGTTGCGGTACGGCCGGTGGCAGGGAATGCGATAGAGGCACTATCGACGATGGTTCTCCATGTAGGGGTGTGTGGTCTATCGATAAAGGCTGCGGGTGGCCGTAGTGGTCCGACAGAGGCCTGCTAGTGGAGGTGCAGCTGGGTAACCGAGCGCCAGTGGGGTGGCCGCGGTTGCCAAGCGATGGGAGGGGTGGCAACGCTAGGAGGGCGGCCGTCCCTCTTTCTTTTCTTTTTTATTTTGTTTTTGTAATTATTTTATTGTAAAGCAAAAACAGTAATCAGAGAATTTTTTTAATATATTTTTTTAAAAATCCGAAATAGATGAATTACAAACAGAAAATAAGAAATATTTTTTTATTTTTATTTTTTTTATTTTTTTTTCATTTTTTATATGATCCTACAAAATAAATGTTAGAGAAAAAGGAAACAATTTTTTTGTATATTTTTTATTTATTTACAAATCGAAAAATTAATGGGGATCCGACGAAAGTGAAAGGATCGAATTCAATTCTCCGACCCCAGTACGTGGTCGGAGTTGATAGATAATGTAAGATAGAAAAGAATGTGTCGAGATAGAGATGTGAGATGAAAAAAAATCGAGTCAATGGCGGATCAAATCATGATGAAATATTTTTTTAAGATTTAGAATAAATAAGATGACGATGAAATAACAATGCGACAAAATAAAACTACGATTAACCTATATAATAAATGAAAAAATAACGATGGATCTCACCTCAGAACCGGAAATGACCATGATCGTCGTGACGAGGCTGACGCGATGTAACCGGATGGATCGGAGGCTAGGCACTGATGACCGAGAAAGACCTCTCACTATCGGGCTAAGGTAAAAAATTTTAGTGTCTATGCGACCCAATAGAGAGACTCAGTCAACAAGAAAAATCAGACCACTAAAAAGACGTAAAATAATCAAAAATCACGAATAGCGGTCTCGCTATTTATTTAACCTGGTATAGCGACCAGGGTCGAACTCAAGGAGCACGGGTTGGCTGAATTGGCCTACGAAGTAGTCAAAAATAAAATAAAATAAAGAAAGGTATTTTTGGTGGATTTTATTTTTTTATTTTTTTTGTATTTTTAATTATAAAAAAATGTAAGAAAATGCTAAAAAGAACACATTCAGCAATTTATTCAATGCATCAAAACATCTCAGAAAACTCAAAAAAAATTGTTTTTGTGTTTTTTTATATTTTAAAGTATTTTTGGTTACTTTTTAGATTTTTATAAATTTTAATTGATTTTATAAAAATAGAAAAAGGCGAAAACAATGAACTAATGTGCAATCAAATTTGAAAGGCTAATTAAAAATATGTAATTAGCCTATAAAAATCTGAAGGCAATTTTTATGAAAAGTATAAATAAAAACTAAGCTACAGAAACCAAAATTGTATTTATTTTTGATTTTTTTTAATTTTTAACCAATTTTATAAGGTTTTTATTGTTTTTTATTTTTGTGTGTTTTATAAATCCAAAAAAGACCTCGACAGAAGCAAGAAAACACTAGAATAAACTATACCTATTTTTTTGTAAATTTTAGATGAGTTTTTATATTTTTACTTGATTTTATATTTCAAACAGTAACAAAAATGAAGGTTTTTTATTTTCTAAAAAAAAACAAAAAGCAACAAAAATGTCCCAAAGATTTTGCGAACTTTTTACACAGTGGCAGGGGCCACGTATCCAAATTTCACAAGACTTTGATTTTGTTTGATATTTTATTCGACCAATACAAAAGCTACAGCACATAGAGACCTAAGTGCAAAGAAACAAAGTTTCAGGGCTAATTAGAAACACGCACAAAAACTAGGGGGCATCAGTGTAAAATACACATCAATTTCCACACATGTTCAAATATCTCACACACAGGGGAATATATGCAATATCTAAAACATAAACTTCATTCCATAACATTCATAAAATCCGACCCCAAGTATGCAAAAAGCCCAAGTTCTAACGTGACGAAGCACGTGATACACATTATAAGGATGAAAATGTAAATAGCATAATCTATAGGTCCTATTCTGCAAATGTTCCAAGTGTGCTTTTTTATTTATAAGACTAAACAGAAACTAAAATAAACAGCAGAGGGTATGGCGCAAATTACCCAGCCAAAGCGCGTGCGGGGTGCGTGAGTGCCAGGTGTCGGTCGGTGAGTGGCTGACAGTGTGCGGCTGTGATGGTGATTCCTGGACGATCCAACGATGCTGACGAGGCATCGAACGTGGGGTGCACGTGGCCGTCAGATTATGGATCTAACGACCTGACAGGAGCAGGGCATGGACGACACTGATGATATCTGGAGAAGTGGCATGATCCGACGGTAGAGAGGGAGGCTGGATGAACTCCTCTTGGGAGAGCTTCTCTGGCGATCTGGAAGCGATCCAAACGTCTGATGGAAGATCGGAGAAGGGGATTCTCCTCGCAATGATGATCCGTGTCGGGTGGTGGCGTCCGATGGAGCTCCCAACGGCCAAATGCTCTACGAGGGAGGAGGGAGCTGGGCGACTCCGTCGAAGGATGGAAGACGCGGCTAAGGGGGGTTTCCTGCGCTTATTCCCCTGCAAGAGGACGCTCGTGCTTGGAGGAATACTTCGGCATGGGTTACTCGCAAATTGACAAAGGGAAGCAACGTGGATGGGCGAAGGGGAGTTCCGGCGGAGGCGGCGGAAGGAACCAGACTCGATCTTGGCTCGGATAGCCAAGATCAAGGTGATTAGACCATGGAGGGAAGGTGATGATTGGTCGAGGGATCTATTGGTACGGGTGAGATGAAGTAATGGATCTCCGGCAACTGGGCAGAGTTGGCAGAGCGAAAATGGAAAAATTGAAGCTAGCTGACGAACTGAAACCTAAAAGGAGTACCTGATGGTCGGAATCGACTCTGGGGGAGATATTGGATCTCCTGTGGTTTTTGCCTCGATGCAGCATCACCTATAGAGGCTCGGGCTACGCCGACGGCGGAGCTCGACGACAAGGGTTGCTGGACCTGGGGTACACACCTCCAATCGCTCTCTCAAACACCCTCCGCACTTGCTGTCACGCGAGGAAGAAGATGGAGGTTACGGGGATCGAAGATGGTGGCCGAAGGTGCGTGAAATGGCGGAAGGAGACGATGCTTTATACTGGTAGGGGTCCGTCAAAAGTGGAGTCGGGCAAGCAAATTGGAACAAGGACCCCTGGGAAGAACCTCGGGCGTGGATCATAGATGATTCGTGGATAATCAAGACCCGAGGTTTAAAGAAATGGGTGACGGATCGTGATGCGAAAAATCGGCGAAGCTGGGTCAAAAGCGTAGATCCGCGAAGGTAATGGAAAAAAAGCATTAGAAAAAGATTTGGAAAATCGAAATAAAATAGAAAATGACTTTATTTAAAAATATTTACAAAATAAAAAATGTTTATTTATTTTCAAAGTATTTTTTAGTGATTTTTATTTTTTTTTGAAAAATAAATTATGTATTTACATTATATATTATTATATATAAAGGTATATATACTTATGTATTTTTTAATTTTATTTTTATTTTTTTATTTATGTACAATTATTCAATTTTATATTTTATTTATTTACATAATAAAATTTAGAATATAAAAAGAGTTTTATTTGGTTTTTATTACTTATTTACAAGGTGAAACAAATATGTCTTTTATTTTATGTACATGGTATATACACTGAGGAGAGAGAACTTATTTCTTTTTATTTTTATTTTTATTATTCCCATTTTTATTTCGTTTTATATAATTTGGAGTCACCCTATCTCTTTCTACGTATTTTATGTTGCGGTCAGGCCCATGTTGATCCTTCCCTTAGGCTCAGGTCACTCAATATTTATTCTAAATATTTCCCTCTTTTTCTTTATTTCTTTATTCTTTTATTTTTGCACAAAAACATGCTAACTATTAATATTTACACAATGCATACTTTTTGATAACTTATTCTATTTACAAACACATACATGGTATTTTGCAAAGGTTCTTAGCTAAAATAAAAGAATAAAGAGTGATGAATGAGGATTCATCAGGCACCTTTCTCGATGAAAGTTTTTCTCGAAGATAGGGCTCCTCTCCCAATGATTGATCAAGTTGGAATGAGGTAGAAGGAGACAAATAAATAGAAAAGATAATGGAGATGAAATTTGAATTTTTGACTTTTTGGCATAAAGAGATAAGAGAGATGAAAATTGAAATGAGATAAAGTGGAAAGATAAATATATACAAAAATTAAATAATTTTTTTGAATTTTCTTTACTTTATTTATTGGAAGATTAATAGTTAATTCTTATAATTTTTCTGGAAGTTAGTTAAGAAAATTAAATTTATACTTATATATATACATATGATATATATAGATATGACATTATCAACATGGGTAAGCAAATTATTTTTTTGTTTTATTTTTGTTTTTTATAATAATTAGTAAAAAAATTTACAAATATATACAAATACAATATTTACAAAATACATGGGAAAATTGCACAAACCACCCCAGAAAACCAACTTTTTACTCGTAACTCCAAAAATTATGAAATTACAACCATTTTAAAGATAATTTAATTTAAAATACAATGGAAGTGAGAATAGTTCAATTTGAGTTCATATGGAGCCAGATTTTGTCTTTCAATTAGTGCTTTGTGGCTTTTTCCAAGTGTGGTTGCTTTTATTTTGTACATGATTTAATTATGCAATTATTTTTATTAATTAGAATACTTTTAATTTACAACTTTGATGTTGTAAGTAATTTGTTTTGAGGTCAATTAATGTACAAATAAAATAGTGTAGTATACAAGTATACACAGCATACATTTTTTATGACTTTCTATTTAAGGACCCTATCTCCCCCTACTTTATTCCTGGTCGGTCAATCAAGTCTTAACCTTCTCTCGGTGTTCGGGTCAGCCTGTATCTATTACATATATACAGTCTTCCTTTTTTATTTACTTTTCTTTATTTTTTCTTTCTTTCTTTATTTATTTACTTTAGGTTAAAATAATATACAAATATACAATATTTAGACACAGATGCAAGTTAGTAAGAGCATGGAGTTAGTATTATATAAGGGATTTTAAGCTAAAATAAATAAATAAAGATGACGAATCGCAGATTCATCATCCCCCTCTGCTTTACCTTTATTAGTCCCTTAGCAAACACTTATTGAAAGAATAAGTGAAAAAAAGAAAAAGAAAGGGAAAATAAAGAAAGTAGGACAATATTGAGCATTAAACTTATCTTCATAAAATTGTAGTTTGGAGCTCTGTCGGACCTTTAGAATATTAGTGTGTCGGAACCTTAATGGGAGATGGATTTAAGACCTAACAACCTCTAAGTTCCACATGACTCCTATTCATGTCTCCTCAACAGTTAGGTAGAACAAGTCTACATACACTAATTCTTATGACTATGAATCTTTACTTGTACGGTGTAAGTGAGGTATAGCTCCCCTCTCAAAAGTAGCAAAGAAACAACCTCCCTCCACAAGGTAACTCTAGTTCCCTGGTCTAGCAACACTTTCCTCGAGGAGCGGAGATATTCCCTTCTAAGTTCAAGTACAAACAACTCAAGAAGAGTGGATGGAGAAAATAATGGATGGTAACCAATGTAGCTACCTATCCTTGGATGCATGACCAGTGTAGCCAAGTCATCCATTGCAAGATTACAAATATTTGTCTTTTAAGCTCTTATTGATTTTTTTATCCTTGTATATACACTCTGGTAGGCATTTTACTTTTCAATCAGGCCTATCCACTTTTGGAGATTCTGCATTTTTCCATACTTTTTTTAAAGCATATACAAAGTGCAGCATGTACATAAGGAGTTTTTCCTCTTGAGCCAGTAGTCTATCCCTCTTTTGAAGCATTATTGCAACCCCACAACATCCTGTCTTTAGACCTCAACCTCGCTAGACCAGGTTGAGACACACTTCCTTCCCTAGACGAAGACAAGAGGTTCCACCTAGATGTACTACCCTCGTATGCTACCCCAAGCCAAAAGATTCTACCTCCTCACTACCTCATCCATGAAGAGCTACATGTAAGTGCTTATCCAAGGTAAGCCACGGTCCAAAAGAATCATTCGTGTGTTGTTAAATATTCTACTTAGAATAATCAAGATGACATGTGAACATAGTCTTATGGACTCAAAGAATTAAGTCACTAGGACCTGAAAAGTCTGAACTCCATTTCTTATAAGATTCCTCTGAAATTAAGTGGATTGAGACCCAACTAAGCTCCATTTTTCAATTTTATTCCGGACATAGTTTAAATATCAATACTATCATGAAAAATGCACATGCAAATGAAAGAAAATATGAACTATGCAAAGAAGCTTTTTTGAAAAAAATGATGCACAAGTGACAAGAACACATTTTTTTGAAATAATTTTCTAATTTTGAACTTTTTATGGATTTTTTGAGAAAATGCAAATGTAAAAGAATGTGTATTTTTTTAAATTATGCAAGTTTTTATAGATTTTTGGTTTTGTAGTTTTTTTAAAGGAAAAAGGGTTAGTAAAATATGTACAAGTATATACAAGATTTTTTATGGTTTTTTGGTTGTTTACTTTTTTTTGTTGCTTTTTTGTTTGTTTTCTGTTTTTTGTTTTTGTTTTTGTTTTTTTGTGTTTTTGTTTGTTGTTTTTTTTGTTTGTTTTTTTATACACGTGGACTTTACAAAATTATATTCATAACCCCCTAAATAAACATATTTAAAAGTATAAGTTATGTCTAATGTATACAATATATACGACAACCCCATATACTTAGCTCAAACTATGTCCTCATAGTGATCAGAGAGCGGCAAAGGAAGACATAACTCGTGCTAAGTATAGAAAATTGAAAATACTCCCATGCTACAATGACTCAAAGAAAAGATAAAAAGAAGAGAAGTCAGTGATCCCCCCTAAACTTAGAATAAAGTAATCCTAAGTATATTAGAGTGTACAAAAGGGAAAATCGATGAAGAGAATGTACATACTAAAAAATAAAAAGACACGATATGAACAACATCACCCCCTATACTTAGGGTAGTGTATCCCTAAGTATAGGCAACAAAAGTAGTGATGGACAAGACGAATATGAACAATACAAATCATTCACCCCCTATACTTAAGATAAAGCACATCCTAAGTATAGCATATATACACACACAGAAAAGGGGTGAATGATAAAACAGAAGAAGAAAGAGTGAAACGAAAGGATATACAAGAGGAGTGGATGTACAAAGGTCGAGAAGGTCGAAAGCGGACCTTCTCATGGGACTGTCGAGGTATGGATTTGACAAGGTGTAGGTTGATATTGGGGTTATCATTAGATATGAACTGATCAGGATCGACCAAAAATGTATCCTTAGCAAATTCAGATTATGCAGGCCTAAACCGATTATTGGAAGTAGTGTGGTCATGTCCTTCCTGGGAAGTCTCGCAAACATCAAAGTAAAATGGCTCGAAATCATTATCAGAAAAAAGTAGGATCAATTTCAGCCTGGCGAGCCTCTACCGGATCATCATCTTTATCAAAAGGCCCAAATTCCTTTATAAAAGCAATCAAATCAAATTTGACATGATTGGCCTCATCTGAATTAGGGTTAATAGGAATGGACTCATCAGTGGAAGTAATCAAATCATGTCCGTCGTATCTTGTCTCAGAGTCTGCCTTCCGCTTTAGGTTGTCTATCGTGTAAATTCCGTGGATGTCATCAATGCATCGCCACATACCAGAAGATAGAACTCCAATGTCTATGCTTTTCGAGTCTTCCTCCTTCACGAGGAATTCCTGGGTTTCATTATCATCCAACATATAAAAAGAATCTCTGATATTATCATCGAGGTCAAATTCCTTGGGGTTGGCTAACATGGGAAGGCTCCCATGGGATGCACGTCTCTAGTCAGTAGTGGGTGTAGTGATCAACACATCGCTCCCTACATCAGAACAGAAGCAAATCTCTCCTAAACCATAATCAATAATGGCTCCCATAGAGGCGAGGAAAGGCCGTCCCAAGATGATTGGAGGGTGCTCCACAGGGGTGGAGGTCTCCATGGGCAATACAACAAAATCCAAAGTGAAATTCATACCCTGAATAAGAATGAAAACGTTTTCTAGAATACCCTTCGGCCTCTCGATAGATCCATTAACAAATTGAACTATCATCCTGGCTTTCTTGAGAGGCCCAAGATGAAGAAACTGTAGCATAAAGAAGGTTATTATATTGATTAAAGAACCGCCGTCAACGAGAGTGTTATCATAAGGAATGATCAGAGAGGGAGCATCTCACAAGAGGTATGGTAGTGTTCCCTTTCTTAAAATATGGACGGTGAGAGATGGCGTAGGTAGTGGCCATGGTCAAGATGTGATGCTCAGATCTTCTCCTTCGCTTTCTCTTCTTGTGTTGAGGAGTAGATAAATCTATCATGGCCTGTTGAAGTGGGGCTTTAATGATGTCATGAATAGTGGCTACCACTTCGGGTTCAGTCAACATTTTTTTGAATTTTTGGACCTCATCCTTACAAGGGAGGATGCCGGAATCAACTTTTACACGAGGATTGCCAAGAGACGTCTGTATAATGGAATCCTCGGGGTCAAGGTTGGGACCTGATGTGAATAGATGTATGAGTAAATGATCAGGCATTTGGGTCCTCTCCTCACAAAATGAATCAATAATGTGTCTCCCACGATCTTTTTGGATTTTTGAAATTTTCTCATTTTTTTGTATTTTGGGTGATTGTAAGCTCTCATGATTATCCTCAAGTGAATCCATATCCTCAAATAGTGGAGCAGCATTCTGGCTCGTATTTATGTTAAATAGATTGGCAATCCTCGAATTCATATGCTCCACATCTGGTTCAGTGTCTCAAGTGTGGAAATTGTGAAAGGTGACTCCAAAATCCCAGGATCGGGTGGGTTGAATGAGGGTAGGTGAAAATCAAAGTCCTCTAATTCCTGAAATAATGGGTTAGGCAGATATGCACAGAAACAGGAGGAAAGTCCTCTTGGAATAAGGAAGGTGGATCATCTGGAGATTACGAGGTATCCACGAAGATTGGATTAAAATAACTCCAGTCAGTCATCTCAGAAACAAAGGATGGGATCGGGAGAACACGAGTGTCAAGTCAAAAGATATAGAGAAAAAGGCGCAAATGCACAGAAGGATCAAGTATGCACACAAGCAATCAAACACAATACAAACCCCCAGTTCACCAACTCAACTCAATGTGAAGACCGTGAAGGTTTGATCAATTATCTTGACAATTTAAGAGTTTGGTGAGAATACAGTCTATCAGAGCAATTAAAGCGAGATGATAGGAACACAATGCTCTCAAGAGACTACACCAATCCCAAAGTTAGATCTTTCTCCAGCCAGTTTGATCTGCAGACCGTTTACCGGCTATCCGATCAATTCAATCTGTTAAAGATGTCGCAGGCCGCTTTACCGGCTACCGGAGAGATCCTCACTGGAGAACGACTAACCCAAGGTAGTAGTATGAAAAGAGTTCTGACGTAGTTCTATCCTATTGTGCGGGTCGCTCTCTTGCTATATACAAACCAACAATGAGGGGGTTACTCTCACTCAAAACAATGATTTTCCCTTATATTGTTTTAAGGTCTAGTTTTCTTTGGCAGTTCTGTATTTTAGGCAGTTGTCACTCGATTAAAATATTCTCAAAGAATCGCCTACTGAGTGTGCAATTTACTTTTTAACTTACGTGAGTGAAAACAAGGAAGGAGATCAGAATTGCCAATGCTTGTTTAAAAACAATGATGCATGCAGGGGTTAGAGATGCGTACCTTGTCGCCAACACTCTACATGCAAGTAATCCACGCATAATTGAAATCCAGAAAAATAAACTAACCTATATGAAAATGCAAGTGAACCGTCCTAAATGATATCTTCTATTAACGAACACGAACAAGTTAACTTGACTAAGTCCAAATTACGCTCTACTCTATAGGTACAGAAATTCTTGTTTAGGGTATTTGGACCAAATTAATTACCCGACTCTAGAAAATTAATTAAAGCAATCAAAAGGTAGCTCACGAAATCTGTAGGAAACAAATAAAAATAAAGGCGATGAAAACAAAATTAGTGAGGTCCTCCAAGTGCACCGACACTTGGTGAAACAGACCCCGCAACAAATGAATGTCCGTTTACAAGAGTTCGAACGCTTGGAAAGAAAAACTCTCTCTCTCTCTCTTAAAATTTTTTTGTTCAATTCTTCTTCTCCACTTCTCACGCTATCCTATGGCTTGGTGAAGAATCAAGCCGCCTCCACGTCACTTGGGTGCTTCGGCTCTTCTAGGATCGCCTCCTTCGCTCCGCAGGCCCTCACAAGAAAAAGAAAAGAGAATGTTTAAGAAATACAATTATCAAATATGAGAAAAAAATGAAACAAATGCAGTGATATGAACAATGAAGTGAATAACAAAATGTAAACAGATATTTACAACCAAGAATTGCAGGTCAAAAGAGAAACCTAACTACCCTCGCCGTGCCTCCTCAGCAACGGCACCATTTTGTTGCTCATAAAAATTTAGGGTTTTTGAATTTTTATTTTATGTCCCCGAAAACGGTGCCATTTTGTTGTTCGCAAAATCTCGAGGATCGAAAAATTAAAGGTATGATGTCTTTGCTATCCCCAAAAATCCCGTGACAAATAAACATTTTTTTTATTTTTGCTACTTATTTACATGTATAGCAGACAACATCGAACTCAAGGAGGCTACAATTCCTGAGGGTTATTCAATTAATAGACAAAAAATCAATTAAAAGAAAAAGGAAATCTCAAAGGCAAAATATCCTTGGTTTTTGTGAATTTTTTCTCTTTTTATTTTTTTAATTTTATGATTTTCAAGTTTTTATTGATTTTAATTTTTAGATTTTTCTCTTTTTTTTAAGAAATAAGGAGCAATAAGCACAAGTTAAGCAATACGCACACTAACTCTTTTTTGTATTTTTCAATTATATAAAAAATGCTCAGAAAAATCTAGAGAAAATATTTTTGGGTTTTAAATATTTTGAAATATTTTTTGGGAATTTGTATGGATCTTTCAGATGTTTTTCTATTTTTCTAAAATACAAATAATGAAAAAAATGAGAAATCGTTCGAAGCCTGGAGTAATTTTCAACTTAAAAATGTTCTGAAAACTATTTTTATAACAAACTATATGCAAATATTTATAAAACAGGACTGAAATCACTATTTTTGGATTTTTGTAGAATCTTTTATGATTTTTATAAGAATTTTAGTATTTTGCATTTTTTCTTGGATTTTACTAAATGATTAATGCACGTAATTTGTATAGAAATTAAAAGATAATGAAATAAAACTACCCTTTTTTTTGAACTTATAGAGTAAATTTCGAGTCTTTGTGAATTTTTGAATTTCAGAAAGTGAAAAATGGCATTTATTTTTTTTTAAATAATAATAAATGATGATAAAATGAAATGAAAATTTATACAATGAAGAGGAACTAGTTAGGAGAATAACATGATTTTTGCATATTTATTGAGTATGAAAAATATTTATTTCAATAAGAAAAAGATACAAAATAAAGAGTCTGAATAATATGGACTAAAATATTAATAAGTCTTGTTTTTGCATTAAATAAAGAAAAGAAGTGAAACAGAGGATGAAAAGTGCAAATTAGCCAGGTGAAACGTGTTGGACATATGGGTTTTGACGTAATTTGTGTAATCTCTGGGGGCTCAGATTAATTTGCCCAAGTTTATTCTTGATTCTAACTGGGGCCTTTCTGTAATTTTGAGAACTCTGGGGGTGAAATTGATATTTACCTGAATAAAATAATGCCCAGGGTTCCTTTATTATTTTTGCTTCGTTTCCAAGTAGTAACATGGGTCACGATGGGCAGCCACCCCTCTTCTTCCCCTTCTCCCAAGGAAAGCAGGTGGCGGTGAGGCGGTGACGCGAGTTGGAGGAGTTCTGGATGGAGGACGTGGCTCGTGGTGGCACCGCTACAGGTGCGGTGATCGGTGTTCGCTGGCGGTCTGCAGACGAGGAGGAGTAATGGCAGTCGAACTGTTGGGCAGAAGGTTGGTCGAGCATGAGACATCAAAGATGGTCCAATGGCGGCTGCGCACCGACATGAAGACGTCGCAGCTGGTTGCGGTGTGGCCGGTGATAGGGAATGCGGTGGAGGCACTGGCGATGCTGGTTCTCCACGTAGGGGTGCGTAATCTGTCGATGAAGGCTGCGTGTGGCGGAGGTGGTCCGAAGGAGGCCCGCTGGTGGAGGGTGGAGGTGTGGCTGGGCAGCCGAGCGGCGACGATGTGGCCGCGGTGGCCTGGCTATGGGAGGGTGGTGATGTCTAGAGGGCAGTCGTCCCACTTTCTTTTATTTTTTTTATTTTTTCCTATCTTTTATTGAAAAGATAAAACAATAATCAGAGAATTTTTTAATGTATTTTTTTAATTATGAAATAGAGGAATTACCAACAGAAAAAAAAGAAATGTTTTTTTATTATTTTTTTATTTTTATGTGATCGTGCAAAACAAACGTTAGAGAAAAAGAAAATAATTTTTTGTATATTTTTTATTTATTTACAAATAGGATAATAAACGGGGATCCGACAAAAGTGAAAGGATCGAATTCGATTCTCTGACCACCGTGCGTGGTCGGAGTTGATATATCATGAAAGATAGAAAAGAACGTGTCGAGATAAAGATGTGAGATGAAATAAATCGAGTCGGTGGCAGATCAAATCGTGATGAAGTATTTTTTTAAGATTTATAAAAAATGAGATGACGTTGAAATAACAATGTGACAAAATAAAACTACGATTAACCTTGATAAAAAAATGAAAAAATAACGATGGATCTCACCTTAGGAGCGTAAATGACCGTGATCACCTCGATGAGGCCGACGCACTGTCACCGGATGGCTCGAAGGCTAGGCACCTTTCTCGACTAATTTTCTTCTCGGAGATCATGCTCCTCTCCCAAAGATTGATCAAGTTGGAATGAGGGAGAAGGAGCCATGTAAATAGAAAATATTATGGAGATGAAATTTGAATTTTTGACTTTTTAGATAAAGAGATAAGAGAGATGAAAATTGAAATGAGATAAAGTGGAAAGATAAATATATGCAAAAATTAACTAATTTTTTAATTTTCTAAACTTTATTTATTGGAAGATTAAATGTTAATTTTTTTTGTGGAAGTTAGTTAAGAAAATTAAATATATATACATATGCTATATACAAATATAACATTATCTACATAGGTAAATAAGTAAATTAGTTTTTTTGATTTAATTTTTTTTATTTTTTGTTTTAAATAATTAGTAATAATAATTTACAAATATATACAAATACAATATTTACAAAATATATGGGAAATTTGAACAAACCACCAAAGAAAACCAACTTTTTACTTGTAACTCCAAAAATATGAAATCGCAACCATTTTAAAGATAATTTAATTTAGAATACAATGGAAGTGAGAATGGTTCAATTTGAGTTTGTATGTAGCCGGAATTGGTCTTTCAATTAGTGCTTAGTGGCTTTTTCCAAGTGTGGTTGCTTTTATTTTGTACATGATTTAATTGTGCAATTATTTTTATTAATTAGAACACATTTTTTACAACTTTGGTGTTGAAAGTTATTTGATTTGAGATCAATTAATGTACAAATAAAATAGTGTAGTACACAAATATACACAGCACACAATTTTTTTGGATTTTCTAATAGAGGACCGTATCACCCCCCTACTTTATTCCTGGTCGATCAGGGCAAGTCTTGACCTTCTCTCGGGTTTCGGGTCTGCCTGTATCTATTAAATATATACAATCTTACTTTTTTATTTTCTTTTCTTTATTTTTCCTTTATTTATTTAGGGTTAAAATAATATACAAATATACAATATTTAGCCACAGATGCTTGTTAGTAAGAGTATGTATACATGTGTTTTATAAGGGATTTTAAGCTAAAATAAATAAATAAAGATGATGAATAGTAGATCCATCAATACGTACCTAATTGAATTAGATGAAGATTATAATTGGTTGAGGCTTGTACCTCCCTAGTATGCATTCGAGCACAAATCACATTTCCTCTCATTGTTGCCTATGTTCGGAGGAAATAATCATGAAGAACCATATACCTTCCCTAATGACTTCTAGCTAGTCTGCGACAACCTGTGCCACCCTAGGTTTAGTAAGGACTACATAAGGTTGAGAGTTGTCCCCTTCGCCTTAACTGATAAGGAGATTTACTGGCAAAAAAACCTATGGGAAATGGTCACCACATGGGCCACCTTCAAAACACTATTCTTTAAGAAATTCTACCCAGTAAGTAGAATTAATCAGATGAGGATCAAGCCCAGAATCTTCACCCAACACCTAAGAGATCCATTCCATGAAAACTGGGAACAATTCACATACCTAGTCCAGAAATGCCCAGGCCACGAGATAAGAAAATTGATTATCGTCCAAAGTCTTGTCAGTGGACTAAACCATGAGGCCCAAGGGTTAGTGAGTGCATCATGTGGAGGAAGCTACATAGGAAGCCACGAGGACTCCGTCGATAAGGTGTTCGAGAGACTAGTAGAATCCAGCCATGTACAGACCACCAGTCCGGCTTACATGGTTGGCTCTAAGAAGATGGTGAATTATCTGTTGACCAATCAGAACACTAACATGGGAATAAAAGTTGATGAGCTAACCATGGTCAAACAGATTTATAAGAAGGTGGACGAATTGGCTGATGGGGTATCAACGATTCAGATACCTGCCTGACTTCACCCCCAACCACCATGCACCAAATTCACTACATTCACAAACATGTCTACGATATAGGGAAATTTGCTAAATTGCCTACGCAAATGGAGGAACTGGCTGATACAATATCTACAATTCAGATACCTCCCTAGACTTCACCTCCTGCCCCTATACACCAAATTCACTACATTCAAAGTAAGGGGTAGGGAAACAGAGCCATTAGGTAAGAGATCAAGTATTTTCCCATAAAACATGAGAAACCTTCGCTCAAACTATTTACGAGGAACCTCCATAAGTCATGGAGATAAATGAAGTCTGGTATAACATGGATAATGGCAACCGATTGGATCTAAACTGTACTCTTAACACTTGTCCTCCACAATCTCAGCCCATCTACCAGCCTCAGTAGCAACAATGTTAGAAGTATCGTTCGAGTTATCATAACCCGCAACCTTAGCAGCAGTATTAGCTCAAGGGTTAGCAGGGCCAATTCAGACAGCACCAACAGCCTCAGACCAAGCAAGTCCAGGGGTCTTCCTTTTCTTTGTTCTTGTTGTGCTTCGCGGAAGCAAACACACACAAACACAATCAAACAAACAAGACACAAACACAAGGATTTACAAGGTTCACCCGTAAATGGGCTACGTCCTTGGGCGGCGGCAATCGATTTCACTATAGGAGAAAAAAGGTATTACAGAGGGTACTGAGAAGGTATAGATATGTGATGATAAACAGGATCTAAATGTGGAGTGTCTTATCTGCTATCCATAAAGCCCCTTTTATACTAGAACTGAAGAATACTATTTATATTCAATAATAAATCCCAACAGCTCTCAGCAAATCAGAAGGTAGACATAGATCGGACATGTCAGCAATCCTGGCCCAAGAGCTCTCATCCAATCAGAAGGCAAGACAGATCAGACATGACAACAATCCTGACCCAACAACTCAGCTAATGAGAAGGCAGAACACATATCATACATGTCAGCAATCCTGACCCAACAACTCTCAGCCCATCAGAAGCCATGACACAAATCAACCACATCA
This sequence comes from Ottelia alismoides, assembly GCA_037367405.1. NCBI lineage: Eukaryota > Viridiplantae > Streptophyta > Magnoliopsida > Alismatales > Hydrocharitaceae > Ottelia > Ottelia alismoides. The sequence continues at coordinate 26,555 of JAZKJV010003344.1, read as the reverse complement.
GCAGCCCAACATGTGGTTAGGATTCAAGTCACATTAACAATCACCACCTTGAATTGAATCCTCATATAGCATAATGAACCACTAATATACTCTACCGAGTTGATTTCTCCACTAGTAGAATTAGCCACTGCTAGACTCCACCTGGGTTGAATTCTCATATAGCATAATTAATCACTACTATACTCGACCATGAGTTGAATTCTACACTAGCAGAATTTACCAATTCTATACTCCACCATGGTTGAATTCTCATATAGTTTAACTAACCACTAATATAATTCACCACTTGAAATTCAGATAACATGAATCAAGAAATTATAAACAATATTCACCTTGAAATTTCTCCTTGGAGAAACTTTTTCGAGCTTCACCTTGTCGCTGCCAGCCCCTCCTTGGGGTTACTACCAGTTGTTGATATTGAGCAAGTTCAAACAACAACTGAATGTACTCTCAGGAACTGTTGACCCTTGCAAGACATATAGGGTCTTCTACTTGTTGCCCTTGATGAGAACAACAAAAGATTTGGCAACCTACATGAATCCACCTTCAGCATTGTACTTGTATCGTTTAGAGTCCAAGACTCCAAGCGATATCAGGTTCTTCCTCAGATCAGGAATATGTCATACTTATGTCAGTACCCATGACTCCTTCATGCATCTTGATCTTCACAGAGTCGATCCCTACAATCTTGCAAGACACATTATTCCATGTGACAACGTTTCCACCACCTATCTTCTCATTGGTGCAGAACCAATCTTCATTGGGAGTCAAATGATAAGAACAACCTAAATCAAGAATCCTTGTGCTACATGTTGTCTTCTGATCTGTGACAGTGGGAACGAAATCGTCTTCAGAATCTCTACCACCTTGAGCCATTGTAGCAATGGTGGCCTTCTTTGGGTAGTCTTTCTTCCAATGTTTAGGTTCCTTGCAATAATTGCAGATGTCCCTGGAATTGTAATTCTTCAACATGGACTTCTACTTTCCATTCTTTGTGTAGTCAGAACCGGCATGACTCTTCTCACGAGTCATAACCAAACCTGCGACATTAGAGTCTTCCATCCCAATAGCCATAATTTGAAGTTCACGAGTATGCAGACTTGCGTGAACTTCCTCTGATTGAATAAATTCTCAAAAGATGATGGAAGAGAAACCAATAAAATAAAGGCAGCATCCTTATCTTCAATCTTAACATCTACGTTTCTTAAATCCATCAATAATGTATTTAAGCGGTTTAGATGTTCTTTAAGAGATGTACCTTCATGCATGCGGAGATAGAACAGACATTGCTTCAAGAGAAACTCGTTGGTCAAAGACTTCATCATGTATAGACTTTTGAGTCTCAACTAGAGGTCGGTCGCGGAACCCTCATTGGCAACCCCCACAATAATCTCATCCGCCAAACATAGCATTATCGTCGAGTGCGCCTTCTCTTCCTGCATCATCAACTCTGACGGCTTGAGTGCCTTCGCTCTCTCCAGATCTAACGGTGCCTAGATACCATGTTGCTTCAGAAGGGTGCGCATCTTGATCTGCCATAAAATGAATCCATTCTTCCTCATGAACTTCACAATCTTCAGATTGTGAGATGCCATCTTGCTAGATAATCCTGACAAAACCTGAAGCTCTAATACCATATTGTTACAAATCGCGGAAGCAAACAAGCACAAGTAAAATAAAACAAGCAAGATGTAAAAATAAGGATTTACAAGGTTCACCTGTAAATTGGCTACGTCCATGGGCGATGATGATCGATTTCACTATATGGAGAAAAACGGTATTACATTGGGTATTGAGAAGGTACAGATATGGGATGACAAACATGATCTGAATGAGGACTGCTATATGTAGTGGCCATAAGGCCCCTTGTATACTACAACAAAAGAATACGATTTATATTCAGCAATCCATGCCAACATCTTTAATCCAATCAGAAGGCCGGACACATATCAGACGTGTCACAATCCTGGCCAAACAGTTGTCAACTAATCAGAAGGCGGGACACAGATCAGACATGTCAGTAGTCCAAACCCAACAGCTCTCAGCCAATCAGAAGGAAGGACACAGATCATACATGTCAGCAATCTTGACCCAACATCTCTCAGCCAATTTGAAGCCATGACACAGATTAGCCACATTAGCAGCCCAACAAGTGGTTAGGATTCAAGTCGCATTAATATATATCTCCCGAACTCCAGCAACTGTTGGACGAACTTCATGACATGATAGTTGACAACAATCGACTATCTCGATGGAGAGACGAGTTGACTGCAACCCAAACTGTGATTCTAGCTCTAATCCATGCTAATCCAAATAGCCTCGGACAGAACCACATATTAGTCTCTTAATAAACTTTACCTGAATACGAGATCTTTTTGCATGGTGACACATATCATATTTCTCTTAGGAGTGCCACGATCGTAACCATGCCCGATCGAGTGAAAAAAGGTGACCTAGCCCCAGTGTCTACTAATTCACACAATCCTGGGGAAGAAGAAGAAGAGAGGCACAAGGAGGAGAAAGAAGAAGTCCTGCCCACACCACCTGTCAAGCATTACACCACAATAGACTAAGCAGAGTTAGGTTCTAAAGGAGAAGCATCACCAAAATAACAACAGTCATCCACCAATTTCCCTATTTTGGTTCCATCAGTTCGAGTCCTATAAATACTTTTAATCCCTCATTTAATAAAAGTGATGTTTTTATCACCATGAGTCAATTGCTTTCACCCATGCTCTTGCGGAAGGAAAGAAGAAAACATAAAAAACCAAAAAAATGATGAAGAGATGGCTCGCGTCCATAGAGAAAACATCAAGGTCACCTTGTCCTTAAATGAGATGATAAAAAGAGACCCATCTTTTATAAGATACCTTAAGGTGAGATGCACAACAACAAGGACCAACAAAAGTAACCCTAGCAGAACAACGAAGCACATACTCTCTATTGCCACATCTCGCTTGATAAAAAATGAGATACGGAATAATAAAAGAGACATGAGTGCTCACTTTGTGACTAGCCATATCAACAAAATAAAGTTTGCCCGAAAGCTTTTAGACAATTGATCCTCCATCAATCTCATGCCCACAACTCTATATGAACATTTAAATCTAGGTCCTCTTAAGAAGTCTAGATCTGTTCTTCAATTCATAGATTCCTCAACTAAGAGATCTAAGTAGGAGATTAGAAACGTTGTCATGAATATAGAGGGACAAAATTATCTAGTCGGTTTCATAGTATTTGACATGGATGTCGCTAGAAATTGGAAAGATTCTGAAATGATATTAAGGACCCTTCCTTAGTACCGCATGAGCTCTATTTAATTACACATTTGGGAGAATCCAGTTTGGAGAAGTTGAACTTGAAATAAAGCAAACTAGGTTTCGACGACCTGACACTAAATCTAGCACCGAATCTAAAAATTCAGAACCTGCGTAATAAAATACAGAATCAACAGTTGGTCCATGGATACAGAACCCTACAACAATGATAGAATCATTGTCATCTAGAGAGGACATTGTTGATGAATTAATCTTCCAACTCATGCATGCATCAACCTACACTATCAAAGATTCAGAGGTCCCTCTGTACCTGTTAGTCCATTCTTTTTATGGACATTCTCGTAGTGAGGTAAACAGATCATATGTGGCATTTGCCAAACCACATTATACCTTTAGAGAACAAATTCCCGAAACAATTCAATCGGTGGTCGACTATGTTACACAAAACTCGTCCACATCACAATCAGAGTCAACAATGGTAGAGCCAAAGTTTGTGAATGATAAGTATTTATCCAAGCTAAAACCATTTCCCCTACTCTTAAGTATGTTTTTTTTGTGGGAAATAAAGGATAGTTTTCTGTCATCATTATTTCACATCTAATCGAAGAGTAGGAAACCTACCCTCTTAATGTTTTAGAGAAAAATACCAAGGCTATGGGATGGAGATTGTCGGATATTCAAGGGATGAACTTGGCCCTTTATTCACGCCATATTTATCCTGAGGGTAATGCTAAACCATCCCATGAATTCCAACGTAGGTTGAATCAAAATTTACGAGAAGTGGTTAAGACTGAGATCGAAAAATGATGTAAGGCTGGTTTCATTTATCCCATCTCTGACTCAAAGTGGGTGACACTTTTACATGTCATCCTAAAAATGTGGGGACTTCATACTATCACCAACGAGAGGAAGAAAAGATCCCGACATGCATAACAATGTCGTGGCCCATCTATGTGGATTATAGACACCTAAATGCCACAACGAAGAAGAATCACTTCCTAATGCCTTTTATTGATCAAATTTTTGAGAGATTGGCAGGAAGAGAATACTTCTGTTTCTTAGATGGGTACATGGGCTATAGCAAGTAGCCATCACCCTAAAGTACCAGGAAAAACTACTTTTACATGACCTTTGGGCACTTATGCATTCAAGCGCTTGTCTTTGGGGCTCTGCAACACCACCAACACCTTTCAGCGGTGCATGATTGCAGTTTTGCCAAAATGGTTGGAGATTTCCTGGAAGTATTTATGGGCGACTTCTCAGTCCACAGTGATTCAATCGATAATTACCTAAAACACTTGGATCGAGTCTTAGAGAAGTGTATGGAAGTGAATCTAGTATTCTCTTGGGAGAAAATCCCTTTACTGGTAAAAGAGGGTATCATGTTGTGGCACATCATCTCCATGAAGGGAATGGAGGTCGACCAACTAAGGTGGATATAATCATGAAACTCGAGCTACCAACCAACATGAAACAAGTATGGTCTTTTTACCAGGGCATGTTGGATTTAATAGGAGATTTATTAAGGATTGTTCAAAATTTTCCCGATCGCTAACTAAGCTCTTAGGGAAAGACACGGAGTTCCTTGTAGATCATAAGTGTCTCAAAGCCTTCGAGCTGCTAAAAAAGAGAATCATTGAGACTCATGTCCTACAACCCTTCGACTGGTCTCCCCTTCGAGATAATGACAGACACTTCAGACTTCGCAATAGGGGATGTGTTTGGACAATGATAAGATGGAATCTCGTATGTTATACACTACACAAGCAAAGTTTTAGATCCATCAAAGAAAAAATTGTACTGTGAGAGAGTAGGAAATGCTTGTAATAGTCTTTACCTTGGAGAAATTTCAATCTATACTTATAGGGTCTAAGGTGACAGTATACACAAATAACTCAGCCATCGTATACTTAATGGTGAAAAAAGATGCAATATCATGTTTCCTCATATGGATACTCTTGCTTTATGAATTTATTCGGAGATTAAAGATAAACCTGGAGTAAAGAGTGTGGTGGCTGATCATTTATCATGTATTTAACAAGACAAAATCCCTAATTCTGAATCAATCCATGAAACCTTCCCAGACAAGTCAATTTTTGTTATTGACTCTCTCCCATGGTATGATGACATGGTTAACTATCTTGTCTCTAAGAACGTTCCTCAAGGTTGGCCCAAGAACAGAATAGATCGACTCAAGTCAGAAGCTAGACACTACCATTGGGAGGATCCGTTCTTTTTCTTTGAAGGACCGGATTTTATATGGAGAAGATGTATTCGTTAGAAGTAAATACCAAAGTGTCCTCAATCTCTATCATACCTTTGAGGCAGGAAGTCATCACTATGGGAAGAGGACCGCTGTGAAGATACTACAATGTGGATTTTACTGGTCGACCTTGCTTAAGGATGCCTACAATTGTGACAGGTCATGCCCAGTCTGTCAGAGAATGGGAGGGATCATAGGTCCGAAAGATGACATGCATATGCAACCAGTGATCATTTGTGATGTATTTGATGCATGGGGGTATTTACTTTATGGGCCCATTCCCTAACATTTAATGATTTGAATATATATTCATCTCATGGTATACTATTTAACTAGGTGGGTGGAGGTTATCCCTACTCAAGCGATAGATAGCAAGAATGTATGCAAGTTTTTGAAAGATAATATTATTTCGAGGTTTGGGATCCCTAAGGTATTAATATCTGATGGGGTAGCCATTTTGTCAACTGGGAGGTGAAGAAGTTGACTAAGGAATACGGTCGAGCACATTGTTTCTAGTCCTTACCATCCAAAATTCAATGGCATGGCCGAAATATCAAACAGGATGGTCAAAGGAATTTGACAGAAGCTGGTTTGCCCTGGCAGGAAAAAATGGTCTTAACTCCCAGGCCAAGTTCTATGGGCTTACCAGACAACTTAGAATACCCCATTGGGCACCTCCCCTTTTTGTAAGGTATGTGGAAAGCCGTGTCATTTGCTTGCAGAACTCATGCATAAATCAGAATGGGAGATCAAAAGGATCAATTGGAACTGTCACCAAGGAAAGAAAAACAGAAATATGGATCTAAATAAACTATCAGAAATTTTAAATCAGTCATATGAAAACATTACCATTGACAAGTATAGATTGAATAAGTGTAAAGACAAGATCATCCGAACAAAGACCTTTGTACCAAGGTAGAAAGTATGGTTGTTTAATGCAAGATTAAAAAATTTTCCAAGGCAAATTGAATTCTAAATGGATAGGATCCTTCATCATGAGAGGGTGATGAATCTCAGATTCATCACTCTAAAAGTCATGAATTAAGCTCAAATCCTTAAAATTCATTGACATTTCTTCATTTATTTTGCATTATTAGCATTCATGTTTTGATAATAATTGCATTTTATCACTCATTTTTTGCAAAAAAAAATAAGAAGCCCAAAATCGCAGCCCAATTAACTTGTAAAATAGCCTAACTTCCTTGATTTTTAACTAATTCATGCTAACTCAAATTGACCTAAAATCACCTCTATTATGTACATATTACTAACAAGAATAAATGAAAAATACGAAAAAAAATCACTGAATGAAATAAAGGGACCAAAAATCCAACCTTAATTCTAGGATTTCCAGACTAAAATCTTGATATTTTTATCGTCCAGTGTCCAATTTGATACTACTCAATTTTGAACTGACGTACATACAAATACCTTTCAAAACAAAACCAAGTTCAAGTGAATTGGAGCTCAAATGTGAAATGTTGTGTTTTGGGTCTCTTTTCTACATTTTGTATTTTAGCTGTTTTTGACCTAATATTTTATATACATAATTAATTTCATTTGATGTTACTTATTTTTTATTTATTTCTTTGATCAATGTTCTATTAAAATACACAAAAATCAAAATCCAAAATTGAGCTTCAAATTAAAGAAACTAACTGAGTCCGAGTCTTCCACTAACTGTCTATACAAAAAATTGTCACATTCGTATTTTATTTTATTTCTTTACTTTCTTAATTATTAGAAAATTCCCAAAAAATGATTTATGTGGAATTATTTATCTTTGATTTTATCATATTTTTTCGTATTTTTATCTTGTTTAAAAATAACAAAAAAAAATAGAAAACCCAAAAATCAAGTATTCTATGTACATGGAGCACCCCAAAATATCACTTTGATTTTGGTCTCTTTATGAAAGTTTGTAGATATTATCAAGAAGAGCAAATTTCATGAAGAAATTTTTTCGATCCGAGGTCGTTTGTTATATATTCCTTATTTTCTTTTGTATTTAATTTTTGATTTTTCTAGGGCTGACACCTGGCTGCTCCTAGAGCCACCACTTGTCTCCCATTTTTGTAATTTATTTTCATTTATTTTATATAAAAAATAATTAAAAATATAAAAAATAAAAGGGACCCACACGTGTATTACACGTACCTCCTGCGTACGTGTCGGCACGTGTCGTCTTCCCCATTCCCCTTTTGGGGCTCCACTAAACCATCCCTCCTCTATGATTATCACTACATCCCGCGATTTTCCACCATCGCCTCCCTCCTAATCTACTGGTGGCAATACTCTACAACATTCTTCACATGCGAATCGCGTGTATCTCACGGCCACCTTGCATTTATGTGCTACACCGTAAATCCCAAATAGAATGTCGAATCCCTATCTACCTTCCATCTCCATCCAAAGCATCTCCATCCTCGACTTGCTATTTGAACATCGTCGAACCTCCACTTTCCCCAATCCACCGATTCATGTAACTCAAAGGGGTGGCTTGGCGGTGACAGCGTGATTAACGCCCCCCCTTCAGGTTGGCAAGATCCGAGGTTTAGTGGCCTCATTGCAGCGTGGTCGTGCCTGCTGCTCCAGCTCCGGTTCGTGACATTGTGCCAGCGCCTTCGAACCACCCCCCTTCCACTCCACGTCGAAGCCATCTTCATCGACAACACACAACCCACCGCCATCTTCATCAACTTCAACCACCTGTAGCAGAAGGTCCCCTCTCTCCAGCTACCCTCTCGTATCAGCTTCGACTATGCCGACCACGCCACTGCCCGTCGCACAGGTCTTCCTTTCCTACACCTTCGGACTCCCTCCAACTCCTTCGAGTTCAAACGACCACTCCCTCAGTAGTTGCAACGCCCTCCGACGTCAGGGCCCCCTCATCCGTCCTCTCTACTCTCGACGTTGGCCGGAGGATCAACGCACCACCGCACACCACTGAGCTCCCAACTAGAGGTCCTCCACCGTGTGTGGCACGTGAGGAGGAAACGTCATCAAGGTGCAACCCCTACGTGATCTACGCTTGCGTGTACGGGAAATTTTGCCAAAGAAGCCTCGGATCTTCGACTTATTACAAGTAGCCCTAGCCCAGAGGTCACGTGCATCGCACTTGACCGGCTAGGAATATTGCAGGCAGTCCCCCCCACTATCACCTTATCCATTGAGGTCCAGCCACCCTGGGGCACGGCTTTGCACATGCTCCCAAGAAATTTTGTAGTTGACCCCCAACAGTCCTGATAAACTACATTTCAGTCCTTCACTACATTTTCTATTGTAATTTAATTATTGTTATTTGCATTAGGACCCATGTGTTCCCCTATTATTTTAATAGACATTTACCCATATTTTTTTATATTTCAAAATAGCATGATGTTCTACAATTAATTCTCTACCATATGTCATGCTTGTGATATTTTTGTGGTCTATGGTTAATTATTAATTTATTGTTCTTGCGAAAATTGACATATTTTCCCATCTTGTGCCTCAAAATTCATAAGTAATTATTCATGGCTCTAAAATTGCCAAAAATTCACAAATGAGAGAATTAATTGTTTTTAACATTGTGCTCAAAAAAGAAATTGCATTTGCATGCATGATTTACCCTATAAAAATTATTTTGCTTATTTCAATCTTTATTTTTAATTGGTATTAAACCTTGTATTTTTAAAGTTTAGTATTTTTCTGAGATTAATCACCAAGTGATAGATCTTCGATAATTTTATTCTTTGAAAATAAATAGGTTTATATTATATTAATTATAGAAATTCATTGTGTTTGCATTCATAAATCATAAAATATTTATCTTGCATCAAAAAATTCCAAAAAAATTATAGTGCAGTCATTTCGCCATATTTTACATCTCGGCCAATTTTGTATTTTTTGTATACCGTTTGATTAAAATGGCTTTTTAGTCCTAAAATTGGCCTAATTTGCATTTCACATTGCCAAGTCGCATTAAAAATACCAAAAAATACCGTTTCAAAATTGTGCATAATATTTGAAAGTCAAAATTCTTGGTCATTTTTTTCCTCCTTCAGTTCATCCTTCGGACTTGCCCAAGTAAAATAAACATAAAAACACGTTGATTGAAATAGAATTAAATTCTTGTGGTTAATTCTTGATCGATTCCGAATTCCCCCATCCATACAACGGAACGACACATTAAAGTTTAATTCTCACAAATTAACGTAGGCTTTTTGCGGCTAATCATTGTTGCCGAGGAGGCAAATGGCTTAAATTTTGTCTAAAAATTTTTATGTTCGGTTTTCCGCATTGGGTCGTCTGACCCCCAAATATTCACTGTATATTTTCCATATTTATAGCATTTATTTTATTTCCAACATTTATTACGTTATTCTATTTTTTGATTAATTTTTGTGTTACTCTCTTATACTCTCTCTCTTATTTTTCTTGTGAGGTACCCGATGTACGTGGAGCAATTCTAACAAAACCAGTGCATCTTCACCGATGCCCGAAAAGCTGCATTAAAATTAAGATCGAGTAGAGTCGTGAGATAGAGTAGAGTCTAGGATTTATTTTTCTCAATTTAAAAATTTCTAATTATTTGCTTATTTAAAGAGGTGTTTATTTAGACTCTCGTGTGCGTAAAAAAGACCTCAAACTTTTTCTGTAGTGTGTTGTGGCATGTTTCACTCTTCGATGAGGGTGGGGCTCAACTTGAGTGGCGCATAGTTAGACCTACACAAATGGTTATTAGAGATTCTAAAATTTTTTATTGTGCTCGTAGAACATAGGACCACACTTGACATTAATCGAGATGCATATTAGATCGTTCAACTTAGTCAAATTCAACTAATTTCTTCTAAGCTAATAGAACTTTCTGTTAGATGCGGTTTTTATTGGCATGCATTCATGTAGATTAAATTTTCAATTCTTGTATTGAATCTTACATGGAGATTGTGAGGAATCACTGTAAGTCTTCTATCTGAGCATACAACACTATTTCACATGCATCAGCTTTTTTTGAATTTCTCCCTCTTGTTTTGTCACATATTTTTAAAGAAAATGGGACTGGACGATAGATATGAATTTGTGCTCACCTAATTTTTCAGTAATCACCTAATTAAAATTGGGACTGCTAAACAAATGTAATTTAATTAACCCATAAAGTTAAGAATTTTTGTGGGAGAGCAACCCCAACCTTCGATTCATTTATTTGTCTGAGTGAGCAAGAGACGACACTTAAGGTTAGAGCCCAACTCCGAAATTTTCGTTCAGACTACTGATTCTAAAAACGATTAGCCACTTCTCAGTGAGGATCTACAGGTAGCCGGTAAATGATCTGGATTTCCTTAGCAGAGTGGGTGGTTTAAAGGACACTACGTAAGGTTCCATCCTTATGTAACACTGGTATCCATTTTACGGTCTGTACCTACACCCATACTGGATGAAAGTAGGTTCAACTAGTCGTAAGAATTCAGGCAAGTATTTAAGAAAATCTCTGGTACCTAATAGCTCGCTAATTATTTTCCCAAGATTGAATTATCACCAACTAAAATTTAAAAGATAATTTTACAAACTCTTACGGCTTCATTATATGAGTTGGTGAACCTGGGGTTTGTTTTGTGTTTGCATTGGTGTACGTGAACCGATCTTGAATATCCAAAACCGCACACTTATGCCATCACTTTCCTTTATTTAAAATCTCGAGCTTCTATTGTTGAGTATCCCGAACACCTTGAACATGACAACTCATCCACCTTCTTCAAAGATGATGATACAATTGTCCAAGTACCCATCAAATCCTATACTATGAAAATGAATTCGTCTCAGTTAGACCCAAAACTTCAAAACCCCCTCCAACCAGACATCATCCAGCTTTCACAGAAGACTCTCACCCACAAATAGATCCAACCCTCTCTACAAATCCGAACTACTCCATGAATGTCAATCCTCTATATTCTGATCATACAATCAATCCTTCTTACTGTCTGAATGTCAATTCTTCATTTGTGGGAGACTCTAACCACAGGATAAATCCGACCGAATTTAACACTTCTTCACATCTTCCACCTCTCCCACCTTTGACCATAAATGAGCAACTACCATCTTGGATTGACCCATTTCTCATCAGAACTCATGGACCATTTGAAGATAAAATCAATTTTTAGATAAATGACTGACCGAGACAAGAACTCCAACTGACTTCAATCTCTCCTCACCCTATTGTTGGAACATGTCAATACTTCACAAATCCACGATTCGATTTGACCATTGAAAATAAAATGGAATTCTGAACAGATCATAAGGATTGGCCCACATCCGATAATCTTCCATCTTGGATTAACCATGACAATCCCATCTTCAGACATGACACTCATATAGAGGACTGGACTGATGATATCGACACACATAAACCCTATCTGTTGACTCCACAGTATAAGGGTCCGACCAATCAAGATCAAAGAAATGGACTCTATTAAGACAAACTATAAATGCATGAATCACACCATGGGACATATGGTTTCTTTCCTATTGAGAAGACTCCTTCCATGATTTTTGAGGGGAATTTTCGAATGATCATATAATGGATATTCCAAGAGAATCTTTCCCAGGTTATACATGAAAATGGAAGATGCATTGACTGGATCTCAAATTCAAAAATGAGAGACCACACAGACTGCTCCTTAAAATTCTTTGGAGGATAAAATTTCGAGGATAAGTAAGAGATATGAATTGATGGAGGAAAAATTCAAAAATTTCACTGATTGGCTAATTTTGTTTTATGGAAACTCGGGCATGAAAGTAGAGGATGAAATAACTGGATCGAATGTGGAAAACCTCAAGGAAATTCAAAAAACCCATGGACTACGTTTACCCTAGGTATAACTCTGACAGCAACACTTCTACAAATTACTTCCCTTGGAATAACTCTGACTCTAACTCAACATATCAAAACCCCTTCTCATCTACGAAAAATACAACATCACCACACTACGCTGAAATACCAAAAAAATTGAAATAATTCAAAAAGACCCAAAAAATCAAAAATCCAAAAAAATACATAAAAATTGAAACTGAAGAAAATCTAAAGAATTTGGATCCCTGCTTTACGGGAAGTACTGGAGAAAAGATTGATTTTCAACTTCCCCTTGAGTACAGGACATTGAACACTTCCCCGACTTGAAAGGATTTATAATATGCAAATTAGTGATGAAAAAATCGAACAGGATAAGAACAAAAGACTGAAAGACATGTCTTGTCAATAGCCACCTCCTTGGTGTTGAGGAGAAAAAAACAAGAGCCTCATAGTGAAGCGGTTGCCTAGATTTGATTGTGGAATTAAAGACAATTTTTAACCAAACTCGAATAGATGACTGTTCACCAATCAATATCCTCCCGACCTCTGTATTTGATAAGAAAAAACTCAGACCTATCAGGAAAATAAGAGAGAACATTCAACTTGCTGATAGATCAATAAAACGACCGAGAGGAACAATTTCCATCATCGTTACATTCCAAGGTGATCCGCTCAAAGTGGACTTTATGATCATTTATATTGAGCATCAAGGAGAATTCATCCAGTCTCTGATCGTTCTTAGAAAGCCATTCTTGGCATTGGCTAAGGCAATTATTGAGTGCGAGACTCAAGAAATCAATTTTACAACATTGGGAGCACTTTGAAATCTCCCCAATGGGAAAACACGATATTCTATGGTGGCCCATGAAGCTGTCAACAGCTGTAACCACCAAATGGTAGAAGAGCCCTACCCCGCAGCTACACTTGAGATTACAGCTGTTGAAGAGACTATTGGTTTAGAGATTCTCTCCACTGTTCCATTTGTCGCGTCTATGACCATGGGAAATGACTTCTCATGTGGTCTTGAGACGTATGCATGGGCGCATCCTGAGTCGGTCAAGATCTCCTCTAACCACATTGATCAAATCAACCTGACACAAGAATGCACCAATGTCAAGTCAATTGAGAACGAATATGTAGAAACTCTCCTTCCTATTCCATTCCCCATTGCTCTCACCATGGGAAAGAATTTCTTATATGATCCTGAGACATATGCATGGGCTCACCCTGTATCGGTCGAAACCTTCTCTAACTACCTTGACAAAATCAATCCAACTCAGGAGTGCACCAACATTAGGAAAACTTAGAACAAATACGCAGGTGGACACCGACCAAAGAGAAAAATTTCAATGGTTATTAATCTGGAGACTCAAGTGTTAACACCTCACTACCATGACTAACACATTCACGAAACAAAATGGTTGCTTCTTCATCTGAAAATAAAGTCGCCTTCGACATTCCAGAAAAGGAATTGTCTGATGATTCCTCATCAGGTCTGGAAAGGATAATCAACATGAGTGAAGTATGTTTGGTAGTCCTGAAACCATATCTTCGCAAGGATCCAAACTTTGATTCCCATTGGACGACTCATGTTCTTCGCTATTATTCATCCAAAGCTGATTCTCCTAGTCTCGTTAAATGTAATGGAATAATTTCTTATGAGCTGACTGAGACTAGTGCTTCAGAGTATTCATCATCTGAGGATGAATTACTTGAACATAAAAAGGAACAAATTCCATGAAAACAACTGAAGCATTGACAGAACAAGATATATGGAGTGCCTCCACTTTCAAACACTATTCCTCTGAGGATAACTCCGATGATGGTAATCTTTCATCTGATTCATACACTTTATTTATTCTCAAGCATGATTTCTCTGAGGATAACACTGATAATGGTTGGGAATCATATGCTTCATCTGCTTCTTATCATTACGATCTCCCACCATAGGCTCACAAAAAGATCGGTCGAAAATCGCCTTAATCATCGGCTATCCTCCCTCACTCCTGACTCCATCGGTCTCCTTGTACATCTTCTTCCTCTACTTAGGCCAAGTCCTAAGTATAGGGGGGACTGATGCCATATGTACATACCATTCTCCCCATCTCACGATCGCCTCATTTTTACCCTTCTTCTATACTTAGGCTGACCAGAGCATAAGTATAGGGGGAACTGATGTCCATTTGTATTTACTCTTCTCATTCACATCTCCTGACCACATCAGTTTCGCTCTTCTTCTATACTTAGATTGTTCACAGCCTAAGTATAGGGGGGTGGGCCGACCTATCTTTTCTTTTTTCTTTTTCACTCTCTTATGATGAGTCCGAGCTATGTCTTCTATATGCTTCTTATGCTCTAAGGACACAACACACGCTAAGTATGGGGGTGTGAGTGTGTGTGTGTATATATATATATATATATATATTTTACCCATAGCGCTTACTTTCACGTAAGTCTATATGTATCTACGGGGTGGGTAATTAACTTGAAAAAACCAAAATAATTGCTACTAACACTGACTGTGTCCAACCAAATTTTTTGAAAAAAAAATTGCTTCTTATTCATTTTTGCATAAAAAATTCCCAAAAAAATCAAATGAAAAAATGTCTGCATTTTACACACATGATTTTCATCCAGCATTCATTACATTTGTGAAAAGCCCTTGGCTCCTGAACCGAGTTATGTGCAGAAATCGAGAGTGGTCTGGACTTGACCTTAATCCACCTAATTTTTAGAGGAACATCACAGAGAAATAGGATTTTAGAAGCTTCAGGTTTATGACTTAATTATTTGAGTTCCACATGATAATGTCCAGCGTTTGACTCTTAGTGTCTAACTGGTCTCCTCATTCTGGGTACTACTCTAGAATAGGGAGATAATTTGTACTCTCGTACTATGTACTTAGCTCAACTAAAAAGGGGTGTTGGAAGACTATGTGAGTTTCTTTTCTAGTAGCGTGGACATCTAAAGACCGGAGTACTGGTTGAAATAAAGCTTCAGAAAAGGGATAGACGGCTGGGCACTTTTTTCTAAGACCCCAAAACATGTATAGGAAAAAGATTCCATATCCATAGGGGCACAACAAGATCCAAGCAGAGCTACCAAAAATCCAAATACAAAGAAGCCACCACCAAATAAACATTTTAACAAAAAGGTCCAAGCTTCAAGAAAACTTGCAGATCTTCGTGGAGACTTGGCTAAACTGGCCGGCTTCACAAGGAGATGTGACTACACTAGACACTCTCTAGTTTTTTTCTCCTTCTTCTAACTTCTCCCTCTATTGCATTGTGAACAAAGCGTGATAGACGTTAGAAGGAAATTCCTGACTCCCCAAGGATGAGTTACTCGGGAGGAGGTTTGCATGGTAGTCTTGCATTCTGGATGGGAAGAGCTAAAACATTTTTCACACATGAGTCGATTGTTCAATGTTCATGGGGTATGCTTTGGGAGGAGGATTGATCTAATATGACTTCTGATCCGAAATTGTGACAATGATGTGTAGAACTTGAAGGTTGTTGATTTTAAAATTCTATGTCTGACAAGAAGTTCCGCCAAACTAATAATCCAAAGGTCAGGGCTAGTTCATTTTCACCTTCTGCTCATGATCTTGGTATGGAACCCAATCTCATTTCACCTCATTGCATTCCTTTTGATGCTCTGGCACGAGCATGGTTTAAGTCTAGGGGGATTATGAATCTCAGATTCATCACACTAAAAGTCATGAATTAATCTCAAATCCCTAAAATTCATAGGCATTTTCTTCATTTTATATTGCATAATTAGTATTAATGCATTTTTTGATAATAATTATATTCTATCACTCATTTTTGCACAAAATAAGAAGCCAAAAATCCCACCCTAATTGACATGTAAAGTAGCCTAACTTCCCTTATTTTTAACTAATTCATGCTAACTCCAATTGACCTGAAACAAACTCCATTGTATACATATTACTAACAAGAATAAATGAAAATTTAAAAAAAAAAATCACTAACTGAAATAAGTGGACCAAAGACCCAAAGCCTCGTTCTAAGATTTCCGGACTAAAACCTTGATATTTTCCTCATCCAGTGTATGATTTTATCCTACTCACTTTTGAACTAATGTACATTCTACTACCTTCAAAACAAGACAAAGTTCAAGTGAATCGGAGCTCATATATAATAGGGTTTTGGGCCTCTTTTGTACATTTTGTATTTTAGCGGTTTTTGTCCTAATATTTTATGTACATAATTAATTCATTTTATGTTATTTATTTTTCATTTATTTTCTCTGATCAAAGTTTTATTAAATGTAAAAAATCCAAATCCAAAATGAGCTTGAAATCAAAGAAACTAGCTAAGCCCGAGTCCTCACTAACTGTCTGTATAAAAATTGTCATTTTTGTATTTTATTTTATTTTTTTATTTTCTTAATTAATAAAAAATCAAAAAAATAGATTTATGTGTAAATATTTTTATTTGATTTAATCATATTTTTTCCATATTTTTATCTCGTTAAAAAATAATAGAAAAAATAGAAAACCCATAAATCAAGGTATTCTATATACATGGAGCGCCCCAAAAATATCACTTTGTGCAAATGATCGATTTTGGTTTCGGTCTCTTCATGAAAGTTGTAAATCTTATCAACGGGAACAACTTTCATGAAGAAAATTTTTGATCCGAGCTCATATGTTATTTATTCCATATTTTTCTTTGTATTTATTTTTCTGATTTTTCTAAGGCTAACACATGGCATCTCCTGGAGCCGCCCCATGTCTCCCATTTTTGCATTTATTTCATTTATTTTATATAAAAGTAATTTAAAAAATAAAAAATAATAACCAGAACGTGCAAGTATTATGCACGTGCCTCCTACGCACGTGTCGGCACGTGTCGTCATCTTCCTCATTCCCCTTTTGGGTCTCTGCCGCACCAGACCTCCTCCGTGATTATCGTCTGCATCCATGTGATTTTCACCGATGTCTCCCTCCTAATCGGCCGGCGGCACCACTCCTCATCAATCTTCATCGCGAATCGTGTGATTCTCGCAGCCACCTTGCAATTACGTACAACCCCGTGAATCTCAAACGATTGTCGAATCCCCATCTACCTTCCATCTCAGACAAAATCTTCTATGCCCTCGGCCTACTTATTTAAACTTAACAGCCCCTCCACTTTTCCTAATCCGTCGATTCACACAACTCGAAGGGTTGGCCTAACGGTGACTACACCATTAACGACCCCCCTTCATGTCGGCGAGATCCGAGGTTTCATGGACTCGTTGCAGCATGATCGTGTCTGCTGCTCCAGCTTTGGTTCGCATCGTTGAGCCAACGCCTTCGAACAACCCCCTTCCACTCCACCTCTATGGCATCTTCATCTACAACACACAGTCTATCGTCATCTTCATCGACTTCAACAACCTGAAGTAGAAGGTCCCCCTCTCCAGCGACCCTCCTACATCAACTTCAACTCCATTGACCACGCCTCTGCCTGTCGTTGAGTTCCGGCTTTCCTCTGCCTTCGGCCGCCTTCCAAGTCCTTCGAGCTCCAACAACCACTTCCTCAGTAGTTGCTGCGCCCTCCGACGCTAGGGCCCCCTCCTCCGTTCTCTCTGCTCTTGATGTCGGCCGGAGGATCAACGCACCACCACATAGCATCAGGCTCCCAGGCTGAGGTCCTCCCACGTACGTGGCGCGTGAGGAGGAAACGTTGGCAAGCCGCACCCCCGATGTGATCTACAAGTGCGTGCGTGGGAAATTTTGCGAAAGAAGCGCCGGATCTTCGACTTATTACAAGACACCCCATCCTAGAGGTCACACGCATCGTATGTGACCTGCTAGGAATATTGCAAGCAGACCCCCCACTCTCGCCTTATTCATCCAGGTCCAGCCACCTTAGGGCACATGCTATGTACGCGCTCCCACAAAATCTTGCAGTCAACCCCCTAACATTCCTGGTTTTTACATTTCAGTCCTTCCACTACATTTTCTATTATAATATAATTATTGCTATATGCATTGAGACCCTTGTGTCCCCCAATTATTTTGATAGATATTTTTGCGTCTTTTTAATAATTCAAAAATAGCATGATGCACTACAATTAATTATCTACCATATGGCATGCTTATGATATTTTTGTGATATACAGTTAATTATTAATTAACAGTTCTTAAAAAGATTGACATAGTTTTCCCATCTTGTGCCTTAAAATTCATAAGTAATTATTCATAGCTCTGAAAATTGCCAAAAGTTCTCGGATTAGAGAATTAATTGTTTTTAAAATTGTGCCAAAAAAGAATTGCATTTGCAAACATGGTTTGCCCTATATAAATCACTTACGTATTTCAACATTCGATTTTTAATAGGTATTAAACCTCGTATTTTTAAGGTTTAGGATTTTCTGAGATCAATCACCTAGTGATAGATCTTGGACAATTTTATTCCCTAAAAATAAATAGGTTTAATATTTATTATACTTAATTATTGAAATTCATTGTGTTTGCATTTATAAATTCATAAAATATTTATCCTGCATCTGAAAATTCCCAAAAAATTATAGTGCAGTCATTTCACCATATTTTACATCTCAGCCAAGTTTTGTAATGTTTGGACATCATTTGATTGAAAATTGCTTTTACGATTGGCCCAATTTGCATTTCGCATTTCATAATCGCATTAAAAATACCAAAAAGAGATTGTCTCGGAAACCGTGCATAAAATTTGATAGACAAAATTCTAGGTTATTCCTTTGCCTCCATGAGTTTGACCTTGGAAATTACCCAAGTAAAATAAACATAAAACCACGCTTATGTAAAATTGAATTAAATTATTGCAGTTATTTCTTGATCAATTCTGAATTCCTGCCTACAACAAAACAATACATTAAAGCTTAATTCTCACAAATTAGTGTGGAATTTTCGTGCTCATCAGAGAGTTGTACAATAACGGAAGTGTTGAGATCTCAGAAACCGCATACAATGCGCAAATTTCTATTATAAACGGTCAGCTATTTAATTATCTTGTCGAATCAAGTGAGCAGTTTGTGCAAGTTGAGTTGATCTCCTTCACTCAGGGCACTGTATTAGACGAAAGACTCAAGCAGCCAGGATGAACCACCTCTTCCATAAATTTCTATCACACTTCTGTATATCCATCACTCCGTCTATCTCCTTGCCCCCTCCTCTGATTACTTCCTATAATTAGAATGGCATGAGTCTAAGTATTGAGGGGACTGACCACGTTATGATTTCTCCGCTTCTATTATTTCTCCTAGCCCTTAACAGCCTCATTTCATGCTTTTATGCTATGCTTAGTCCCAATCTAAGTATAGGGGAGCATGTCGACTCCTTTTCTTTTTCGCTCGACTATACTTAGTATGAGCTATGTCTAAATTTCACTTTATGCCATGAGGACATAACACAAACTAAGTATAGGGGGTGTGTTTGAAAGTATTTTATCTACTTTATCCATAGCTCGTACTCTAATTATTTTCATCTAAAATTGGGTATGGTTACAAGTTGTATATATTAAGTAAATAATACCTTTTAAAAAAATTCACTCATGGTCTTGCATTTCATCAAGCATCCCACGCATCCTTTAGGTGATGTCATCCTGACACATTCACCATCACTCAAGGCTTAAGGATTTGAAGACACTTGATTTCTGAGATTTTGAGAGACTGAGTTAGTCAGCCTTAGTCATTAAAATTTGGAAACTTAGTAATCCTCACTTCCCTAGTTTGAAGATTTGAGCGCTATATTTCACTCTTCAATATATACCTTCTAAAGAATGTGATCATCACATCACTTTCACAACTACGTGATTTATGAGATGAGTTGAGTTATTACTTGAGGAACTAGGACTAGTGATTTAAGTCTAGACTCAATTTAGTGATGCTCAAGTATGGGATAAAGTTAATGAAGGAATCACGAAACCTGAGTGTCAGTAAAGCCCTAGCCATTACATGAACAAGTTCGCATGTTATCATTTGATATTTACCTATGTGCTAGTGTGTGATGAAACATAAATAATTATTGATCAGTGTGCACCAACTTTTGGTAAAAACAGTGGGGCTAGCCAAACAATGAAATGAAATTCGAGAGAAGTTCTCTCATAGAAAAAGCTCTATTATCACAAATGCAAATTCTATGTCCTTCAACCAAGGTGAGCACTCCCAACTATTTCAAAGTGTCCACTTGGACCAAATGTTATTAGGACCAAGGAGTCAGGCTAGCACCAAAAAAGGGCTCTACATCATATAGTGATACAAGTATGGGTGTAGAAGATATCTTAGATACTCAAAAAAGACACACCATGGTGAACTCCAAGTAAAACAAGTGCAAACGAATACAAATTCTATTGACAGAAACATTGATAAACAAACAAAAATATACATGTGTTGAGTAATAAGGCACTCGAGAGAACTGTTACTACACATTTCACAAGTTTTTAAATTATTGAATTATGAACAAGTCATTGCAACCCAATCAACCATCAACAAAATTTTATTTTTTTCTTCTTAAGCTAAATTATTTACAAAAGAAATGTATGCAGCAAGAGATTTTTTATACTTAATTTAGTTGTATAGCTAACATGATCGAACTCGGGCAGGCTACAATTCTTGAGAGATATTCAATTAATCGAAAAAAAATAACTAAAGTAAAACATAATTCTCAATGCAAACTATGCTTGGTTTTTGTTTTGATTTTTGACTTTTCTTTTTAATTATTTTATTTTATTTTATTTTTAATTTTCTGATTTTCAAATTTTTTAATGATGATTTTAATTTTGTAAATTTTTAATTTTCAAAAATGGTTATTTTCAAAACAAATGATATATACACGAAAGGAATGAAACCCTCTCTTTTTTATTTTTAAAATATGATAAAAATGCTCAAACATGTACAAAAAAATGTTTTTGTGTTTTTATGATTCTTTATTATTTTTGTAATTTTTAGAGACTTTTTAGATTTTTTAGGATTTCTAAAATGTATAAAAACAGGAGAAAATGCAAACAGTGAGGACACAGGGTTATTTTACAATTTAAAAATATGAAATGAAATAAAAAATTGCAGAAATTATTTTTCTTAAAAACTAGAGGAAATTATCTATAATCTGGAACTCAAATAATGTTTTTATTTTCTATAATTCTATGTTATTTTTTAATATTTTTAGTAATTTCAAATTTTTGGGGGTTTATAAATAATTAATGCATGATAATTGGATAGGATATTAAAAACAAAGATACTATTATATTTTTTTGGAATTTTTTAAATAATATTTGAATTTTTGAGCATTTTTGAATTTCAGGCGGTGAAAACCGCACAAATTTTAATTTTTTTAATAATAGCAAATAAAAATAAAATACAATGAAATTTATATATAATGAAGAGGAGTGCAACAAGAATATACACAATTTTTGTAGAATGTTCAGAGCAATAAAAACATTTATTTCAATGTAAAGGCAAGTCAGTAAATAGTATGGATAATAGGGACTTATTTGTAAATACTTAATGTTTATGCATAAAAAAAATAACAAAAATAAATTATGGGATACAAATTGCAAATCACCGAAGAAACATGTGCATTGCACGTGACAAGCTGGAATGAGGTCTTCTTTGCAATATACCAAAGCTTAGGGGAGAAGTGCATTTTTTCCAAATTCATTTTTTTAATCCCCTTAGGGTTTCTCTACTTGTTCTTCCTTCGTCAAATCAAGAGGGGGCACTACACAATAGGAGTCGTTGTTACCTTCCTTCTACGCGCGGTGGACATCAGTAGATGGTGGTGCGGTGGCTAGGCATCATTACGGTACGGTCATAGTCCTCGCACGAGGATGCGAGTGGAGAGAAGGGGTTCCACTGGCAGACTGATGGTTGGCGGAACTATGGGAGTCGATGGCGAATGTCGTTGAGGTGGAAGGCTGCTATGACCCTGCGACAGATCAGGGATGCATGTTGCGATAATGGCTCTAGGTGAACGACGAGCCTCGCACGATGATGGAGGTAGGTTCACACAAGGGCGGTGGGCCGAATGGCGGTTCTGCGAGCGTCGATGGCGATGGCCGTGAAGGTGGAAGGCTACGATGACCCTATGACGCATCGAGGATGCAGGTTGCAGCAGGAACTCTCGGTGGACTGTGGTGTCGTACGATGATGGTGGTTGGTTCATGTGAGGGTGGCAGGCTAGATGGTGTTGCCCAACCAGACAGCACATGCTCACATGGTGGTGCAGTGGGTGGAGGCGCCCGATGGGGCGATACACGGCTTCGACAGATGAGTCCCATGGCTATGCGTGGCGACGACAGAAGAAGGGTGGCAGGCACCGCTGGTGGCATGAGTGGCGGTCATGGCCCCACCTTTTTTAATTAATTTATCAGACATGGATAAAAAGAATAGAAGATGGATCCGACAGTTGTGATGGAGAGCCGTGTCTCCGGTCACTGTGTGCGACCGGAGGAGTTTATGTGAGATAAAACATGAAGGTATGTGGATCGAGAAGATGAGATGAAATAATCGAGTCTGATTTAGAATTTTCAAGGAATGATTGACTAAGATTAAGATCTATGAATTAAAATTAAAAAAAATACGATGATATTTAAAGCATAAAAATATGACTATGATTAACCTAGATTAAAACGAGAAAAATGGATCCCACTGAATGCGAGCAGATGAACGACGTGATGGCCAGACGAAGGCTGACTCGCTGTCATTGGATGGATCGAAGGCTTGGCACCCTTCTGCGACAAGATGGCTCTCGGAGAATAGGCTCCTATCACCAAAGATTAATCAAAGAGAAATGAGGGAGGAGGAGCCAAATAAATAAAAGAATAAAACATTTGAATTTCAAATTTTAAATTAAGAGCAAAATGAGGAAGGGAGTTAGTGGTGGAATTAAATTAATTAATTAATTAATTAATTAAAAAATGTAATTTGAAATTAAATAAATTAATAAAATAGTTAATTGGTAAAAATTAATTACCCAACTTAATGGTCGTTATGTAAGGTATACAATCAAATAGTATATACATGGTAGGTTTTCAAGTCAAATAAATAAACAAATAAATAAATAAATTTTCATAATTATATTAATATAATTAATTAATGTTAGATAGTTTTTTTTATGGTTGTATATAAGGATGTTAAATTTATACATATCATATATACATAATTTACATTATACACATGTACAAATAAAGAAATATATTTTTTTAATATTTTTTAGTTTTATTGAAATTAATATTTTTTTATTTACTTTAAATTAGGATGAACAATATATATAATATGTATCAAAGTAAAAATAACAAATGCAGTAAAAATGGTAAAATTGCAAAAACCACCGTAGAAAACCAGTTTTTCAACCGTAACTCCAAAAGTTATGAAATCAAAACCTTTTTAAAGATGATTTAATTTAGAATACAATGGAAGTGAGGTTGATTAATTTGAGTTCATATGGAGTCGGAATTGGTCTTTCAATTATAGTTTTACGGCTTTTTCCGAGTGTAGTTTTTATTTTATACATGATTTTATTTTACAAGTACTTTTATTATTTAGGAAACAATTTTATTTACAAATTTTGTTAAGAAAATTATTTCATTTGAAGTCAATTTATATACAAATAGAAAAATATATGTATAACTATACACAGAAACAATTTTTTAGATTTTTCGATTAAGGACCCTATCTCCCCCTTACTTTATTCCTAGTCGATCATATCAAGTCTTAACCTTCTCTCGGGGTTTGGGTTAGCCTGTATATATTACATATATATAGTTTTTTTCTTTTCTTTTTTCCCAGTTATTTATTTATTTATTTTAGGTTAAAATAATAATAAATGTACAATATTTACACACATATTCAAGTTAGTAAGAGTATGGAGTTAGTATTATATACAAGTGTTTTATAAGGTATTTTAAGATAAAATAAATGAATAAAGATGATGAAATGCATATTCATCAAGGACCCTTGTTCCAATGTGAGGGAGAGAAGAATTTACACAATCATATGCCCTCCATCATCTAGCCATCCATCGACACTTTCAAGTCTGACAAACTAGTGATATGGTTGATTGAAGCAAGAACTGATTTATCCTTAGTGTTGAGGATTAGGTCTAGAGGAGAATCTCCTAGTCTGGAACCTTGGGTGACATCTCGACTTAACTCTCATTATTACAGTACACCAATTATCATATCCATATATTTTATGTACAAACAAAGAGTCTGATAAATAGAGAAGTTGGATTCCTTTTAACTAGAGCATGGTTGAGCCCATAATTTTAGGATCACTAAAACTATGGGTCTTCGATAAATTGAGACTTGAGCTTTCACATGCACTATCAGGAATCAATCTGACTCCATTCTTTTGAGCTTGGGGACGAGCATGATATAAGTATAGGGGTATGGTGAATCTCAGATTCAACATGCTAAAATTGGTCAATTAGGCTATGTTTCCCAAAAATACATATGCATTCAATCATTAATCATTAGCACTCATGCATATGTAAATAATATTTGCATTACATCATGCATAGTTGCATAAAATAAGAACCAAAAATCTGTGTAAATTAAACAAAAAAGAATCTAAATTTCCCAATTTTTTATTCATTCATCCTAACTCCGATTGATCTAGAACCACTTCCATTTTGTAAATTTTACTAATAAGAATAAATAAAAAATACACTTAAATAAGTGACAACTAAACCCAAAACCTAATTTCACAACAAGTGGACTAAACTCACATAACTTCCTCATATAGTATATGATTTTGGTCTACTCATTTTTAAAGTACTCCATTTTCAAAATACCTTCAAAACCAGACCAATTTCATAAAATTCGGAGCTCATATGTGAAAGTTGGGGTTTGGGCCTCTTTTGCATATTTTATCTTTTTGCAATTTTTAACCTGGGTTTTTAGGTATATAATTAACCCATTTTATTTTATTTGTTCTCATTGATGAAAGTTTTATCAAGTGGCATAAAAATCCAAATCCAAATCAAGACTAAAATCAAAAAAACGGACTGTATCCAAGTGACCTATGTGAGTCTGTAAAAAATTCATTGATTCTTGATTCTAATTTATTTCCCCATTTTTATATTTATTAAAAAACTCAAAAATAGATTAATGTGTAATTAAGTATCTTTTTTATCGTATTCTTTTAGAATTTTTGTCCTCTTTTAAAATCATAAAAAAATAAAAACCTCTAAAAAATGATTTTCTATACACATGGACAACCACCAAAATACCAATTTTCTATAGATGACCTCTTATTTCTAGTTTCTTCATGTAAGTTGTAGATTTCATCGAGACGAACAACTTTCATCAAGGAAAATTTTCAATTCGGTGTTTCCTTCTATTTCTTCTCTATTTTATTTCTCTTTTATTTTTGAATTTTTTTGGTGATGCGTGGCATCCCCTTGTCCTGCCACATGGGACCCCCACTCACCCCAGCCTGGTCATGTGTCACGCACGTAACCTCTCCTCCTCCAAGGTCATGTGCGCGTACGTGACCCAACCCCATCTCCTTCCTCTCTGCATCCATTCCCTGCCCCTTCGCTAGCATCTGCATTTGACCGATAGTTACTCACTACCACATAATGCCCATCCACCCTCTCGTGCCCTTCCAGTCGTTACCACCTCGTCCTATAAAGCCCCCATCGTCGATCGTCCTACCCATCTGCCATATACGAGCCCTAGAACACTAAATCGTTCTTTCTTGGTGACAACGAGGGAGGCCGACCGCTGCAAGCGATGACATCAATCGGGCTGGCATGATCCAAGGCTTTTCCCAGCCTCGTAGCATCTCCTCATCGAGCTGTTGAGCTCGCTACCTCCACCGTGTTGCTTGAGAGACAATCAGAGCTACTCTAGAGCAGATCCCCCTCCCCATGTGATTCTTCACTACACCTTATTCCCCCATCATCCTTCCACCTTCACTCCCATATCACCTACAGTCGTGCCTCTGCCTTTAGCAGCGTGATGTCCCGCACTTTACAGCGATGCTCCTTCCTCCACTTGACACTACACCTCATGTAACATCCGACCACTGCCAAGCACTGCTCTCCATGCCCAGTTTGAATAATTTTCCTCAATATTTTGATCCAAGCCGTACCCTATGACCCATCTCCATAGTAGAATATGACCTTCATCCTTCAACCATCTCCATTTCCCACCTTTCCCCCATATCTCCTCCATCCCCAACCTCA